>JBBBDQ010001561.1:1740000-1755777 GCA_037127315.1 Ascarosepion bandense
TGTAAATTTTTCTTCATTCCTTATTCACTCGGATATATATATATATATATATATATATATATATATATATATATATAGTCACCCGCAGGCAGATCTGTTTCGCTGTATCACAGCTCATCAGTACGGTTAGACTCCGATTGCTTTTTACTCAGGATTGAAACCCGACCGAATTGGCGTCAGTCGGCGATTCTACCTCTGAGCGATGGGCGCTTGGTAGAAGGAGGCAGACTTTTTAGCGTGTATATTATCATTATACATGCCCAATAGCTGAAAATGTTCTAATTCATTGCTATATTAATAAATATACATGTCCTACGTCGATGGCTCGACTCGGAGTTTCAGGCGTTATGCAATCATCAGGTGTATATTACAAGCTGACAGTTTAATAGATTTCCAACGCAGACAGAAAACAAGGCCAAGAAATAGCACGGAATACAGGAAACTAGTTTATTACTTCATAACAATATAAAACTGATCCCCCACTTTATGACCAGTAGAAGCCTTAATCATTATTCCGACTATTATATTCAGTCAGTCAGTTAAGTGCCATACGTGAAAGACGCTTGGGCGATCATGTCTCGAAAGAGACATGACTGACTGGGCAGAAGATTATCCCGCAGTAGGTTGGCTTTGCTTTCTGCGGTAGACTAGTTGCCGACCAAGACTATAGAACCCAATCTGTCCTGTTATTTAACCTATAACTGGAAGGAAGAGACGGATTAATAGCTTTCCCAAGGGTATTTGCGCGTAAGTGAAAGCAATGAATTCAGCTGAAATTCGAACTCGGCTCACTGATTTCTCGTTCCGAGCCGACATCCAATGCACCACAACGCACATCCGCAATGAGGGAACTTAGAGGACAAAACTTTCTCGTCAACAGGTTGTATAAAATATCCCAGGATGGAATGCTTATATTAGAGAAGTAGGAAAGAATTTAGCGATGGGACGGATATATTGGAGATCTTTTCCGGACCAGAAATACAACCCCCCCCCCCCCACCAAAAAAAAAACAAAAAAAAACGAGGTGGTAGCTGCATTAGCCAAACTGAATTGAAACAAAGCAGCAGAATCAGACGGTATTGTAATGAAAGATGCTGTCGGCATAGACGAATTCATCGTAGACAAAATTACAGAGATAATAAATGAAATCTAAAACAGTGGTGAAATCCTGGAAGACCTAAGCAGATCCATCTTCAAAGCACTGTCTAAGAAGCTTGGCGGAAATGAATGTGAACTCCACCGAACAATCACCTTGAGTGACTTAACAAAACTCATCATCCGGATGCTGATGAATAGAGCGTACAATAAACTCAGGCTAGAGATAGGACAAAAACAATGAGGTTTCGTCAAGAACACTGGAACAAGAAATGCAATATTTATGCTATCGGAATGCTCAATACAAATGCAGAAGGACACGTACCTGTGTTTCATAGGCTACACAAAGATGTTCGACAAAGTACGCTACAAAGACTTGACAGTGATGTTCGGCAACATTGACATATTCAGGAAGAACATTAGAAGAATCAAGAACCTCACCTGGAAGCAGGTCACCTGTATACGGACAGGAAACAAGTAAAACGAGTTCAGGATATATATATATATATATATATATATATATATATATATATATATATATAAAGTAATGTAAGACAAGGATGTGTCTTCTCAACAGATCTATTCAACCTATACAACGAGGCAACTCTGAGAAAACTGCAAGTCCTTCCATAATTTGTCATTGGAAGCCATAATCTGAACAATATACGATACTCAGATGATACAATGCTGATAGCAAGCATGGAAAGAGAACTACAAGTCCTCCTACAGAATGTAGCCAAAGAAAGCGAAAAGAAATGACTAAACATAAACTACAAGAAAACTAAATACATGGTCATCATTAAGAAGAGGAGTCCAAAATGCCAACTGAAAGTTGGGGACATTAAAATCAAGCAGTTATAGGAATTTAAATACGTGGAAAGCGTTCTAACAGGGGACACTGAGATCTAAAGGCGTATTGGAATTGTCAAGGCTGAATAGACTATTGAGAAACAGAAAGATTTCATTAGAAACAACAAAAAAAGAGTAATGGGCTGTTATGTGATATATGTTTTCTTATATGGCAGCAAATGCTGGATAATCTCCTCAAAGATGAAGAAAATGTGGTTCTACAGAAGGATGCTGAGAATACTATGAACCGAACATGTGAGCAACGACAAGGTTTTGGGGGGGCTGGAAACGAATAGGAAACTGATACTTAACATCAGGAAGAGACAACTGAGGTTTCTGGGATATGTAATGAGGAAGAGGGGCTGGGAAAATCTGATGTTCACAGGGCAGATACATGGAAAGAAAGACCGAGGAAAACAGCACAAGTCATACTTGATGGTCTTTGAGCAAGTGGATGGTAGAACGGGGTTTTGGAGAGATATCAAGAGGACAAATGTTAAGAACGACCAGGGATAGGAGCAAGTGGCAGCCCATGATCGACTACGTCCTGAAGGGGCACCGTATAAAGAAGTAGAAAAATGAGGAAGGAGTTATTGAAAAATCTAATATTCACAGGATGGATATAAGGAAAGACAGGGGAAAGCAGCAAACGATATATTTGGTGAGTTTGAGCATGTGGCTGGCGGAACAGGGATTAGGAGAGATATCAAGAGGGTAAATGTTAAGAGTGACAAAGGATTGGGGCAAGTGAAAGTCTATGATTGCCTACGTCCTAAAGGGACATGGCACAAAAAGAAGAAGAAGAATGAGGAAGGAGTGCTTGGAGAATCTGGTACTCACAGGACGGATATAGGGAAAGAGAGACAGGGGAAAGCAGTACGAGACATACTTGATGGACTTGAGCAAGTGGATGGCGAACAGGGCTTAGGGAAGGTATCAAGAGGAGAAATGTTATGAGTGATAAGGGATAGCGGCAAGTGGAAGTCCATGATCACTAACGTCCTGAAGGGACATGGCGCATAAAGTAGAAGAAGAATGAGGAAGGAGTGCTTGGAGACTCTAATACTCACAGGACGGATCGTAGTCGTCTTGCGGCCATTGGCCGATATAGAACTCACTGCACCCCTCTAGTATTCCCTGTGCATTTGGAACCCTGGCACAGTTTGCAGCGAAATTCATAATCTTGTCAAATAGCTGAATACTTGATGCTTCGCCAGGGCTACCAAGGGTGTTTTTATTGTGACACCAACACTAGATGGGTTGCCTTCAAACCCCATCCTGTTATTTAAGACAGAGGAAAGTATCACTAGACATACTTGATGAGTTTGAGCAAGTCGATGGCGAAACAGGACTTAGGAGAGATATCAAAAGGAGAAATGTTAAGGGTGACAAGGGATAAGGACAAGTGAAAGTCCATGATCGCCTACGTCCTGAAGGGACAGTGGACATAAAGAAGAAAAGGAATGAGGAAGGAGTGCTTGGGGAATCTAAAACTCACAGGTCGGATATACGGAAAGAGAGACAGGGGAAAGCATCACGAGACATACTTGGTGAGTTTGAGAAAGTGAATGGCGAAATAGAGCTTAGGAGAGATATCAAGAGAAGAAATGTTAAAAGTGACAAGAAATAGGTGCAAGTGGAAGTCCATGATCACCTACGTCCTGAAGGAACATAGCGCATAAAGAAGAAGAAAAATTAGGAAGGAGTACTTGGATAATCTAATACTCACAGGACGGGTATAGGGAAAGAGAGACAGGGGAAAGCATCACGAGATACTTGATGAACTTGAGGAAGTCGATGGCGAAACAGGGATTAGGAGAGATATCAAAAGGAGAAATGTTAAGGGTGACAAGTGATAGGGGCAAGTGAAAGTCCATGATTTCCTACGTCCTGAAGGGACATGGTACATAAAAAAGAAGAGAAAGAAGTTGAAAAATCCTTGAAGAATGTTTTTAAAAGCAAACGCAATTCTCAGCACCCACATCGTCCCGTTGGTCCTCAAGCAAGCGGGAATAACATTTAGCATGTGGCAATACCAGCCTTCCTGAATGTGATCCACCAAACAAGCACCCGCCGAACCCGTGTGCGCATGCTTATCATAGAAGCCTTAACGTAACTTCTTAAGGAGGATTTCAAAATGTCAGCTGCATTGTGTTATGCGTTGGCAAAAACATATTCTAAAGAAGCCACTAATGAACATAACCACGGCAAATTATATCACGAAGGAAACTAATGGTTAGGCGTCCAGAGCAGTAGACCAATCACGATGTTTTTCCCGCCAGCAGTGTCCTTCAAAGCACAATCTTCAGTAGCGTAAGATTGTACACATATCAGGGATGTGTCCATAGAGCTGTGATTAATTGGACGTTGTCTCCAAGAGACCTTAAGTATAACTCTCAACATCCGAGTATTTACATTGTTGTCCTCATTTGTATTGTCATACTCACGACATTTCGACCATTGTAAGCTCTGACGTTCTTCAGTGATTTGACCCAAAGTATTGTGAGTACGATACCTGGAGAAAGCAGTGGCGTACAAAAACAGTGTCGAGTTAAATCGAGATGGTAAAAATATCCGGAAGAGGTTTTTTTAAATAATTTCACTCCAAGCTAGGAGCGCAAGGGATTACATAGGAGGAAAGTGACGAGAAAGAAAAACAGGTTATAGGGAGTGTCAGGAAGAAAGTAAAAGAAGGATGAGAATACCGGTGTGATTGGAGTGGACTGGACGGAGGAAAGAGCATGAGAGAAAGAATGCCAGTCAGTGATATAGGAAATGACTATTGATCTTACATTTAAATTCTTGAAGATTGTAGCAGTCGGGGAAGCGAGTATACGGAAGGGAATTCCACAGGCTGGAAGGTATGACTCATGGAACGAGAAAAATCTACTCTAGTGATGAAAATAAAGAGTTCGGTTCAAATTCCAGTCACCTGAAGAAGTTTGAAATGTAGAACGTTCAAAGCGTGGTGAATAGGACAATAATGGCGAGGAAAACAGTTCGAACAATGTACATCATGAATATAATTACAATACCTCATCTCAGACATAACTGATTCGGAAGAAGCTCGGAGCGAACAGCTGTTAAAATGTCGTGAATATTACAATTAACGATAAGGATAACGGTCTGAACAACATAAACAGAATTTTTCTGAAATGTATGCAGCATGATTGGTTAATGTGAATGAAGTAATCTTTTTACGGTGTTTTTTTTTACCATATACACATCCCTGAGGCATGTGTGATAGAGGGTTACAGATTCTTCGTCTTCTATATGCCATGGGCCTTCCGGACGTAGGGGATCATGGCTCTTCACATCTTATCCATTGTAATTTTAAAGACACCTGCAGTTATCCCGCTCCAACCCCCGCTCCAACAATGTGGTTCTACAGAAGGATGCTGAGGATACCATGGACGAAATTTCTGAGCAAAGATAAGGTTTTGGGTGGACACGAAAAGGAAACAGATACTTATCAGGCATATAAAGTTTCTGGGAAGTGTGGTGAGGAAGGAGTGTATAGAGAAACTGATGCTCACGGAACTGATAGATGGAAAAAGAGATAAGGGAGAGAAACTCGTGAAATACTTGGTGAACTTGAGCAGAAAGCTAGGATGCTGGTCAATCTCATTAAATATGAAGGAAAGACTTGAACCACAATCCATCTGCTCAAGTTCATCAAGTATGTCACGAGTTTCTTTCCCTTATCTCTTTTTCCATCTATCAGTCCCGTGAGCATCAGTTTCTCCATACACTCCTTCCTCACCACACTTCCCAGAAACTTTATATGCCTGATAAGTATCTGTTTCCTTTTCGTGTCCACCCAAAACCTTATCTGGTCTTTCCTTCATATTTGAAGAGATTGAGCAGCATCATAGCCCTCTTCAGGTGGTAGGAAAACATAAAAAATTCTAGAGAAAAACATTAACATAAAAAATTGCAATATGAACTCTGGTAAAACGGTTACTGAACATTATAAGACCCAGAAATTTAGTTGTTGTCTATAAGGGCATATGGCCCAGTGGATATAAACGTTGCTTAGTTCCAGTGACCTGACTCAAAGAGTTGTGAATTTAATACCAGCGGTGAACATAACTTAGAGAGTCGAATTAGAGGGAGATAACTCATGAGTATCAAAAGAGGCTTCTGACAAGGAATGAGAATGATATACCACAGTGATCGTAATAAAGGGTTTGTTTCGAAATTTCCTAGAACCTGGAGAAGGCCGGAGCGTACAACGGCCAAAACGTCGTACAAATGGCAACCAATATGAGGACAATAGCCCGAATAATGTAAATAATCTAGGACAGGTTGTTAAATGTAACTGACACATACAAATATATTCCAATATCCAGGCTATTAAAACTTTTCCATTTACAATTTATGGGGATATGTGGGAAAGATAACGGTTAACTCAACAATTTAAGATTGTAATGATTGGGAAACAGCAGTGGTTCGTGGAACGACGTTGCTTGTGTAGAATTAACATCTTATCAAAATGAAATAATGGTGGTTCACTACAATGTGCTTATCATGTCGAATATTATCCATAAAGACACATCCGTGCATGGAGTACTGCTGCCATTTATGGTCAGGTGCCCCTGCCGTTCTCCTCAGTGTTCTTGACAAGCTCCAAAGGAGAGTCTGTAATGTGATAGGTACCGATCTGGCGACTCGACTGCAGCCACTTTCCCATCGTCGAAATGTGGCCTCCCTCTGTCTCTTCTATAAATACTTTCATGGCTTCTGCTCGGATGAGCTTAAGTCACTGACGCCTCCTCAACAGGTGTTTACCCGTGCAACCAGACTGGCAACTGGGTCCCACCCATTCACAGTCAGGTTAGCCAAATGCAGACGACAATTCTACTCCTGCAGCTTCCTCTCTCGCACTTCCCGCCTGTGGAACTCACTCCCGTATTCTTGCTTTCCTGACGGCTACGACCTCCAGAAATTTAAATGCAAAGTTAATACTCATCTACTAACCACTGGACTCTAGCTCTCTCCCCTCCCCTCCCCTGTATAATCTTCACTTTCTCTCCGCCCATGTATCTGTCATTGCACCTGCTTTCTCAGCTTTCTATTGTTCCTTTCTAACTAGCTTGTACTCCTCGCTCTTTTCTAATTAATCTTTTTACATTTATGTAACCCCCTGCACATCAGTGGCGTTTCTGCCTTGCTCGGGGTGAAATGATTAAAAAAAAAAAAAATTTACGAACCGGAAATATTAACGTCCCAAGTAGAAGTTGCAACGGCCAATCTGAATAGAAACAAAGCAGAATGACCAGATGGCATTGTAACAGAGATGCCGACAGCGCTAGACGAATTCGACATAGAGAAGATTACAGAAATAATAAATGAAATATATAACTGTAGTAAAATACCGGATGACCTAAGCAGGTCAATTTTCATAGCGCTGCCTAAGAAGCCAGATGCAAACTCCACCTAAAAGTTACTTTGGTGAGCTACATAACAAAACTCATCATCCGAATCTTGATGAATAGGGCACGAAGTAAAATCAGGCCAGAGATAGGACAAGAACAGTGCGGGTTCGTCAAAGACACCGGAACAAGGAACGCAATATTTATTATTAGGATGCTCTCCGAAATGGCAATAAAAATGAAAAAAGTCGTGCACCGATATTTTAACCATTATGCGAAGGCCATCGACAAAGTACGCCATAAAAAATAAAAAGAAACCGCCTGCATACGGACAGGAAAAGAACTCAGCAGATATACAAAGATAGAAAGGGGCGTAAGACAAGGGTGTACCTTCTCACCGGATCTATTCAACTTGTACAGCGAGACTATTCTGAGCACTCTAGAAATTATGCCAAGATTCATCATCGGAGGCCACAATCTGAACAACATAAGGTACGCCGATGATATAGTACTGATAGCAGACACGGAAAGAAAACTACAAGACTCCCTACAGAAGGTAACTGAAGAGAGTGAAATAAAAGGCCTACAAATAAACTACAAGAAAACCAAATACATGGTCATCAGCAGAAAGAACAGCCAAAAATGCCAAATGCAGGTAGGGGATACTAAAATCAAGCAGGTACAAAAATTTAAATACCTGGGAAGTCTTATAACAGAAGACGGAAAGTGCGACACAGAGATCCGAAGGCAAATTTGTATGGCGAAGGACGCATTCCAGAAGCTGAGTAGAGAATTAAGAGACAGGAAAATTTCGCTAGAAATAAAGCAGAGATACTGGATTGCTATGTAATATCAGTTCTTCAATATGGCAACCAATGCTGGAAAATCTCAAACTTGAAGTTACTAAAATGTGGTTCTACAGAAGGATGCTGTGAATATCATGGATCGAGCATGTGAGAAAGGTTGAGGTTTTGGAAAGGATGTAAACGAAAAAGAAATTAATACTGATCATCAAGAAAAGACAGCTAAAGTTTTTGGGACATACAAAACTTCCTGGGACATGTGGCACAAGTCCGAAAGTATGGAGTACCCAGTGATGATCAAACTCACTACTCGGTTGTAATAGGTTCTAGCGAGACAAGCTTGCTAACCAATACACCACGCTGGGATGACCAACAGGAAGTAGAGAGGCAGTATCTTTGTGTGTGTATGTGTATGTGTGTTTGTGTGTGTCTGTGCATGAAAATAGTAAAAGAGGTAGATAGATCGATAAATATACTCGGTTAAACAATGAGGAATAGTTATACATCAATGATTAGCTATTGTTTAAAGGATATATTATTCAATAACATTATAAAGAACATTTGTTTGGTTTTACATTACTACTGGAATTATTATGTATTAATATACATAGGTGCAACGTGATGCATTATTCAATTAAATGCACGTAAACAATACATTGTAATTCATGTTTCATTTGAAACTTAGAAACAAGCTCATACACGTCTTTGTCGAAGACATTTTTTTCTCTTATTAAAACAATTAAAAGGATTACCTATAATTCATCAATAACTCGCACACTTTTTCTAGAATTTATACTGCTTTTAAGGATCTACCTTAATAATAAGATGTGTTTTTTTCTCTTCACAATGCAAGAAAACGTCAACGACGAGTATTAAGGCCAGACTTTGAAAGTTTTACCAAAAGCAGAAGAAAAGATAAGTGGGCGAACCTGAAGGAGACTACCACCACCTTTTAATTTGTTGTTTTTAATTTTTTTTTTACTTTTTTCAGCGCAGTCTTATCGAGTTTCCGATTATAAAAAAAAAACAAAATTGGAAAAAATTTCAATATTTAAACAATTTTAGAGGGACTCAGTTTCTATTGTAAATCGATCCTCCATTTTTGAACCACTCACGTTGGGGTCGCTGTGTTTTGTTTTTTTGGGGGGACGACTTGTTGCTCTTGTTTTTGTCTTTTTCAAGTTTTCTTCAGTTCTTACGATGGCATTTTCCTCTGAAAATTTCGCAAAGGATTCAGTTGCTGAATATGCACAAGCAAAAAAGTTAACTGCACAGGATCGATTTACTACATAAGGTTGTATGAAAAACGAAGCCACCCCTAAAATTGTTTAAATGTTGAAATTTTTACAAATTTATTTTGTCAATCAGAAATTTAGGGTTTAATCGATAAGATTGCACTGAAAAAAGTAAAAAAAAATATTATAATCAAACAATTTACAGGTGGTGGTAATGTCGTACCGACGCGTGGTTCCAAAATGGAGGATCGATTTTTTATAACGTTGTATGAAAAACTGAGCACCCCCACCCCACACACAAAAAAAAGAAATTGTTGAAATATTTAAATTTTTCCAAATTTTTGTTTGTCAATCGGAAAGTTTGAAAAAAAAATGGAAAACAACAAATTTAAAAGTGGTGGTAATCTGCTTCAGGTGCGCCGAAAAGTTTTTTTTTTATCATATCACCCCAAGCAAGGCATTCCACTGCCACTATTGCGCAGGGGGTTACATAGGTAAAAGTGATGAGAAAGAGTGGTTAGATATATAAAATGTCGGAAGGAGGGTGATTGATGGATAAGGATACCGAGGTTGAGGGTTGGGTAGATGGGAAGAGTGTTTGAGAGAATGGATGCGAGTTAGTGTGATAAGAAGTGTCTATTGACCTTACATTTAAACTCCTGGAGATTGTAGCTGTCGGGGAAGCAAGTATATGGAAGGGAATTCCACAGGCGGGAAGTGCGAGAAAAGAAGCTACTAGAGTAGAAATTGTGGTCACATCTGTTTCACTGTAAAAGAGTGAAACCTAGTTGCTAATCTATTTATAGACGTATGGACAAACTGAGAGATATAAATGTATTGGTGTAAAAACACACACACACACACACACACACACAGAGAGAGAGAGAGAGAGAGAGAGAGAGAGAGAGAGACTTTGAGTTTTGTTTAACGGCATATCAACCTCTATGGGTTATTTAATGCCAAAAAGGTAGGGTATTAAAGGATTTTAAAAAAATGTTTGGTTATCATGAAAAGGTTGATTTAGTTAGATTCTAAAAAAATCTTTTCTTTTTTTTAATTTAGAAAATTGAAAATGTCTTCTAGTTTTGTATTAAAAAATGTTTTGCTGAGAATATCTTTTTTCCTTCAAAAATGTGTTACGGTAATAATATTTCTTCAAAAATGTATTGTTAGTAATATATTTCCTTCAAAAAATGTATATTTTTCTATAAAAGTCTATTTTTATGTATATATTTATATAAAAGTCTATTTTTATACTTTCATAGTGTTTTGACCCCAGTTTGGGGATTAGCTATTTGCCAATAGCTGGGACCCTAACAGGTGCTACTACTGTGGGTCAGGGTGTACCTGGGAACAACAGCAATTAAGAGATGGTTCCATGCTCCTCGCAACCTCCCAATCAGAGGCCTTGCTGCCGGATACAGTTTACCGTTATGCTCAGGACAGAGAGAGAGAGAGAGAGAGAGAGAGAGAGAGAGAGATGAATGTATGAAAACATAGATTGCCGTGAAAAGAGAGAAGTAGGTACATATGTAGATCTTTGCATTTCTCTATGTTTTTCATGCATCTTTGCATTTCTTTATGTCTATACTAGCGGCAACCTCAAACATGAACAACCATATTTCCGCAAAGAAAGCTAAACCAGGCAAAGTAAAATCACCTAAACGTTTTAACATTTCCTTTACTAACATCAGGGGCATTCGAATCAACTTTTGTAGCATCGAATCTTTCCTCCAACAAAAGTTCCTTGACATCCTAGCTCTTTGTAAGACTAATCTCAACCCCTCAATTTCCTCCTCTGACCTCTCGATCCCTGTCTACCTTCACCTCTTAAGGAAGGACTCAACTGTCCATATGCATTGGCTGAGGGTTTATGTCAATGAACACCTCCTTCTAGCTAGAGTGACATCTCTTGGATCCATACATGTGTCTTCGGCTGTCACTTCTCAAATCAGTTAGCCATCTTTTCTTTCTGTACCATTCCCTCTCCTCCCCTGACTGCTCCCCGCTAGACAGTATCTCTGACAATATAGATAGGGCTACTTCCTCCCACCCATTCGCTAACATATTTGTGTTCGAAGATCTTAACGCCTATCATGCCAAGTGGCTTAAAGACTCTGTCACCGATTCAGCTGGTACTCACGCCATGAACTTTGCTATTTCCCAATCTTTTATGCAAGTGATGGATTTCCCCACGCGCTTTGCCAGTATCCCTTCAGGACACGCTTCTCTACTAGATCTCTGCTTCACCTCTGTACCTGACTCCTGACAAGTCTCTCAGCTTTGCCCTCTCGCTAACTCCGATCATGCTGTTAACATCTTTCTTCATTCTCACTCCCCCCAGGAGCCTCCTACCAACAGGATCTCCTACTGCTACCAAAGAGCAGATTGAGACGCGTTTCGCGATTTCCTATGCGACATTCCTTGGGGAAAAGTGTTCACTCTACCAATTGAAGACTGTGCCTCTTACGTCTCTTCCTGGATGAAAGCTGGCATTGATGTCTTCATACCAATCAGGAAGTTCCACCCAAAACCTCATTCCTCCCCTTGGTTCTCTCCTGCCTGTTCGGCCGCCATTGTCCACAGAAACTACTACTTCCGGATATTTCGGAGTCATGCAACTGACCACAATAGGCGCCTATTTACCTCTGCTCGTAATGAGTGCAAGAGGATCCTGAATGAAGCCAATCTGTTGTTTTCAGAGAGAACAAAGCAGCGCATAGCTGACCGCAAGTTAGGCTCCAAGGACTATTGGCAGCTGTGAAAACGTGTACTGAACAAAAGCAAATCCTCCATCCCTCCCTTAATTAATAAACGCGAGGTCCTCCACATTGGAGTCGTCAGGAATACACGCACTCGACTTTCTTCTTAGAACTGAGACTCAACTGAAAGATGTTTATATAACTCCGTCTCTGGTATCTAAGATAATATCAAAGCTTGACCCCCATTAGGCGATCGGAGGGGATGGAATCCCGATCACTGTCTTGAAGAAATGTGCCCCTGAACTCTCCACTGTCCTCTCTAAACTCTATAATTACTGCCATTCTGCTGCCTGTTTTTCTGCCTGCTGGAAGTCCTCTTCTGTGGTTCCTGATTTTAAGAACTCAGGGGAACCTTCTGACCCATCCAATTATCGGCCAATCAGCCTGCTACCAATTTTCGGAAAAGTGTTCGAGGCTATTATCAATGCTGATCTTGTTCTACATCTTATTGCCCATAAAACAGTTCTCAGACAGACAGTATGGATTCCGCTTTGCCAGGTCTACTGCCGATATGCTAACGACGATCACGATCAAAGATTTATAAATATTTTTTACAACCAACATCCAACGTTTCTTGATGACGAGATTCTATCTCGAAACATAGAAATTTCCGTGTCGCAATGTATTTTTAATTTATCATTATGTGATTATATTATGCTCTACAATATTTATTGCACTGAGCACTGTTTATAAAAAAATAAATGCCAGGGAACTGAAAATCGTAAAACCTTGGGTCCTCTTCATCTGGATTTATATATGGTAGGTAGCATCGCCGACTGACGCCAATTCAGTCGGGTTTCAATCCTGGGTAAAAGGCAATCGGCTGTCTAACTATACTGATGAGCTGTGATATAGCGAAACCGATGTGTTTGCAGATGACTATTTATGCTCTTACACCCTGATTGATCACTCTGGAAGAATGGTAGCTACTCTGGCATCTACGCATCGTTCACTCAGCAATAAATTAGAACACTCTCAGCTATTGGGCGTGTATAATGATAATATACACGCTAAAAAGTCTGCCTTCTTCTATCAAGCGCCCGTAGCTCAGAGGTAGAATCGCCAATTCGGTCGGGTTTCAATCCTGGGTAAAATTCAGTCTAATCGTATTGATGAGCTGTGATACAGCAAAACATATCTGTCTGCGGATGACTATACATATATATTATGGACTCTCCAGTCGATTTCGACGTATGAGCGTCTAACACAATTAGACAACCACGCAAAAATTGTCTAAAGTGGTGAAGGCTTGTGTAGCACCATCCACACTTTTTGGAACTGCTGATAACAAACGTCTGCTACAGATCGCATGAACAACAGACCTCAGTTATTTAACCCATAACTGGAGGGAAGGGACGGATTAAAATTTTCCCAAGTGTGCCAGTGCGTAAGTGAATGCAAAGTGTTCGACTGGAATTGGAACTCGGCTCACCCCCTCCGAGCCACATCCGAGCCACATCCAATGCACCACAAGGCACATCCGTCAATAACGCTTTCCTGGTGTGTGTGTATATATATATATATATATGTGTGTGTGTGTGTGTGCAATAGTAAACAAATGGCAGCTGTATATAAACTCCCATTTGTTTACTATTGCACAGATTATCTTAGAATTTTAGATTTCCACATGTGTTAGTGTTGCCGTAGAAGGTGATAAATTTCACTAATTTTTATTAAAAACTATCGGAGTTAGAACAAAAAAATCGATTTGCATATAATTCTGGCACGCAGTATATATATATATATATATATATAAAGTATATCTAAATTTTCTATTAGTAAAGCGAAAGTAAACAAATGTACTTTAGCGAAAAGTGATACAGTAGTAGAACTGAAAGTAAACTCATCTGTATCATTTGTAACCTAGCAACAGAACTGAAAGTAAACTCATCTGTATCATTTGTAACCTAGCAATTGCAATTTGTAACCTAGAAACAATCTAATACACAACATTTTATAACACCTGTCGAAAACTTTTTTTCTCTCATGAAAATAATTAAAAGGATTACCTATAATTCATAAGGAACTCTCACAGTTTTTTCCCGAATTGATACTGCTTAATGATCTACACCAAAGGTAAGATATGTATTTTATCTTAATAAAAATGCAAGAAAACGTGAACAACGAGTATTAAAGTCAGTTGTTGAATGTTTTATTAAATCAGAAGTGGAGAAAATGGTTTAAAAATCATATTTTAGCCAAAAGATTAGTGAATATAGCATGGTTAGTGTGAATTGGGTAACGTGTCTTTTATTTTTTTATTGTATTCTTCACCCTGAAGAAATTTCTGGGGCCATTCATCGTAGAAGGTTATGAAGTAAGAGGGAAAATTTATGGAAATATGTTGTGAAGATATCGGTTAATCCAAGTCTTAAACAAATTAAGATGGTAATAATAAGGAAAACAACAGGGGTTCGTTGGAAGAAGTTGCTTGCATAGAAGGCACTTTGGGGCTATGTATTTCAAAAGGTGATCAAAGCAATGTAGCAGTTCTGGATGGCTTGAACCCAATGGAATAACAGATATAACAAAATCAAATGCAAAATTGGACAAAATTACCATGATACTTGAATAGCCTCTTTTTATATGACATCTGTAACATTCGTTGAAAGCATCGCAAATCACCTTAGCAATGTTTAAAATGTTTGTTGTTGTAATATGTGTTTGTAGGCACTTTGGGGCTATGTATTTCAAAATGTGATCAAAGTAATGTAGCAGTTCTGGATGGCTTGAACCCAATAGAATTATATTTACTTTTAATTTATCATTATATGATTATATTATGCTCTACAATATTTATTGCACTGAGCACTGTTTATAAAAAAATAAATGCCACGGAACTCAAAATCGTAAAACCTTGGGCCCTCTTCATCTGGATTTATATATCAGAGGTAGCATCGCCGACTGACGTCAATTCAGTCGGGTTTCAATCCTAGGTAAAAGGCAATCGGCTGTCTAACTATACTGATGAGCTGTGATATAGCGAAACCGATGTGTCTGCAGATGACTATTTATGCTCTTACACCCTGATTGATCACTCTGGAAGAATGGTAGCTACTCTGGCATCTACGCATCGTTCACTCAGCAATAAATTAGAACACTCTCAGCTATTGGGCGTGTATAATGATAATATACACGCTAAAAAGTCTGCCTTCTTCTATCGAGCGCCCGTAGCTCAGAGGTAGAATCGCCAATTCGGTCGGGTTTCAATCCTGGGTAAAATTCAGTCTAATCGTATTGATGAGCTGTGATACAGCAAAACATATCTGTCTGCGGATGACTATACATATATATTATGGACTCTCCAGTCGATTTCGACGTATGAGCGTCTAACACAATTAGACAACCACGCAAAAATTGTCTAAAGTGGTGAAGGCTTGTGTAGCACCATCCACACTTTTTGGAACTGCTGATAACAAACGTCTGCTACAGATCGCATGAACAACAGACCTCAGTTATTTAACCCATAACTGGAGGGAAGGGACGGATTAAAACCTTTCCCAAGGGTGCTAGTGCGTAAGTGAATGCAAAGTGTTCGACTGGAATTGGAACTCGGCTCACCGATTTCCCCCTCCGAGCCGACATCCAATGCACCACAAGGCACATCCGTCAATAACGCTTTCCTGGTGTGTGTGTATATATATATATATATATATAT
>JBBBDQ010001562.1:0-15000 GCA_037127315.1 Ascarosepion bandense
ATATATATATATATATATATATATATATATTAAATCAGATACTTTAATCCAAGTGAAAAAAGCAGGAAGGTAAATTCCAAAAACCCGATTCTAATTAATAGTAAAAATTTTATTTTAATATTAAAAAATGATACAGAAAGAGAGCTCCATGTAATAAAATATTACAGAGCAAATATAAATTAAATAAATAAATATTTAAGTACATATTCTGTGTTTATTCAAAACAGTATATTTATTTCTACCGGCCTGATTATTTCCGATAAATTTTCTTACAAAAATGTTATGAAAACAGAATGATTTTTTTTATTATTAATTTGAAAAATTTTACAAGGCAATGAAGCAAAGATGAACTCGTCTAAATAACCTTAAATTTTCTTTATTCTTTCATTCATGAAACTGCAATATAGGTAATTATTTAATATTTATAAATTATTTTGATGCACGTTTTTGTACAATATTAACAAAGAAAAAACATTCTATTTTCAGTTACAATTATCCACATGGCAAGAAATACAAAAAATAGTATGAAATACAATGTTTTTTAAAACACTGTGGTGGCCTATAAATTATGGCCGGTAGTGTATATTGGCGTAATTCTTACTGATCTGCTGTGTAATAGATGTATGGTCAATGCATGACCTTTTATAATATGCAGTTCATTTTAGGCACATAGAAAGACGACTCTAAGATATCAGTAGAGTTTAGATTTTGATTAAGTTTATATTTGTACCTCAACAGCAGCGTTCCAAGAAAGATCATGCAATTGGCGGTACATGATCATTTCCGGCAAATTTGCTACTGCACTAGATGAGTAAATGTTATTGTTTTATTTTAATCGTTTCACACCAAGTAAGGCGGTACCGCCACTGGTGCGTAGAGGGCTACATAAGAGAAGAGGGAAAGTTTAAGCAGTGAGAGAGTGAAGAGAAAGACGAACCAGTTACAGTGTGCGTCGGAGAAAGGGCAAGAGAAGGATAGGAATACCAGTGTGATGGCAGTTTGCGAGGGTAGAGTGAGAAAGGAAACAGACAAAGTACCCGAGTTGATGTGGAATGGACTAGGGAAGGATGAGAGTCAAGTAAACAAGAGAGAAGGACTGGAGCGTGGGAAGAAAACAAGAGATAGGAATTGACATTGGATTTAAATTCTTGGAGATTTTCGTCGTCAGGGAAGCAAGTATACGGAAGGGAGTTCCACAAGCCAGAAGTGCGAGAAAGGAAGCTGGTTTAGTAAAAGTGGCGGCTGCATTTACTTGATTTTAACTGTAAAAAGGCGTGACCTTGTTGCCAGTCTGGTTGCTCGAGTAAATTCTTGTGTAGATTCTTTTTTCTTCTATGTGCACTCTCTCTTAATGACGTAGGCGATCATGGCTTTTCACGTTTCCCTATCCCTGGTGGCTCTGAGCACGCCTTCTCTTGATACATAATGCAATCCTCGTTCTGTCATCCACCTGATTAGGTCCTTCAAATATGTTATCCGTTGCTTTCCCCTGTCTCTTTTTCCCTCTATCCGGCCTGTTAGTATCAGGTTCTCCGGGCCCTCCTTCCTCATTGCGTGTCCCAGGAACTTCAGCTTTCTCTTCCTGATGCTCAGTATTAATTTCATTTTTGTTTCCATCATTTCCAAGACCTTATCATTGTTCACATGCTCGATCCATGATATTCGCAGCATCCTTCTGTAGAACTACATTTCAGTTGCTTCAAGTTTTTCCTTCATCTTTGATGATATTGTCCAGTATTCACTGCAATATTGAAGGACGGACAGCACGTAGCAATCCAGTACTCTCTTCCTTACTCCACTAAAATGTTAATCAGCAAAATCCCGCAGCACCAGGAAAATGTCGCCATAACCTTTCACTGGACCGACTTGCTTTTTCTAAGTTTTATGTTTACAATGATTTTCACAGTGTACAAAACTCAATAGCCACACAAGGTAGAGTGTAACAGAGAAAGGGATATCATCTCGAGCAATGTGATAATACCCACAAGACGCCAAGAGACAGCTGAAGAAAAAGAGAAGGAAAAGACTTAACCGGAAAAGACGAAACCGGAAGCCCAATCCTAAACAGGAAGGAGTAAACTGATACTCCTGTACAAAAGACCAGGGAGTAAGCTGGTTGATAGGCTAACCTATGTACGCATATAGATGAAAAATGAAAATAATTGCTATCTAAATGTTTAGAATTTTACGCAGAGGTATGAGATGTATCGAGTTAAAGTGAACTTTAGAAGGAACCAGAAACCAAAACCTAGATAGGAAACAAGAGGTCAACCTACAAAAGATCGAGGAAAAGTGTGCCAGTGATTTTACCGAGGTTTGACTTTTCTTTTCTTTTATTATAATCATTTCACCCCAAGCAACCTTTGAGATTTGAAAAAGAAATCACTCGACCGGCGCTTAAGAGCAAGGGAAAATTTACTCGCTGCAAAATCATGTTACTCGACCGACTCCATTTTATTAATAGTCGCCTGAAGTAAGCATAACGTGAATCGCTGACGTAAAACAAAAAAATGAAACTTTAATTAAAATTTCGAACGTGTTAGAAAGGACTTAAAATAATTTAAAAAATAATAACAACAAAATTTTATCTTTCCTCTTAATAATAACGTTAGCATTTTGATGACAAAACCTTTTAACATCATGCTATACTGTTTGTTCTTTTTTTTTCTTTTGGCAATTGAGTGGAGGTACTTAAATTCGTAGATTCTTTCTTCTGTTTAACTACAACCTCCATCTTATAGATGATAAAATAATAACAAATCTGATTTTCTCAATGATTTTTTATAAAAAAATATTTACTTGTATAGTTTGTTTTTTAGTGCGAGGTTGAAAGAAGTATGCCTATTTTTTATTTTTTTTTTCAAATGTTCGTTTTTACATTTCGTAACCAGGGAGGAAATATAGGATAATATTTTTCCAAATGAATTTCTAAAAATCTGTGAGCGTCTTTCATCTGGGCTACAGAGACATTTTGGCTCCACTCTGAAAGCGTTGATTAAACGAATGTTTACACTGACCAGGACGATAAAATTCAAGAGTTCAGTAATGTCATTTTAGGTCATTCTAAATAACTTGTGAATCTTCAATGGCATACTTTTGGGTTGTAAAAGGAATCACATTTCCTTTTTCCAATGCAAGATTTTTAATCGACCTCCGGCGTGTAAAGCAATAAACCCGCCCAATTAAGTTTTTAATCAACTGAGTCGATCGGGTGAGTGAAATCTCAAAGGATGACTCCAAGCAAAGCAGGCCCATCATTTGTTCGGTCGCTGATGGTTACAATGAGAAAAAAAAAACAAGATACAGGTATGCCTAAAAAGATCTGATATGGATGGAATTTTAGGAGGTATATGAGGTTTAGGAAGGTAGGGAAGCAAGTGTACGGAATGGAGTTCCACCGTGGGAAGTACAAGAAAAGAATCGTCTGGTTCGTGGTGGTAAAACCTAGTTTCATCTGCAGTTACAATTCATCTCAAAAAAGCTAGTAGGAATTGTATCCCATTTGTTTAAAACTGTCATTGAAAATTCTGGTATTTTCTTTCTTTTAAAAATTACGGCATATCAAGACCTCAATTGGCTATTTAATACCGACAAGATTTTTACAATATATTTGTATTAATAGAATATTTATTCTTTTGTAAGAAATCAGTTTGTCGATGAGGTTTCATTGACCTATTTTGTAAGGAATACTTTGTCGAAAGTTAGATATATTGCTGGTATATAATTTTTTCTTCAACATGTATTTTTGGTAATTTTTCTTCTTCGTAAATATATTGCTGGTATTTTTTTTTCTTCAAAATTGTATTGCTGGTAATATTTTCTTCTCCACAAAAAAGTATTGATGGAATTTTCATTATAAAATCTGTTTTTATACTTTTATAGTATTTTGACTTAAGTGCCGGGGTTAACTATTTGCTCATAGCTGTGACTATGCTACTACTCCTGGGTAGGGTGAAACTGGGAACAACACTAATTAAGAGGTGCTTCTATGCTCTTAAAAACTTCCCAGTTAGAGGCCTTGCTGCCGGATGCAGTTTATCGTCAAACCCAGAACCCGGATAAAATTTTATGTCGGACCCAGGACATGGTTTTATTTGTTTCTGATATAGGTAAAGCAATTATGGTACACAACGTGCAGAAATTTAACTCAACTTTAATTTTTCAAATGAAATTGTGTCGACTGACGCGAATGTCGAAGATGTTAGCTGTTATTTCTAGCGTTAATCGTTAGTCACTGTAAATTAAATCTCGAACAGCATCGATTTTCTCTACGCAAATTGATGGTGATGGTCTGCCGTTATATTCAACACCGTCTCGACCCTCTTTTAGATCCATTTGTAAATTGCTGATGTTTTCGTAGAATTATCACTATAAACCTTTCTAGGGGCTGCATTAACATTCTCAGTCTTCTAATGAAATTTTACCATAAATTGGAAGTTAGTACTTGCTTGAATTTTGCATTCAAACAAGTTCCTGGGAAAACACATCAAACATATTGATATTCAGTCAGGCAGTTAAGTGCCATAAGTGATATACGCTTGGGAGATCATTTCTGGAAAGAGATATGACTGACTACGCAGAAGATATTCCTTTAGTAGTTTGCCATTATTTTCTCTGGTAGAGTAGTTGCCAACCAATGTTATAAAATCCAGTCTGTCCTGCTTTTTAACCCAAGACACGGATTAATACCTTTCCCAAGGGTATTTTCGAGTAAGTAAATGCAACGAACTCAACTCGAATTCGAGTTCTGAGTCGATATCCACTGCACCACAACTTACATTGAAATTAGTTTCTTGAAATGTTCGTATATACATTTCTTAAAATTTCGGAATTCTACAATGATAGATTACTGTTCAACTTTATAGAGTTTTAAGACGTTATATATATAGTGTCTGTACTGACTAGGGTAGACTTGCCTGTCATCTTTAGGGTGTTAGTAAACCTAGGAAAGTAGCAATGGTGTCTCCATTTAGCTTACGTCTTGCCAGTTGTCTTTCAGATCGAGGATATGCCATCGTGCCTTGAACCATTTTTGCTCTTGAAACGTTTTTTAATTTTAATTTTAATTTTTAAGTCTGGTGAAGCTGTAATTTTAACAAAAAGAGCTTTTCCTGCTCATTTTTTGTTACGTCGGAATTATACTTAGTCAGTTTATCTTTGTTTATCTAAGTCTGTCTATCTTAATCTGTCTATCTTAGTCTGTCTTAGTCTGTCAATCTATCTTTGTCTATCTTTATCTATCTATCTATCTATCTATCTATCTATCTATCTAACTTAGCCTATATATCTTTATCTATCTTAGTCAGTCCATCTTTGTTTATCTAAGTCTGTCTGTTTATTTTAGTCTGTCAAACTTTATCTATCTATCTATCTATCTATCTATCTATCTATCTATCTATCTATCTATCTATTTTAGTATGTCTATCTCTTAGTATGTCTATCTTAGTTTGTCTACCTTAGTTTGTCTGTCTGTCTATCTATCTATCTATCTATCTATCTATCTATCTATCTATCTATCTATCTATCTATCTATCTATTTTAGTATGTCTATCTCTTAGTATGTCTATCTTAGTTTGTCTACCTTAGTTTGTCTGTCTATCTATCTATCTATCTATCTATCTATCTATCTATCTATCTATCTATCTATCTATCTATTTTAGTATGTCTATCTCTTAGTATGTCTATCTTAGTTTGTCTACCTTAGTTTGTCTGTCTATCTATCTATCTATCTATCTATCTATCTATCTATCTATCTATTTTAGTATGTCTATCTCTTAGTATGTCTATCTTAGTTTGTCTACCTTAGTTTGTCTGTCTATCTATCTATCTATCTATCTATCTATCTATCTATCCATCTATCTTAGTCTGTCTATGTTAGTTTGTTCATACCTTTATATGATAAATATTTAGGTTATTTAAAAAAGCACTCATTGTTACATGTTTTGCTGATAAAACAGCTTCATTAGCAAAAAATGTATTTCCGCCAAATGTACATTGGAGAGACAGAAGCTGATTGACGTTAATCATATGAATGCAGAATTTCTATTCCTTAACAAGTGTCATAATGAAAATTAGATTTTACTGATTTCAACCCGTTTTTTAATACATTCATTTGTTTTAAGATTATTTGTACCCCGTATTGTTTCAACACCAATATAGTAAGAATGGTCGTATATTAACATTCACACATTATGGCTCTACCGGTGAGTCATCGTATGAGTCATTTATATTCTTTTTTTTTATTTTTTTATTATACATCAATTTCCGGTCAGAATCGTTATGATATAGTTTTCGGTGGTTAACAGTGTATTGTCACTAGGATCATGTAAAAAAAAAACAACTCTAGGAATTAGAATAAATGAATATATCAACCTTAAAAGGGGATATTTAAAAATAAACAGCACGCTCATGACAATGAGTCTTATCATAATTTAGATTCACAAAATACTTATTTAATTAAAAGAAAGAGCAATTAACTAAGACAAAAATGCATAGAAAGGGCTTTAATCGCTAGAACATCGAGAGTAAATTTGTGTCTAAGTTCTTACAACTTTTCTCTTGCAACTCTTTTGTTATCAACATGTGGGATCTTTAATAACAAAAGTAATGAAAACATAACAAAAGGATCTGAAAGAATTTAACTAGACCACATACCCAAACATCTTATCTGCCGTGTCTCTACAGAACTTAGGCGATCATGGCCCTCCACATCTTCTAATCCCTTGTCGCTCTTAATACCCTTTCTTCTGTCATTCTACTCAATCCACGCTCCATCGTCCATCTACTCAAGTCCCTCAGGTATGTCATGCGTTGCTTTCCCTTGTCTCTCTTCCCCTCTATCCATGCCGTATTCTCCAAGCCTTCTTTCTTCATTACAAATTCCAAAAACATCAGCAGTCTTTTTCTGATGCTAAGTATCAGTTTCCTTCTCGTGTCCATCCTCTCTAATGCCTCCTAGTTGCTAGCGTGTTCCGTTCATTGTATTCTCAGCATCCTTCTGTAGAATCAAATTTTGGTTGCTTCAAGTCAGCTTTTATGATATTATCCAGCATTCACTGCCATATTGAAGGACTTTTTCTTTCTTCTATGTGCCTTGTCCATTCAGAACGTAGGCAATCATGGTCTTCCATGTCTCCCTATCCCTGGCGGCTCTTAGCACGTTTTCTCCTGTAACATCTCACAGCCACCGTTCTGTCATCCATCTGCTCAGGCCCTTAAAATATGGTATTTGCTACTTTCTCTTGTCTTTTTTCCCTCTATCTGGCCTGTTAGTATCAGGTTCCTGAAGCCTTCTTTCCTCATTGCATGTCCCAGGAACTTCAGTTTTCTCTTCCAGATAGATATCAGAAAAACAATCCGGTACTCTCTTCTTTGTTTTCAGCAAAGTTTCATGTCTCTTAATACTTTACTTAGTGTCTGGAAGGGATCATTGACCATACCAATACGTCTTCGCACCTCCGTATCGCACTTTCCATCCTATGTTAAAACACTTCCCAAATGTTTAAATTTATGCACTTGTTTGATTTTAGTATTCAAAAAATTTTAGTTGGCATCTTGGGCTCTTCTTTTTACTGGATTACCTTGAATTTATTTTTCTCGTAGTTTATATGTAGTCCTTTCCTTTCTTTAATTACTTAGAATCATGGCATTTTTAAATAAATATACTGAAACGCTTATGATAAAAATCAAATCCTTATTGGATTTAAATTTTCTGCAACTCCTTTCTTGTAATCACATTACCTTAGATGTCATTTTTTCCCCTGTGAACCTTTTCGTATATGTTGTGGTGCAGCGGTTATCGACTCGGAACGAGAAATCAGGGTGTCGAGTTCGAATTCCAGTTGAATTCTTTGCATTCCTTTACGCACAAATACCCTAGGAAAAGATACTATTCCATCTCTTCTCTCCAGTTATGGGCTAAATAACAGAACAGATTGGGTTCTGTAGCCTTAGCTGGCAACCAGTCTACCGCAGGAAGTAATAGCAACCTACTGTGGGATAATCTTCTGCCCAGTCAGTCATGTCTCTTTCAAGACATGATCGCCCAAACGTATATCACGAATGACACTTGACTGGCTGACTGACATTTCCTTCTAAAGAACGAAACCTCTCTCCGAAATTATATTTTTCACTTTGTCAGAGATATTGTGGAAAAAACTTTTCTGACGTATGAATTTGATACATCGTTTTATCATATTCAGATATTTATACTTGAATATAGTCAAACACTATACAAAAATATAATCGAGAATTTCAGCACCCCGATTATAGAATGACAACGATTTTTGCCTGAGAACATCATGCTGTGTAAAAGATATGATATAAATCTCTAAGTCTGAGCTATCTTTTGAAGTCGGGATACTAACACAATAATACCGCTGTGCTTTGGATAATATCGAATGATGAGTAGAGTTATATATATATATATATATATATATATATATATATATATATATAAATTTCGTTTTTGTTCTAAAATATAAATATCATCATCATAATCATATCATGAACATATATTTTTGGTTTAAGAAAATTTTTAAAAAAAATCTTGTTTTCTACGTTTGACATTGGAGATATAATAGAGAAAAATGACAGATAGGGTTTCCCATATTTACACTATTTAATTTTTGGCTAAGTTCATAGATAAAGTAGAGGAGGAATGTGATCTTAAGATTATCATTATGATATAGATATAGGCATGTGTATAGGCACCCGACTAGATATGGCAACAGTATTCAATGCACGGGTGGATGGTATATTACTTATTATTAACACTTCCTTGAATGCCTTTTTCTTGTTATACTAAGACACTGTTTTGAACCTACCTTCTTGTTCTGTGTCTTACTTCCGGTACACACCGGTCACTAAAACTTCACGGCGAAATTTCTACACAACTCTACAGCAGTATTTATTAATTATAGTGCCCAATATAAGGTTATAGGGCGCATGTAAAGATGAAAATGGTGAAAGTATGTTTCATGCTTAAACACAATCTTCAGGCGATGTGTATTGTGGTTAGGATCGACTGTTTATATATGGTAGTCAATATTGCATCATAGGTAAGTTTGTTACTTCTCAGGACAATTTTGTGCTACTTGTACAATACGAAACAGTGCATTCTTTTTCTTCTGTGTGCCTTGTCTTTTCATGACGTAGGCAATCATGGCCTTCCACGTCACTCTATACCTGGTGGCATGTAAGAAAGCGTTCTCTTGTTACGCAACCACCGTTCAGTCATCCACCTGCTCAGATCCTCCAAATATGTTATCCTTTGCTTTCCTCTGTTTCTTTTTACCTCAATATGGCCTATTAGTATCAGGTTCTCCAAGTCCTCCTTCCTTATTGCGTGTCCCAGGAACTTTGGCAATCTTTTCCTGGTGCTCAGTATTTACTTTCTTCTCGTTTCCATCCTTTCCAAAACTTCATCATTGCTCACATGCTGTAGCACAATATTTTAGTTGTTTCAAGTTTTTTCTTCATCTTTGATGATATTGTCCAGCATTCACTGCCATATTAAAAAACTGACATCACATAGCAATCTAGTATTCTTTTCTTTGTTTCTAGTAAAATTTTCATGTCTCTTAACACTTTAGTCAGCTTCTAGAATTTGTCTTTTGCCATGCCAATAGGCCTTCGAATACTTGTGTTGCACTTTCCGTCTTCTGTTAAAACACTTCCCGGGTATTTAAATTTTTGTAACCGCTTGATTTTAATACCACCACCTGTATTTAGCATTTTGGTGTGCTCTTTTGACTAATGACCATGCATTGTTTTCTTACAGTTTAATGGTAGTTTGTTCTTGTCACTCTTTTCAGTTAACTTCTGTAGGAGGTTTTGCCGTTTCCTTTCTGTGTGTACTATTGGCACTGTATGATCTGCGTATCTTATGTTGTTCAAATTGTGGTCTTCGATCAGGAATCCTGGCATAACATCTAAGATCCTCAGAAAAACCATGCTCTACAAGAATAGATCCGGGGAAAAGACACATCCTTGTCTTACGCCCCTTTCTATCTTTGTATATCGAGCCGAGTTCGAATTCCGGCTGAATTCATTGCATTCACTTACGCGCAAATGCCCTTGGGAAAGGTATTAATCCGTTTCTTATATCCAGTTATGGGTTAAATAACAGGACAGATTGGGTTCTATAGCTATGGCTGGCAACCAGTCTACTGCAGAAAGCAATGGCAACCTACTGCGGGATAATCTCCTGCCCAGTCAGTCATGTCTCTGTCGAGAGATGATCGCCCAAAGCGTGTATTGTGTATGGCACTTAACTGACTGATATCTGCTGAATTCGTTACCTGTCCGTGTGCAGGCTGTTTGGTGTCAGTAGAGATTCTCGATTCTTCTGTCTTTCCTAAATATGTCGAGGATGGTGTGCATCTCCATCAATTCCTGGTGGTGTATTTTGTCGAACGCCTTTGCATACTCGATAAAACATAGGTACAGATCCTTCTTTATTTGTGTTGCCCTTTGGGAGAGCATGTTAGTTGCTGAAATAACGGATTCTTATATTAAATTTCTCGAGTCCGCGAATAGAGTCGAATTGTTATGATGTATTGAAAGGCTTACAGCCATATCACGTTAAATACACCGGATCTCGCTCGATCACCGAAGTTAAGCAACGTTGAGCCTGGTCAGTACTTAGATGGGTGACCGCTTGGGAATACCAGTTGCTGTAAGCGTTTAGTGACGGATGTGCGTTGTGGTGTAGTGGATATCGGCTCGGAACGAGAAATCGGCGAGCCGAGTTCGAATTCCAGTTGAATACCCTGCATTCACTTAAGCATTCGTACCCTTGGGAAAGGTATTAATCCGTCCCTTCCCTCCAGTTATGGGTAGAAATTGGGGATCCTGCCCTTAAAAACAAATCTCAATGAATCTTTATACTCGAAAAGAAAAAAGTATTACCAGACACAAAACTTATATAAAAACAACAATAAATTGTTGAAAGAAAATAAGGTATTACCAACAATAAAATAAATAAAATTTAGTTGGCAATAAATGACGCGCCGAGGTTGATATGCCATAAAAAAAACATATTAATGATTGGTAAATTTTTTATTTGTTCCCCGAAGGCCTTTACCTCGTCAAATCTTTCAAAAACATCCTTAATTCCGTGCAAATGTATATGCTGAACTCAAATCGATAATTGTTTTTTGAAGAAACCTAACGTTTTTCATGTAATCGACCAGAAAAAATCGGACTTTATCTCACCCCTTACCACCGTTCTCATATCTGATTCACCGCTGAATGACTTGAGGTGTAGGATACTTATTTCGGCCTATTTACTTTCTTTGAGCAATTACTTCGCGATTTGTTTGGTTCCGGAACTCAATTTCCGCGTAGTAATTGCAAAAAGGAAGTAAAAAGGCCAAAAATCGGCAAACTACGCTTGAAGTCATTTTGCAGTGAATAACATTTTTGAAGCGTGGTTACGGGGTGAGATAAACAGCGACAAGATGTTCGATATTTTTAGTTAACTTGAAAAAAGGTAGTTTTCGTCAATAAACAATTATCGTTTTATGTTTTAGACAAACGAACCTAACTCTTGTAAACACATAGCATTGGATGATTATTCAGGTACTTTCAAAGAAACGAGCAGGCATTAATATCAGCAAAGCATAAAATTCTCCAGAAATGTTTCTAATACTGGGCACATTCTACCCGATAATACGATGCAAAAAATAATGTAGAAATAAGATTTTTGTTAGAGAGCATGGGGTTCAATAATAGATTGAAATTCCCCAGAGAGTATTGTCGTTTAGCGATCACATGTTAATTATTTGTTGGGCAGTAAAGCGTACACAATCCATGATATGCTACTATACTTAAATCATGATACAAAATTCCCATGGTCACGAAAATAAACAAAAATTAAAAGAAAACGGTTAAATCCATAGACTCATGTTATTCAAAATATATAATACATAAATCAACTCAAATCCGAAATAATTTAAACACTTAATTGCATATATTTATATAAACATCACTTACTAATTTTCGCTTATTATACATTGTAGCATCTCAATTTCATGAATTAGCCTGACTTGTCCGTAAGCCTGATAAATATTCATGAGTACTCCTATACACCAAAATGTTGAAGGATCGATAAAATTATTGGTCGTTTATATAAATATTTTTCATAAAATATAATCCTTACATATATTTTTCATAAAATATAATCCTTACATTTGCTTTGGCAAAGTCCTCACAATTTGCAATTGATATATATATATATATATATATATATATATATATATATAAATTTAGTGTATCGAGGCAGCAAATAATTTTCTAAACATATACTGTTAAATATAAGAAATAATTAATGTCTATGTTTAATCATGAGCTGTTCTATACACCGTATTTTGGCTGTAATTTCAGTTGAAAATAATTTTGTAACCTGTCTGAAGATGGCTCATGTGAGCCGAAAGCTTAGAACCAACTTAATAAAAAATTATCCAAATAGTGGAGAATTTTTGTCTTTATTTTCAACTGAAATTAAAGCCAAACTACGATGTTTAGAACGGCTCATGATTAAACATAATAGACATTCATTGTCTCTTATATTTAACAGTATATATATATATATATATATATATATATATATATATATATATATATAGTAATCTGCAGACAGATCTGCTTCGCTGTATTACAGCTCATCAGCACGGTTAGACATCCGATTGCTTTTACCCAGGATTAAAACCCGACCAAATTGGCGTTAGTCGGCGATATATATATATGAATTATTGATGTTAAAGCACCATCATCAGACATAAAGTGCGGGTTATTTATTTTGTAATATATAAATCAAAAAGTTTAAAATGAATAAATTAACTAAAATGAAGAGATAAAAACAAGGTCAGCTAATGAGAAGAATTAATAGAGTAGAAGGTAATAAAATCTCAAAGAACGGTGTGTGTGCAGTTCACTACGTAGACGGTAGTCAACAAATGTTTCACCATTCTTCTTCTTCTTCTTCTTCTATGTGCCATGGTCTTTCGGGACATGGGCAATCATAGCCTTCTACGTCTCTCTATCCCTGGTGGCTCTTAGCACACTTTCTTCTGTAGCATTTCTCAGCCCCCGTTCTATCATCCACCTGCACAAGGCCCTTCAAATATGTTATCCGCTACTTCCCTGTGTCTCTTTTTCCCTATATCTGGCCGGTTAGTATCAGGTTCTCCAAGCACCCCTCACTCTTCATTGCATGTCCCAGGAACTTTAGCTGTCTCTTTCTGATGCTCGATATTATTTTAATTTCGTTTTCATCCTTTCCAAAACCTCATCATTGCTCACATACTCGATCCATGATATTCGTAGCATCCTTCTGTCTGTAGAATCACATTTCAGTTACATCAAGTTTTTCCTACATCTTTGATGGTATTGTCCGACATTCACTGCCATACTGAAGAACTGGCATCACATAGCAATCCAGTACTCTCTTCTTTGTTTCTAGTGAAAGTTTCCTCCGTCTTAATACTTTACTCAGCTTCCGGAAAGCGTCCTTCGCCATTCCAATTCGCCTTTCGATCTCTGTGTCGCACTTCCCGTCATCTGCTAAAACACTTACCAGATATTTAATTTTTTGTACCTGCTTTATTTTAGTATCCCCCACCTGTATTTGAAATATTGGTTTGCACTTTCTGCTGATGACCATGCCTAATGTTTTCTTGCAGTTTATTTGTAGTCCTTTTTTGTCACTCGCTTCTGCTATCTTTTGTAGGAGGTCTTGTAGTTACCTTTCCCTATCTGCAATCAGCACTGTATCATCTGCGTATCTTATGTTATTCAAATTGTGGCCTCTGATTACAAATCCTGGCGTAACATCTAGGATATTCAAAATAGCCTCGCTGTACAAGTTGAACAGATCCAGTGTAAAGACGCATTCTATTCTTAACCCCCTTTCTTACTTTGTAAATCTGCTGAATTCGTTACCTGTCCGCTAGTTTGCTGCTAGTAGAGATTCTTAATTACTATTATGTCTTTTCCAAATATGTCGAGGCTGCTGAGCAAATCCATCAATTTTTGTGGCGTATTTTGCCGATATATACATATATATAAGAAAGAATATTAAAAAGTTTAGAATTTAAAAATGTACTTTTTTATTGTATTTATATTTATTACACCCACCAAACCTCACTTGTGACAGCGAAAACACCATATACTTTCTCTTCTGCTCAATTTGCCCCAATAGTGGATATATCTGCGAATCCGGTAATAGCTTTAGATTTCGCTTCAAGAATCACAAACTAAAGATACGACAAAAATATATACTCCCCAATTGCAGCTCATTTTAATAAACCTGATCATACTTTAGATAATTGCAAATGTTTATCAATACACTCCAATTTTAGTTCTACACACACACACGCAGAAAGAAAGAAAAATACTGGATTTTAAAATTAAATACACACAAGCTCGGGTTAAATAGGGACTTAGGTTTGTTGAATCTTTACAAATATTTCAATAGCTAAACATTTTTTTTTCAGATAGTCCAAGAAATTTTTATCTAAAAATTGGATTGTAGAATTAAGCATGATGGGCGATTAAAAATTTCTCAAAACGGATGTCCGTGCGAGTCAGCTTGTGAACACTTCCGGATCAGCGATCACTGAACACTTAACAAGTAGCAGAAATTGTGTGAATGGCTTCAGTGTGGACCAGTTCACTGTGTTATCTGGTTCACACTCAGCGTTTGATTACAGGCGTTAGAGTCACTTTACATCAAAGTTACGACCTTGTCTCTCTGTAAACAGAGGAAATGCGTAACTGGACTCCGCATAATAACCGTTTAGTGCCTGTCACCTTTTTTCCCACTTAGTCATGATTTATCTTTAGTTTTAATATTTCAAATATTGAAGAATTAAAAAATGTCCCAGTTGACCCTTACAAAAAACAGGATTGAAACCGGTCGGTCATTTTCGTGTTTGTTATTTTTTATTCTATATCTACACCGCATGCTGATATATATATATATATATATATATATAT
>JBBBDQ010001562.1:17500-60000 GCA_037127315.1 Ascarosepion bandense
GTCAAGATGCCCCTTATCATTTGGCACCTGTGGTTGGTCACTAGAAACAAAGAAAAGAGTGCTGGGTTTCTATGTGATGTCAGTTCTTCAATACGGCAGTGAATGCTGGACAATATCATCGAAAATGAGGACAAAACTGGAAGCAGCAGAAATGTGGTTCTACAGAAGGATGCTGCGTATATCGTGGACTGAGCATGCAAGCAACGATGGGGTGTTGGAAAGAATGGCAAATAAAAAGAAATTAATACTGAGCATCAGAAAGAGACAACAGAATTTCCTGGGACATGCAATAAGGAAGGAGAGCTTGGAAAACCTGGTACTGACTGGCCAGATAGAAGGAATAAGAGACAGAAAAAGGCAGCGGATAACATATTTGAAGAGTCTGATCAGATGGATGACGAAACGGGGGTTGCGAGGTGTAACACGAGCAAACATAGTAAGAGCCACAAGGGATAGGGAGACGTGGAGAACCATGATCGCCTAAGTCCTGAAGGGACAAGTCACATAGAAGAAGAAGAAGGTTGGTCACTATCGATGGTAATTTCTTCCATCCAGTATTCCCGATAGGAATGTGACAACGTTAGTTTAGACAATATATAATAGAAAAATCATTGTCCCATCTGACTGACATACATAGATGGTTCGAAATTCAACAAAACTGGTTGCCCTTGCAATGTTTGCACTGACTCACCAATTGTCAGAGCATGACGGAACAATAGATGGACATTTCTATTACGTCACATATGAGGCGAGGACCACTTCACAATATATTTATATACAGTGTTCACAAGACATTCGACATGAAAGTGTATCTTCATACATTAATACGTAAATAATATGAATAAATCTCTCTGTCTCTGTCTCTCTTTCTTTCTCTCTCTCTCTTTATATATATATATATATATATATATATATGTATATATATATATATGCTTAATAAAATGAGAAAATGAGAAAATCATAAGAACCGCATTTCATCCCCGGAAGGAACATCTTCAGATTAATAATAAATGTATGTATCTCATTGGCTTACGAACTATCAGTCTGAAAAATAAACTTGTAAGATATTTCGGCACACACACACACACACACACACACACACACACACACACACACACACACACACACACACAGAAAGAGGGAAACACACACACATAGGGAAAACACATGCACACACACACACACACACACACACACACACACACACACACACACACATATATATATATAAAAACATTCAGTTCCCTTTCAACATGTATTTAAAATGGGCGTATGTATTTAATGGTGCATACAAGTTTTCATATTTTCTTATATCTACATATAAAATCAACGATATATATATAAATGGCTCACTCCCGTATTTAAGTGTATATATATATATGAATTCAAAATATGCATTTATTCACGTAATTATATATATATATACATACATACATACATATATATATATATATATATATATATATATATACATTCAGGAACTAATATATATATATTGTTGCAAAAATATATATACATTTTATACATTTTTATATCTACATAAAATTCAATAATGTTAATATTAATTATGCATTTGTGCATCTATGTACACACACACACACACACACACACACACACACACACATATATATATATATATATATATATATATATATATATAGATAGATATACACACGTAAATTCATGCCGTATACATTTATTCATGAATTCATATATATGATAATGTATATATGTTCTGATAATTCAAAGCAAAACAATACAGAAAGGTAAATTTTAACGATCATTTGAAAAGCACTTTCACATAATTCAAAGCGTCTTGCAGATGATTTTTACATCAATTTTTTAAATTTTATCAAGATTCACCATCTTCTTTTATATAGATTTTTTTAACATTGCGTTTTCCGCCGATTCCTGGTCATATTCGTAAAAAGAATAAGAAATTCCGAATTCTTTTCCACCGTATCGTCTCACTCGTTTCATTAATTCTATCTCTACAGAAAGAATTTTATTTTAATATATAGCAATTTAAATGGCTTCTTTTTTGTCGTTCATTTTTACCTGCTTTTTAAAAAAACTTATGCTCATTATTTCTAGATATTTAAACGGCAAGCCTACCTCTCTCTGTGTCTTTGTTCTCCATATCAGTCGATTACGCAACCTTAGCTTCACCATTTCGGTCTCTTCAGGTGTTTTATATCAACCTTATACTAGGAATAAAAAAAGATTACTAAATAAAAGACCTCAAGTAACATCCGGATGTAAAGACCCCAGAAAAGATACATTAGGATCATATAAAACCGGATGAAAGTGTTTACTATTCTTGACTGTCTCCTTCCTTGTTTTGAACTTCCAGTTATCACAAACTTCCAGTTGTGCATTTGAAAAAATGTTTTCGAGAATCAGTTGATATAAAACGTTTAAAGATACCGAAAGGTTAAAAGTAAGGTTGCGTAATCGACTGACTTTCTAATTAACATATTTAAAACCTCTAAATTATATCTTATATATCTTTTAATAAAACTGGTATTTCAGAAGAATGCGGCGTATATCATGGACCGAACATGTAAGCAATGATGAAGTTTTGGAAAGAATGGCATTGAAAAGAAAACCAATAGTGAGCATCAGGAAGAGACAACTGAAGTTCCTGAGACATGCAATGAGGAAGTAGGGCTTGGAGAACCTGATACTGACAGGCCAGATAGAAGGAAAAAGAGACAGAGGAAGGCAGCAGATAACATATTTAAGAGCCTGATCAGGTTGATGACGGAACGGGGTTTGCGTGGAGTAACAGGAAAAAACATATTAAGGGCCACCAGGGATAAGGAGCCGTGGGAAGCCATGATCGCCTACGTCCTGAAAGGATAGGGCACATAGAATAAGATACAGGTCTAATTTAATTCTGACCAATAACTCTAATGGTTATATATATATGCTGTAGCCTCAATGTGAGTTCAGTACCAGGCTACAGCACTGATGAACAAGTAATTTAGAGAGTCTGGTTAAAGAGAGATTACTCATGACTACCAAGAATTCGCACAAGGAATGAGAATGATATACTCTAGTGATCGTAGTAAAGAGTTCGGTTCGAAATTCTTAACACCTGAAAAAGGCCGGAGCGTGCAATGGTCGGAACGTCGTAAAAATGAGGACAATAGTCCGAATAATGTAAATAGAGTCCAACAAATATATTTGAAAGAATTCTTGATGACAACACCCCCATATATATATATATATATATATATATATATATATATACACACACACACACACACACACACACACATATATATATATATATATATATATATATATATATATATATATATACAATTATTACTGGTCCTATGTTGGTTACCTGTTATTTTTTTTATAATCGTGTAACCCCAAGCAAGACATTTTACTGCCAATGTTGAGCAAGGGGTTACAAAGGAGGTAAGTTATGAGAAAGAGTGACAGGTTATAGGGGGTGTCAGGAAGTGGGAATGAGAAGAAGGATGAGAATACTGATGAGAGTGGAGTGGACGAAGAAAGGAGCATGAGAGAGAGGGGATGCAAGTTAGTGAGATGTGGGATGACTATTGACTTTACATTTGAATTCTTGAAGATTGTAGCTGTCGGGAAAGCAAGTAAACGGAAGGGACTTCCACAGGCGGGAAATGCGAGACATGAAGCTGCGGGCGTAGAATTTGCGTTTACAATTTATTGGTTTTAAGTAAAAGGATGGAACTAGTTGCTAATTTTGTGGCTCGAGTAAATTCGTGTATAGGGGGTCCCAGTGAGCTAAGGTAATCGGGGAAGAAGCCACTAAAGTATTTGTAGAAAAGACACAGGGAAGCCACATTACGCCGGTGAGAAAGTGAATGTATCCGAGCTGCCAAGTCGGAATTGATCACATTCTAGATTCTCCGGAGGATTTTGTCAAGAACCTCTTGGTGGATAGCTAGAGTACCCAATAGATATTGCAAAAGTACTCATTGCACGGGCGGTTGGTAGATTCATATATGTGTTGGACTGTCATGGTATCCATTACTGCTTTTTGCAATTTCTTTTCCATAAAACATGCAGATATTCTAGTACAGATATTTGACGACACTGCTAAGCCGGGTTATATATTCAGTATGTGGTAATATGACGCAGACTGATATAAGATGGTCAATTGTTCCTGGTAAAAATACTACTTCATCTCAGAAATATAGACACACTAGCAGTATAGCCTGGCGTTGCTCGAGTGTAATGAAAACTTTAAAACTAATCCATGGTCCTGGAAATCAGACTCTTTGGATGTTGGCACGAAAGACTAAAAAGCAATAGTTGTTTCTAGTTAAAGCGAAACCGTAGACTGAATGAAAAATGAATGGATGTAAGTCAAATTTTGATTTCCTGGTATCGATATCAAATAAGTTTCTTTCATCGTAAACTAACCTTTGATGGGTAAATAAGTCCCCTGAGTAAATGGCATCATGGCTGAGACTAAGAACTACAATTATACCTACTTAGAGCCAAACCCAAAGCAAAAACTAAAATAAAAAGCTGAAAAAAAAAACAAACAAACATACAGGCAAATAAACAGACTCACACACATAAACATCTTGCCTTTTATATATATATATATATATTATCGATTTTTTGTACTATTGTAAGAACTGCAATCTTGAAACTTCTGAATATCGTTTCTTATGTCTTTGTCTATGAGTGTATCAAATTTGATTAAAATCGGACCACTCCTTCTATAACCCGATTTTTTCGATTATCAATTTTCGATATTTATCAGAGTTACCTCGACACAAAACCTAGCTAAGAACACTCGCAGACGCTTACAATACAACTGTGTAAATTTTCAAGAAAATCGGTTCAGCCGTTTTGGTGTCTATAGGTAACGGACACACACACACACACACACACACACACACACACACACACACACACACACACACACACACAGTTCCATTTATAAATAAGTTTAGATATTAATTTTTCTTGCTTTTGAAACGGGCTGTTTCTGTTGTCTGATCCATTCACAATAACTGATAAAGATGTTGCATATACATATATATTTACTTCTGTGATGTTTTCCAATAGTCTGTCTCTCAACATTATTTGCATTGCAGGTTTAAATGTTTGCACAATATGTTTATTGGACTTTGCTAACTTAATTTTTGTCGTGTTGCTTCTTTGAGTGTTGTTGTTTCCGCTTCAGTGAATTCAAGGAATCCTGATCTATTGTCATTTCTCTCATCAGTAACAAAATCTGAATCAGTGCAATGGTTTCTGTCGAAGCTTGGTTTTTCTGGGGTTTTTTTCTGAGAGATACTTATCTCGAACCCTATTCATATTAGTATGATTTTCCTATTCTTAATATCTATTACCACTGTTGCACTCAGACAGAGGTCTAAGTATTTTCTTTGTTGTTCATCATTCCGGTGTTGTGCCTCATTGAATAGATTATTTTTGCGTGAATTACTCAAGAGAATTATTTCCAGAACATTATTGTGTATTATTCGAAGGATTCGTTGAGCTGACTTTACGCAAAGAGACGGAAATATTATAACTCACTTGTCAGGAGTTACCAAAGGTTTTTTTCAGAATAACTTTACGAAAACGAAAACCTAAATTTATAAAACCTTGAAAGATTCCTGGTTGGATATTCAAGCAAATGGAAACGACTTTTTTCACAGTCACATGCTATGTTTAAGGGGATTTATAATCAATGTGTTATATATCGCCGTATGACGACAAAACAACAAACACGCATATATAAAAATATAAGGTTATATTTTTATTAATGACGACGAACTGTGTGGAATAGAGAACGGGAGGGTGAGGGCGCATATAGAATGGCTGACGGGAGTGTAGTCTGCCTGTGTTGTCTCTCTCTGCTTCCACCGGCCGCTCTCTGCTACTGGTGAATCCGTGTGTTGAGGTCTTTATATAGTCCTCTAGAACCGGGACTTTCCTTCCGGTTTTTTTGCCTCGCCCACGCACGCCCACGTAATTCTAAGAGGCACCTGATCTGTTTGCCTCTGTAGCCATTTCCGCCGCTGTCGGAAATAAGGTCAATATGACATCCGCTCCGGCTTCGACAGGATGTATTTCACAAACACCTGTCTTGTCGCTTCGCCGCCCACTTCACCGATGGAAAACACCATCGCTTGCATCACTTCCTCGGGTGGGGCCAGATTGTTATATTACAACTGTAGAGATTTGTACATTTCCAAGGCCTTAAGGATACAAAAGTTTGTCACACTAACAAAGGCAATCTATTAATTCTCTGCTGAAATTAATACTTTTTTCCTATAGTTTTTCACGATCATATTGTTTATCAAAATTGATCTTTACAACCGTATAAATTTCTTCGACATCACTTCTGTTCCAGGGAAGAATGTTGTTTTAATTGAGAAAAGAATAAATACACTTCTTCAGAACAGACATAATCAATTTATATTTGTTGGGCAGACATGTTATTGGTCTATAATGTTTTGCATAATCCGTTTCCCCGTTTTTAAGCATATAAAAGATGCAGACAAAATAATGGAAACATCTTGAAATTTCAAGCAAATTTATTTCAATATGGGTTAAGACCGCCTTTAACATCAATTACAGCTTGAATTTTGTGTGGGATCAACTTGTACAAAATTTGAATTGTTTTCAAAGGAATATTTTATTCATTCTAATTCATTCTGATCTCCAATTCTTTAAATGATGATGATGAAGAATACCGACTTCTCACTTAATTTTCTAAACTGAACCATCTATGTTCAATGGTGTTAAGATTTGGGGTCTGCGGGCCAGATACGTTGTTCTACTTCACTAGAACATAGCTCTTGCTATTCAGAATTTTTAGCAGTATGAATCAGTGAAACATAATCCTGAAAGATGGCATTTCCACGCTAAAACAGTTCCTAACTCAGAGGATGAACTTGGTCACTTCTTCTTCTTCTTCTATGTGCCCTGTCCCTTCAGGACGTAGGCGATCATGGATCTCCACGTCTCCCTATCCCTTGTGGCTCTTAGTATGTTTGTTCCTGTTGCTCCTGGCAACCCCCGTTCCGTCATCCACCTGATCAGACCCTGCAAATATGTTATCCGCTGCCTTCCTCTGTCTCTCCTTCCTTCTATCTGTCCAGTCAGTATCAGGTTCTCCAGGCTCTCCTTCCTCATTGCATGTCCCAGGAACTTCATTTGTCTCTTCCTGATGCTCAGCATCAATTTCCTTTTTATTGCCATTCTTTCTAACACTTCGTCGTTGCTTGTATGCTCAGTCCATGATATCCGTAGCATCCTTCTGTAGAACCACATTTCGGCCGCTTCCAGTTTTGTCCTCATTTTCGATGATATTGTCCAGCATTCACAGCGGTATTGAAGAACTGACATCACGTAGCAGTCTAGCACTCTTTTCTTCGTTTCTATTGAGATTTTCCTGTGTGTTAGTATTTTGCTCATCTTCTGGAACGCGTCCTTTGCCATCCCAATTCGACTTCGGATCTCCGTGTCGCACTTTCCATCTCCTGTTAGAACACTTCCTAGGTACTTAAATTCTTGGACTTGTTTGATTCTGTTATCCCCTACCTGTATTTGGCATTTTGGGTTGTATCTTTTGCTGATGACCATGCACTCAGTTTTCTTAAAGTTTATTTGTAGTCCTTTCTTGTCACTCTCCACTGCTACTTTCTGTATGAGATCTTGCAGTTTACTTTCCGTGTCCGCAATCAGTACTGTATCGTCCGCATATCTTATCTTGTTCAGGTTGTGGCCTCCAATAACAAATCCTGGTGTGTCATCTAGGGTCCTCAAAATATTCTCGCTGTATAGGTTGAACAAATCCGGTGAAAAGACACATCCTTGTCTTACGCCTTTTTTTATCTTTGTGTATCTACTGAGGTCGTTACCTGTCCGTATGCAGGCCGTTTGCTGCCAGTAGAGATTCTTGATTATTCTTATGTCTTTGCCGAAAATGTCGAGGTTGCCTAGCATTTCCATCAATTCTTTGTGTCGTATTTTGTCGAATGCCTTCGCGTAATCAATGAAGCATAGGTACAAGTCTTTCTTCATTTGTAATGCCCTTTCAGAGAGCATCCTAATCATGAATATGGCATTCCTTGTTCCAGTGTCCTTGACGAACCCGCACTGTTCCTGCCCTATCTCTGGCCTGATTCTGCTTCTCGCTCTATTCATCAGGATTCTGACCATCAGTTTTGTAATGTGACTCATTAAGCTGATAGTTCTGTGTAGTTCGCACTCGTTTGCACCAGGTTTCTTCGGCAGCGCTATAAATATCGACTTGCATAGGTCTTCTGGTATTATTCCGCTGCTATAAATTTCGTTTATTATGTCGGTAATCTTTTCTATGCCATATTCTTCTAAGGCTGTCAGCAGCTCTATTACTATGCCATCTGGACCAGGTGCTTTGTTTCTGTTCATTTTGGCCATTGCAGCTTCCACTTCGGATTTTAGTATTTCCGGTCCATCCATAACATTCTTAAATAGTTTTGACTGATGAGTTTAATAAACTTATTTAAATAATATCTGTAAAAAGAAAGGAATTTTAGCAGAAAATGAATTCTTCTTCTTCTTCTATGTGCCTTGTCCTTTCAGGACGTAGACGATCATGGCCATTCACGTCAACCTATCCCTGCTGACTCTTAGCATACTTTTCCCTGTAACAAATCGGAGACCCTTTTCTTTCATCCTTCTGCTCAGGCACTTAAAATATGTTGTCCGCTTCTTTCCCCTGTCTCTTTTTCCTTCTATCTGGCCTTAAGGTTCTTTAAGCCTCATTGCATGGCCAAGAAACTTTAGTTGTCTCTTCTTGATACTCAGTATTAATTTTCTTTTCGTTTCCATTCTTTCCAACGCCTCATCATTGCTCACCTGCTGGGTCTATGATATCCACGGCATCCTTTTGTAGAACCACATTTCAGTTGTTTCAAGTTTTTCCTTCGGATTTGATGATACTCTCCAGCATTCACTGCCATATTGAAGAAGTGATAACACATAGCAATCTAGGAATCTTTTCTTTCTTTCTAGTGAAGGATTCCTGTCTCTTAATAGTTTACTCAGCTTCTGGAACGCGTTCTTTGCCATGCCAATTCTCCTTTGGATATCTGTGTCGCACTTTCCATCTTCTGTTTGAACAATTCCCAGGTATTGAAATTTTTGTACCTGCTCAATTTTAATATCCCCCACCTGTATTTGGCATTTTGGACTGCTCTTTTTGCTGATGATCATGCATTTGGTACTACTACTAATAAATTAACAATAAATAAAAATAGAAAAGCTTTGACAGTTTAATCTAATTTACAAAATTATGCTACTATGGTACTAGGTGTTTCAATTATTTTGTTCCGCTTGTTATTCAGTCAGTGATCTTCTTTTCATTTCACCCCAAGAAAGGCATTCCACTGCCACTATTGCGCTTGGGGCTACATAGGGGGAGGTAAATAAGAAGAGTGGTTAGATATAGGAAATGTCAGAAGTGGGGTGATAGATAGTTGGGTGGGTGGGAAGAGTGTTTGAAAGAATGGAAGTTAGTGTGTTCGAAAGAATGGAAGTTAGTTTGTTAGGAGGTGTCTATTGACCTTACATTTAAACTCCTGGAGATTGTAGCCGTCAGGGAAGCAGTCATGTGGAAGAGAATTCCACAGTCGAGAAGTGCGAGAAAAGAAACTGTTGGAGTAGAAGTTTCGGTTGCATTTTATCGGTTTCACTGTAAAAGGGTGGGATCTAGTTGCTAATCTAGTATCTTGTGCAAATTCGAACCTAGGGGGCACCAGTAATCTAAGTTCATCGGAGCAGAAGCCGTGAAAGTATTTATAGAAGAGGCACAGGGAAGCCACGTCGCGCCGGTGAGAGAGAGACTGCATGCGGTCTGCTAAGTCGGTATCGATTACATTACAGACCCTCCGCTGTACCTTGTCGAGAAGCCCAAGGAGAATAGCGTGGGCACCCGACCAGATATGGCAACAGTATTCAATGCACGGGCTGATGGTAGATTTATAAATGTGCAGGATAGATTCAGACGGAAAAAACCTCCGGGCCCTGCACAGAGAACCGACTTTCATAGCAGCGGATTTAGCAATGGATTCGATATAGTCATTCCACTTGAGCTCCGCTGAGAGTGTGAGACCAAGGAGGCGTAGTGTTTTACTCTCTGGGAGGCAAGCCTGGTCCATGCTAATAGGGGGTAGGTGCGATTGTCTATGATGATTAATTGATAGTAGCTTTGTTTTAGAAGCATTAAAATTTACGAGCCATTTCTTACCCCAGTCCACTACGGATTGGAAGTCCTTTCCAAGCTCGGCTGCAAGGTTAGCATTTTATTTGGGTCATTAGCATTGATAAAGTTTTCGAAAAAGGCTTTATGGATTGATGAATGATGATAGAGCAAAATCTTTAGTACCTTGTATTTTACTGGGGATTTATATTTTTGGAATGTTGTTAGAACTTGCCAAACAGTATTCTTCATAATATATTTTTTATTTTTGCATAGGTTTTTCCTTTATTCATTCCTGTTCACGTTTGATCCTCTCTGCATTGAGATTATGTTTTCTTAAGTTGCTAAATTAACGGACTGACTGAATATAATAAATATTCGGCGCTTATTCATCTAACAAATCAGTGCTACTGTAGGTAAATATTTAGGAAAAAATTTGAGGTAGATGTTTTTCAAGTCCACGAAGCGTTATCATTATTTATGGTGTTTCGTACGTATCCTTTTGTCCAAAGTTGTTTAAAAAGTTGACATCTTGATTTTTTTTCAATTTTTTCTTCGAATTATATATCGACTCGGAACGACAAATCGGAGTGCCTTCACTTACCCACGATTACCCTTGGGAAAGGTATTAATCCGTTTCTTCTCTACAGTTATGTGTTAAATAATAGGACAGATTGGTTTCTATATCTTTGGTGGGTAACCAGTCTACCGTAGAAAGCAATGGAAACCTACTGTTGGATAATCTTCTGCCCAATCAGTAATGTAACTTTCGAGACATGATCGCCCAGGCGTGTATCATGTATGGGTAATTAACAGACTGACTGAATATAATAGACTGACTGAAATAAACAGACTGTTAATTTTAACAGTCTGTTAATTTTTCGGAATGTTGTTAGAACTTGCCAAACAGTATTCTTCATAATATTTTTTTATTTTTGCATAGGTTTTTCCTTTATTCATTCCTGTTCACGTTTGATCCTCTCTGCATTGAGATTATGTTTTCTTGAGTTGCTCTATATATTCTCCTAAATACTTTGCAATTATATTTTGGCTTTTTGACTTCAATAAGTGTTTTTCCAATATCCCTGTAAAACGTCTTGAATCGCGTCTTAATTCGTCGATAGAAATTACAACGCTTTTCGTATCGCCTTGTTCGCTGTGTCTTTAATTAAAGTTTCTTTTTAAGTATTTCCTTGATTGGTAGAATTTCATTTCGTAAATTAATTTTAGATTTCCGCTTAATGTTCTTCGTTTTCCGTGTTGAAACGTTTGAATTTCTTGAAATCTCATCTTGTATCGGCAATTCATATCTAATTTCTTCTTACACTATTTACATTATTCGGGCTATTGTCTTCAATTTGGTTGCCATTTGTATCCGTTGTACGTTCTAACATTCTTCATGTGCTAAGAATTTCGATACGATTCGTTTCGAAAATCCAAGCAACAAAGATGAGGACAATTATCCGAAAAATGTAAATAGTGTAAACACTACCTCATCTTTTCCCAGTAACTGCTAAAGATGTTGAAATATATAACATTATTTACTTCTGTGCTGTTTCATTGTTCTGTTTGTGTGTATTATAAAATCTTATACAATTATTACTGGTCCTATGTTGCCGATATTTGCCGACCTCTGCTACGCCAGGTTTTATATTCACAGGGTGCTAATATGAGACAAACTGATATGAGATGGTCACTTGTTTCTGGTAGTGTAAATACTACCTCATCTCAGAAATATAGTCAAATACTAATTTTTCTTGCTTTTGAAGCGGGTTGTTTTTGTCTGTAGTCTGATCTTTTCACACTAACTGATAAAGATGTTGCATATACAACATTATTTACTTGTTTTATCTTTTCCAGCATTCTGTCTCTCAAAATTGTTTGCAATACAACTTTATATATTTGCACAATATGTTTATTGGACTTTGTCAACTTAATTTTTGGAAGGCGGTCACTTTTTGAAATTTGTGTCGTGTTACTTATTTGAATGTTTTGGTTTCCGCTTCAGTGAATTCAGGGATTCCTGATCTGTTGTCATTTTCTCATTCGTAATAAAATCTGAATCAGTGCAATCGTTTCTGTCGAAGCTTGGTTTTTCTGTTTTTTTTTTTCCTGAGAGATACTCATCTCGTTCCCAATTTATGCTAGTATGTTCCTATTTCGTACCATGTCATCATCTATTACCACACTTGCCTCGCTTTTGTTTGGATTTTGTCTGATTATATTTTGTTATATATATATATATATATATATATATATATATATATATATATATATATATATATAGTTTTATGTTGTTTGTTTCTTTGCGTGAGAGTATTTCATTTTGGCATATTTGGTGACATCACTCACACATACAAACAGAAAAGCGTCCGTATGCATACATACACTCACATTTAAAATAATCGTCTATTGCCTTGTTACACGTGACACGTATCTAACCAATAAGAACCAAATCATAAACAACATTCTAGTATACTCTCCCTTTGTTTTTTTTTAAAATATTAATGTCTTTTCTTTGAACAGATCTCTGAAGAAGCTTTAATAAAGCGAAACATGTTAATTTAAGACATATTTCCTACTATTTTATTTATTCTATCATCTTGTCGGATTTCAATCCATATATTCAACTCAAACACATACATACACAAATATATAGGGACAGATTTTACATGTGGATTAGGTCAGTACTTAGATGGGTGACCGCTTGGGAATACCAGGTGCTGTAAGCGTTTAGTGACGGATGAGCGTTGTAGTGCAGTGGATATCGGCTCGGAAAGAGAAATCGGTGTGCCGAGTTCGAATTCCAGTTAAATACCCTGCATTCGCTTAAGCACTGGTACCCTTGGCAAAGGTATTAATCCGTCACTTCCCTCCAGTTATGGGTTAAATAACAGGGTAGGACTTGAGGACCCTGCTCTTAAAAACAAATCCCAATGAATATTGATAGTCGAAAAGAAATAATTATTACTAGACACAAAACTTATATAAAAACAACAATCAATTGATGAAAGAAAAAGGTATTACCACCAATAAATAAATAAAATTTAGTTAGCAATAAATGACCCGCCGAGGTTGATCTAAACTTATTTATAAATGGAACATTTGTGTGAGTGTGTGTGTGTGACTGTGTGTGTGTGCCCGTTACCTATAGACTCCGAAACGCCTGAGCCGATTTTCTTGAAAATTTACACAGTTGTACTATAAGTGTGTTTGAGTGTTCTTAGCTAGATTTTGTGTCGAGGTACCGCAGATAAATATCGAAAATCGATAATCGAAAAACTCGGGTTATAGAAGGAGTGGTCCGATTTTAATCAAATTTGATACACTCATAGACAAAGACATAAGAAACGATATTCAGAAGTTTCAAGGTTGCAATTCATACAATAGTGCAGAAAATCGATAATATATCTTGCCTTTTATATATATATATATATATATATAAAAGGCAAGATTCTTGTGTGTGTGTCTATTTGTCTGTATGTTTTTTATACAAATCCACAATTTTTATCTGATTCTCAAGAAACTTCACACAAATATTCTTTAGGCTGAGTCTGAGCTGAAGGTCTATGGATTAGTTTTAAAGTTTTCATTAAACCCGAGCAACGCCGGGCTATACTGCTAATATGCCATAAAACCAAAACAACCAACCAACATGTGGATTAAGTTTATTTGTTTCATAATTTTTTAAATTTCTTTAAGATTTAAGAACTTCAGACAATTTCAACCATGGACAGATTAACAATCCACTAACGAGTTAATGTTATCGAATCCTATTAGACGTTCAGACAGAAGTTCATTCGGCTTTATTGTATGAGAAATTCTCAGGTCGCATCATCTCTCGAAACAGTGATACCATATATTTAATTTTAGAATTGTCAAATATTTTCTTTATTGCTAGAGTTGGTACTTACACGAAATTGGATAGATTTGTGTAGACTGTTGGTGATTCTCTGGGTGTGATTTGATTCTATTTTGATGTAAGATTAAATACATTAATTCTTCAGAAAATTAAACTCAACATTATTTTAGAATGCTCCGTTAAAAACAAAGTAGGCAGAAATAAGCAGAAATCACGTAAAACGTAATATTATTTGGTTTAGCGTACCATTCAGTCGTAACGTCCAAAATAACATCGGTAAATTCTTCCTCATCTTAATTCACCAACATTTCTGCTATTCATCCACACTAAAAAAAAGCCTTCAACGAAAACAATGTTAAAGTCAGTTATAGTTGTGTTAAAAATATAGATAAATATATTAGGTCGACCCAAAAGTACGTAAACACTTGCAAAAAATTGTATTTTTATGTAATTTTGCGTTTATATTGTTATAGTAATCTTCATCTTTGTATTCCAGATGGCAATTGATAAAATTGAGCTGCGTAGTTTTGATTCGTTACTGCTGGAAGCGAGGTCTTTCAACCAGAAAAGCTGCATAAGAGATTTGTGCTGCCGAAGGTGAAGGAACAATTGCGTATGTGGCGATTTCAAAGTGGGACAAGCGTTTCGATTCTGGCAACATGAGTCTTGAAGATAAGCCTCGTTCGGGATGGCCGTTAAAGTCGGATGATGGAGACTTGCAAACCGGGTTGGACATTGCGCCTTCATCGAGCACTCGAGAATTGGCTGATGAGCTTGGAGTTGGCAAATCGACAATTCACCGACATATGAAGCAATTTGATTTAGTTCGCAAAAAGCCGCGCCCAGATCCGCACGAACTCACCGAAGCATAAGCCAACAGACGAGTTGGAATTTGCCGTCAATTGCTCAGCAATCCATTGGACGAGCGTTTTTGGAAGCGCATTGTGACATCCGACGAGAAATGGGTCTATCTGGTCCAGTAAAATCGACACAAGCGATGGGTTCAGAAAGGGCAAGTGACACATGAACAACCTCCGTCACACAACTAAAAGCAAAAATGACCCTTTCTAAAAATAATTGCAACTGCTGAAAAAAATAAAATCTTCCACCTGAATTCTTATTTGTAGAAATCTCGCTTATGTTTGCATAGCTAGTTATCTGATTTGATAGATAGTGAATAAACATGTTTGTCCATAGATAGATATGAATGGCTATAATAGATAGATGTAACCGCAAATTCTATTTTAAAAGTTTCTTCTCTACCAATCTTATTTGTAGAACTCTCGCTTATGTTTGCATAGCTAGTTATCTGATTTGATAGATAGTGAATAAACATGTTTGTCCATAGATAGATATGAATGGCTATAATAGATAGATGTAACCGCAAATTCTATTTTAAAAGTTTCTTCTATACCAATCTTATTTGTAGAACTCTCGCTTATGTTTGCATAGCTAGTTATCTGATTTGATAGATAGATAATAAACATAAGTTTATCCAATGTATGTCCGAAAGTATTGTTTATAGAGCTCGAATTCATTTGGATGATAATGATGTGAAATTTTACTTTGGAAGCACTTATAACAAATAGAAGATAAGATTTAATAAACACACGTCTTTAAACAAAAGTAAATACAGCAAAATTACTGCTTTATTCATACATTATTGGAAATTAAGAAACAACAACAGGAACCCAATTTTTACCTGGAACATCATAGCTAAATCCAAGCATTACAATAGAAAAAGGAGATAAATGTAATCTATGCCTTTTAGAAAAACGTATCATCTTAAACTATATAAATAAGCCTAATTAAACGTAATTAATTATCAGGTGCTGTCATAGAAAAATTCTTACTTAAATTCTTAGACCCAGATCGATCGATCGATCTTTCTTTCTTTCTTTCTTTCTTTCTTTCTTTGACTCTTTCTTTCTTTCTTTCTTTGACTCTTTCTTTCTTTCTTTGACTCTTGACTTTCTTCGACTCTTTCTTTCTTCGACTCTTTCTTCGACTCTTTCTTTCTTTCTTTCTTTCTTTGACTCTTTCTTTCTTCGACTCTTTCTTTCTTCGACTCTTTCTTTCTTTCTTCGACTCTTTCTTTCTTCGACTCTTTCTTTCTTCGACTCTTTCTTCGACTCTTTCTTCGACTCTTTCTTTCTTTCTTTCTTCGACTCTTTCTTTCTTCGACTCTTTCTTCGACTTTTTCTTTCTTTCTTTCTTTGACTCTTTCTTTCTTCGACTCTTTCTTTCTTTCTTTCTTCGACTCTTTCTTTCTTCGACTCTTTCTTCGACTCTGTCTTTCTTTCTTTCTTTCTTCGACTCTTTCTTTCTTTCTTCGACTCTTTCTTTCTTCGACTCTTGCTTCGACTCTTTCTTTCTTTCTTTCTTCGGCTCTTTCTTTCTTTCTTCGACTCTTTCTTTCTTCGACTCTTTCTTCGACTCTTTCTTTCTTTCTTTCTTTCTTTCTTCGACTCTTTCTTTCTTCGACTCTTTCTTCGACTCTTTCTTCGACTCTTTCTTTCTTTCTTTCTTCGACTCTTTCTTTCTTCGACTCTTTCTTCGACTCTTTCTTCGACTCTTTCTTTCTTTCTTCGACTCTTTCTTCGACTCTTTCTTTCTTTCTTTACCCCGCAATATTACTTTTAACAATTATGAATTAAACCGGTTATATTTTTGCTCCCTGCATTTTATTTTTTAATTCTTAAAGTTAATTTTCATTTTTACTTTCTATTTTCACCTTTACTTTATTTTATTTATTTAAAATTTAATATTTTAAAATTTTAATTTCTTTATCTTTTTGCAATATTTGAAAATCTAAATTTTTCAGTTTCATGATTTACGCCCCTTTGATTTCTTCTTCCTGCACTTTCCTATTTTTAACGTTTTTGACTTAAAACTTTGAATTTTAAATTTAAATTATAAATTTCTATCTACATTTAATCTCAGAATATTTTAATTTTTAATTTTGTTATTAAGAAACAGTAATTTAATTTTAAAAGATTTAATACCCATGCACATCGAGTGAATTTAACTTCAAATATATTAAACTCTCAGTTTGAATTATTCACCTGATGATTGTATAACGCATGAAACTCAGAGTCGTGCCATAGAAGTGGAATAAAAAGAATATATATATATATATAAACCAACGAAAACTGAACAACATTTATTACGAGTGTAATGGCAATGTTTTTAAAAGCATTTAATCAACATTTACTGCCATTTTGAATTATCTGATTATCTCCCCTACATTGTAGCCGTTTATTTACAAGAATGTTATAGCTACAACAGATTTACATAATTATATCGCGTTCAAACGTGTTAGCAAAGATAACAATGATTCCAATTACATTAAATATGTCTTCATGATTCACCCCTGAGGATGATCATCAGATAGGATCGAAAGTACATGGGTTAACAAAAGCTACGGCACCATCCTTGATGAATGTCAGCTCCACATCAAGAAGCCAGTTATTGAAACAGAAAGTATTATTATAAAAACGGACATAATATTATTTAATGAAACATACTTGAATCAATAAATGTTGCATCAGTACAGCCCAACAAGCATAATTATATATATATATATATATATATAAAGTAGTGGTCATCATGTAGACCGTAGGATTCTTTCAGCCAACCCATTATCAAAGGTGGTATTTGGCATGATGTACGTTCAGCTGACGACATTGCGATGCGCAGCTCTTTGGGTCCGATTCTAGCCAATATTTTATTTGGCCATTTTGAACGTTTATTATTTGAGAAGGTTGACAAACCATCTGTTTACTTGAGATATGTCGACGATACGTCCTCAATTTTTGATTGTGCCAGTAATGCCAATAATTTTCTGGTACAACTAAATTTAATACATCACTCCATTATATTTACAATGGAGGTAGAAAGGAACAGGGTTCTCCCCTTTTTGTATGTCCTAGTACAGCGTAGGGATGGGGTTTTCGTAACTAGTGCCTTTCCTAAACCCACATTTACTGGTTTATACACAATTAGAGCTCGTTCGTGCCAAAGTCCCGAAAATAGGTTTAGCTGAAACTCTGGTTCACCGTGCCTTTATGATCTGTTCCCCTTGGTGGTTGGATAGTAAACTCGCCAATTTCCAAAGTATTTTTTAAGGTAACGGTTACTCTAGTAATATTATTAAACGTGTGATTGCAAGAAATACCAGACGTTTAAAAAAACCAGCAGTCAAAATACCTAGACGCTGTCTAATTTTTTAAAAAATTCCCATGGCTTGGTAGAAAGTGTCAGTTCATAACTGATCAAGTTTCAGCATGTGTTTCGCCGTGTTATTTTTAAGTTAAATTGTGTACTGTGTTTCAAACTCGAAATAGGTTTCCTTCTTTCACTAAAGATAGGTTGTCCTATTTTTGCAAAAATTCTGCTGTTTATAAATTCAAATGCCTATGTGAAGCGGTGTACATAGGACGAACCAATCTGAGGTTGGAAAAGCGAGTAGCACAGCACGTCTTCCCAAAAGTACGTTCGAGCAGTCCTAGACGGACTTTAAGAACAACCCAGGCTGTTCAAGAATCGGCCATTGGACAACATTTACTTAAAGACCAAGACTGTGTCTCTGGCTATGAGAACACATGGTTTTCTGTCTTGTACAGTGCCCGCTCGGGCCATCATTTATGTGTTTTGGAGGTTGTTTACTTGAAGACTCATCAGCCTATCCAGTGCAAACAGAAAGAGCATTTCATTCGCTCCTTACAATTGTTGGGGGGATTGGGAGTTATTCTTTTTCCATTTTATTACTCATTTGAAACTGTTTACACCCACCTTACATTTTAATTATTTTTTTATTAAAATTATACTTTTAAACGGGTTCCAACTTTCCCTTTTGTAAGTAATTTTTGTGTCCTGTATATCATTAACATTAATGCCAAATATCACCTTTGGTAATGTGTTGGCTGAAAGTATCCTATGGTCTACATGATGACATCTACTTTATTTAAGTCTATTTGTTATTTTGTGGGTACAAGTCCCTGTTTGTAAATATATATATATACAGTACTGTGCAAAAGTATTAGGACAAGAACCATTTTATCTTTTATGAGGCATATTGACAGAAAATAAACAATTTAATTAAAGTAATTTTATTTGATTTACTGAAAAACTGCTTTAACAAGAAAAAAATACTTGTTACAAAATAAATTTGATATTTAGTATAATAGCCTTTCGCTTTGAAATAATCAAATAATTGCGACAATTTACCAACTGCACCTAATATATATATATATATATATATATATATATATATATATATATATATACAGTACTGTGCAAAAGTATTAGGACAAGAACTATTTTATCTTTTCTGAAGCATCAAAATAAAGTTTAAAATCACCCCTGTTTTAACAATTTTGTGCACTACCTAAGTATTAGGACAAGTGTGATTTTCCTAAAAACCTCATTGAAATTCATATACAGGGTGAAAAGCTAAGTAAATTGCTAATAAATATTGCTTATTTAAAGCTAGGTCTAAAAGAAATGTATTAAAAAGAAGTTATATTTAATTTTTCCTATTTTCTATTAAACAAGTTATTTTGAAACTACTCATTATTCTACTATCCTTGGATATGACTGGCGTTTTTCTTATTCCCCCCTTTCGAATTGATAAATCTAATGTTACTTCGCAAGACACACTTTGAGAACAGAAGATACCATTAGATATACTGAAGAAGCTTGTGATGTCAATGCCCGACAGAATGAAGGGTGTAATCAAAGCAAAAGGCTATTATACCAAATACTAAATTTATTTTGTAACAAATATTTTTCTTGTTAAAGCATTTGTTGAGTAAATCAAATAAAATTACTTTAAGTTATTTTCTGTCAATATGCCTCATAAAAGATAAAATAGTTCTTGTCCAAATACTTTTCCACAGTACTCTTTCTCTCTCTCTCTCTCTCTCTCTCTCTCTCTCTGTATATATATATATATATATATATATATATATATATATATATAAATATAAGAGACAATGAATGTCTATTATGTTTAATCCTGAGCCGTTCTAAACATCGTATTTTGGCTTTAATTTCAGTTGAAAATAAAGACAAAAATTCTCCAACATTTGGATAATCTTTTATCAAATTGGTTCTAAGCTTTCGGCTCACATGAGCGATTTTCAGAGAGGTTATATATATATATATGAATGATAGAATGAATAAAGAGGAAAGTAGGAAGTGTGTCTTTATCTAACATACAAGTGTGACATTTAGTAAAACTTCTTCAGAGATCTGTTTAAAGAAACGAGATGAATTTAAAAAAAAACAAAGACAGAGTATTATGGGATGTTGTTTGGGGTTTGATTTTTATTAGTCAGATACGCGTCATGTGTAATAAAACAATGAATTGTTATTTTTAAAAAATCCCTCTTGAAGATTTATCAATATACCATTTTTTTCCGCGCATTGAATACCGTTGTCATATCTGGTCGAGTGCTCCTGCTATTCATCTCGGTGTTCTCGACAAATTCCAAAGGAGGATGTGCAATATCATTGATTCCGATTTGGCAGCTCGACGGTATTCACTTTCACACCGATGTGGTCTGGCTTTCCTTTGTCTTTTCTGCAAATATTTTTACGTTTTCTACTCTAATGAGATTTTATTTTTTCTCGTGTCCCGAGCATATGAATTTGTCTGTGATACTAAACTGGCAACTAGACCCCGTTTTACTGTTAAAATAGTTAAATGTAACCACCACTTCTACTCCATCAGTTTCTTTTCTCTCACTTACCGCCTGTGGAACTCCCTTTCATATACTTGCTTTCTTTCTCTTGCTACAATCTCTAAAAGTTTAAGTGCAATGTAAATTGAAATCTTTTATCTCCTAGATTCCCATCTTTCTCTTATCATTTCTTCGACATTCCTGTTAACTTGTTACCTCTGTTTTTTTTCTACCTGTAACCCTCACGCACCAGTAGTGGTACTGCTTTGGTTTGGGTGAAAAAGTTATAAAAAACTGTACGTATGTATAGAAACGCTTGTCTCTTAATATGTGTGTGTGTGTGATATCACATATTTTATACATAAAATTTAATATAAGAACAACTAAAAAATACTGTGATACACAATCAATCATGTACTTACAAAAAAAAGAAATTTCAAGAAAAAAATGAAAGACAAATCATTTTGTTTCGCGTAGAAACCAATTACGCATTCCAGTCAAAAATCAATGAACTTTTCATCGGAAAGTCTTCGAGGTCTTCAGGTCTTCTTTGACTCAATTAAAAAGATCAAAAATTTAAAAAATATATATATTAATTCAATAAGAAAATAAGTTTCTCATCATAGAAATTACACATTTTTCGTCAATGTCAAATTTAGTCACTTTCTCCAGCTTCTTAATGTTACTGTTCATTTTCCACCTGAACGCTGAGTGAATGGCAGAATTTTCGCCTGTCTGTAGAGCGTGTTCTTGTATTCATATTGCTGATTGTGTAATAGGTATTCGTCTTCACTTGAGATATCAACAAAGAACGACACATGCTAGAATGGAGGCGCGTGTAGAGGAACAAGTCTAATCACTTCACTGTGTCGTGTGAAAGTTTTTTATTGACAGAATCTATCTTACATATTTATACATCTACTATTCGTCCATTCATTGAATATTGTAGCTCGTCTGGGGTTTCTCGTATGTATATAGAGATTGCTGACAAAATGCAAATAAGAATCTGCAATGTTGATGGCCCTGAATTGGTATCTTGGCTTCGGCTACGTATTTTCCTTTGCCTTAAATAAATATTTTCATGATGATTGTTCTACCAATTTTTCCTCTTCCTTACCTAGACTTTATGAATGCTACTAGATTGAAGGCAATGTCTTATAGTTACAATAGTTGATGTAACCGTAAGTTCTATGCTAAAAGTTTCTTCTCTCGTACTTCTCGCTTATGTTTGCATAGTTAGTTATCTGATTTAATAGATAGATAATAAACATATATTTATCCATAGATACATACGAATAGCTATAGATGTAACCGTAAGTTCTATTTTAAAAGTTTCTTCTATAACAATTCTTATTTGTAGAACTCTCGCTTATGTTTGCATAGCTAGTTATCTGATTTGATAGATAGATAGATAGATAGATAGATAGATAGATAGATAGATAGATAGATAATAAACACATATTTATCCATGGATAGATACAAATAGCTATAATAGACAGATAGATGTAACCTTAAGTTCTATTGTAAAGTTTCTTCTGTAACAATTTTATTCTTAGAAGACTCGTTTATGTTTGCATAGCTAGTTAGCTGATTTGATAGATCGATAATAAACATAAATGTATCCATAGATAAATACGAATAGTTATAATAGTTAGATGCAACCGTAAGTTCTATGTTAAAAGTTTCTTCTATAACACGTTTAATTCGTAGAACTCTCTTCCGGTTTCTTGTTTCTCAGTAAACTTTGATCTTCAAACGATGAAAGCTGGTTAGATCCAGTGACTTGACCCAGAGAGCTGTGAGCTCATTACCTGGCTATAGCAGTGGTGAACAAATAACTTAGGGAGTTGAGTTAAAGGGAGATAACTAAGACATACGAAAGTTGTACGGCTTTTCAAACGGTAACAGTAAACCAGCTATCGAAATAAAGATTTTAGTTCTAGTGACGGTTACATATATATATATATATCTTAATCATTTCACCACAAGCAAGGCATTCCACTGCCACTATTGCGCAGGGGGTTAAATAGAGAAAGTGATTAGAAAGAGTGGTTAGATATAGGAAATGTCAGAAGTGTGGTGATAGACGGGTAGAGACAGCGAGGATGGTGGTTGGGTAGATGGGAAGGGTGTTTAAGAGAATGGATGCGAGTTAGTGTGTTAGGAGGTGACTATTGACCTTACATTTAAACTCCTGGAGATTGTAGCTGCCAGGGAAGCAAGTGTATGGAAGGGAATTCCACAGGCGGGAAGTGCGAGGAAAGAAGCTTTGGAGTAGAAATTACGGTTAAATCTTATCTGTTTCACAGTAAAAGGGTGGGACTTAGTAGCTAATCTACTATCTCGTGCAAATTCATAACTAGGGTGGACCTAGTTGCTAGTCTTGTAGCTCGAGTAAATTCATACCTAGGAGGCACCGGTGACCTAAGTTCATCGGCGAAGAAGCCGTGAAAGTATTTATAGAAGAGGCACAGGGAAGTCACGTCACGCCGGTGAGCGACTGACTGCAGGCGGTCTGCCAAGTCGGTATCGATCACATTACAGATTCTCCGTTGTATTTTGTCAAGAATTCCGAGAAGAATAGCAGGGGCACCTGACCAGATGTGGCAGCAGTATTCAATACTCGGGCGGATGTTAGATTTATAAATGTACAGGATAGATTCAGACGGGAAAAACTTCCGGGTCCTGCACAGAGAACCGACTTTCATAGCAGCGGATTTAACGATGGATCCGGTTAAACGGAGATAACTAAGACATACGAAAGTGGTACGGCTTAGTAATAGTAAACCTGCTATCGAAATAAAGATTTTAGTTCGAAATTGTAAGCACCTGAAGAAGGCCGGAGAGTACAACGGTCGACACGTGGTAAATATGGCAATAAAGATATAGATAACAGTCCGATCAACGTAAATAATATAAATACTATCTAATCACAGAAATATAGAAATTACACTATCTTTTAATAAAGTATTTTAAGGTATAGGTAAAATAGACAAACCGAACGACTGTGGCGATGTATGCAGTCTGGGCTCGGTTGAAAGGTTAGCAATTATGTTGTTCCTAACAAAAAATGACAAAATAAAAGATCAGAAATTATGTCCAGATATAATCACACCTATAAATACATATTAGGATCATACACACATGGATGACAGTGTTGTAAGATCGTTGAATAACTCCTCGCTAGTTTTGAAAAATTTCGGTTGTTTTAAAATTTCAGTCGCGCGTTCGTAAAAATCCCTGGACGTGCGTTTGAAAAACGGAAAAATCTCTTTTTTAAAAATTTGCCTGAGGATACCGAAAGGTTGAAACCTAAGTAGAGGAAATAACTCATTTCTTTATGAGAAATATTCAAATATATTTATATGCTGACATATGTGTAGTCCATATAAAACTTTATTATTTTATAACATACTAACAGTATAGCCGGCGTTGCTCGGGTGTAATGAACGCTTTAAAACTAATCCATAGTCCTGGAGCTCATACTCTTTAGACGTTGACACGAAAGACTAAAAAGCAATAGTTGTTTCCAGTTAAAGCGAAGAAAATACGAGTATAATTAACATGTCCCTTGACCACGTCAAGTGATCGTATTATGCTGCCTCTCATTTCTCTCTCATCTTCTTTTTCACTGTTCACTGAGCCACTTAACCGAAGGACTGAACGGAGACTTCAAAGACACTCCTAAGAAACGAACGCACACACATACATACGCACAAACCCTTTTTCGGCAATTACTGCTATGAACATTTTAACGACCTTTGTACTAACCAAAAGACATTTCTTTTATTTGTAAAAGAAACGTAATTAATATATATATATAAAGGTTGTTTCTATACACAATTTGATTTTCTTGTTTTATACCCCTCTTATAGTGGGCTATCTACTAACAAGGCCAAATTCAGTTAATATTTTTCAACACACAAATACACTTCACTATAAAGAATATATCACTATAAACTACCGTTCTATCCGACATGTTTTAACGCCTGGATTAAAAATAAATCTAATAAATCTTTATTTACGTTTTGGACACGAAAGAAATCACAGATAATAATAATAATAATAATAATAATAATAATAATAATAATAATAATAAGCTTAAGAGATATACAAAAAATTGTATTATTAAGTACAGCCCACACACTAAGGAAAACGTTATCTATGTAAATGCTGGGGATGATAGGGAGGATAGAAAAACATGAAATGGAGTCATAACAACACGCCACTACCTGCCTTAGGTCTCCCCGCAGACTTGGTTGGTAGTGAGACCAATGCAGAAATCTAAATATGATGAAAAATGACATAATAATAATAAGAAGAAGAAGAAGAAGAAGAAGAAGAAGAAGAAGAAGAAGAAGAAAAATCTTGCCTGTTAATTGATCTGGCTTTTCTAGCGGATTGTAACATAGCAACCAAGGAATTCGAAAAACTGTCAAAATATAAAGACCTGGAAATTGAAATAGAAAAAATGTGGAAATTGAAAACAAGAGTCGTACCAGTGATAGTGGGTGCACTTGAAATAATAAAAAGTGGAACAAAACAACAAATTGAAAGAATCCTTGGAAACCACAGCTTAAGAAATATAGCAGAAATTAAATTATGATGAAAAATAACACAATGATTTTAATAAATGCAAAACAACATTTTACCTTAATCTTTTAAATAGAAACTATAGATCTGGTGAAATAAACATGAACAGAGGAATATTTTTAGATAAATTTTTGTTTCAATTGCTATCTTGTATATCCCTAATAGCATCTATCAGCTAGTTTAACATAACGGAATGTGGCTATAAGATATCTGAAAGGAAAATAAGCCATCTATTTTACACGGATGACTTATACTTGTATGCTTGGAATAAAAGCATTCTGGACGGTCTCCTGTTAACTCTAAATAGTTTCGGTGGTGATATTGAATTGAATTAGGCTTAGAAAAATGTGCTAAAGCCACGATTTTACTAAGATCAGTGCAACAAACCTCTTCTCTTAACTTAGACTTTGGATAACCAATCAAAGATTTAGAGGAAGTAGAAGCTTATATGTAACTCAGTGTAAATACAGGTGAAGTGATTTACCATAATGAAATGAAAGCAATGGCAAAAAAAGAGTACTATTCAAGAGCACGACTGTTATAAACCTAACTGAATTCTTAGAACAGAATTATGACTATTAATAGACTTTCAATCCAAGTCGTTTACTATAGTTTCAACAACTATGACATCAAACGAATGAATTCTGAGACAAGAGAACTTTTTTCTAAATATAACATGCATAATTCAAAAGCTGATTTAGGCTGTCTATACATACCACGTAATGAAGGTGGACAAGATCTTATTCAGCTAGAATTTGTTCACTTACGCGCAAATACCCTTGGGAAAGGTATTAATCCGTCTCTTCCTTCCAGTTATGGGTTAAATAACAGGACAGATTGGATTCTATAGCCTTGGTCGGCAACCAGTCTACCGCAGAAAGCAATGGCAACCTACTGCGGGATAATCTTCTGCCCAGTCAGTCATGTCTCTTTCGAGACTTGATCGCCGAAGCGTGTATCACGTATGGCACTTAACTGAATGACATACATGGAAACAACAAAGGACTTGATGATACAATTAGTTAAAAAACATGAGAAGAGAAAGAAAAAATATTCAATCATGAAAGAAGACTGTAAACGCAAACAAGATTTACATTTAGTAGATTCTGTATAAAACTAAACAGAACTAAAAAACTAACAGTTATAGCAAAAACATGAAAAAAGAAAGCTAAGGATAACGTTCTTGAACAGATGAAACAACGCTATCAAAATAAACTTCTGCTTGGCCAATATTCAGGACGTGCCAATGGAGCCAATGCTGATAAATTTAATACTCATCGATGGTTACAAGCATCTGAATTAAAGGCTGAAACGATAAGCGCAAGAGCAGTGGTGCATCTTTTCACGCCCCCGTCTCAGACTTGCGTAGATGCATGTCGCCTGCGTCAACTGGCAGTAAGTTAACTGCACCTTAGGCTGCAGCCGGTCGCCCGCCGTTCCGTCCTTATGTGATCGAAAGTGTTGATGATCTGTCAAATCTGTCACTGCCACGTTATGACTTCTGACCTCAAGGTTAGGCTGCAGCCGGTCGCCCGCCGTTCCGTCCTTATGTGATCGAAAGTGTTGATGATCTGTCAAATCTGTCACTGCCACGTTATGACTTCTGACCTCAAGGTTAGCTGCGGACTCTTGTGTCGTACTCGGCGATAACTGCAATGAAGAGGCGGGTGGGTTTCACAATTCAGGAATAGAGGGAAGCAAACAAAAACAAATAAAAAATAAAGAGACAGCAGCAGAATCTAATGATTATATTTTTAACTCTCTGTAAAGCAACAGAGAAAAAATATTAATACAAAGATGTATGGTTAGGTCTTGAAGGCTATCACAATGCATTTAGTAAAATGAAGGCATGTAAAGAAGTTGTCGGGTATTACCTATTTATTATTCATTAATATTTCGAGATCAAAATCTCATGTTCAGAATGATAGAACTTGTTTTCACATTCGTCCGCTCGTGGACCGTGCCTATCAACGAATATAGCAGAGAGATATAACACCAAGTCGTAAAACGACGTCCACTACCACTCTGGCAGAGGTGCGAATATGCCAAATCATACTATTGGTCAAGGCGTACTTATATAAACCATAAATTGAAACAGACAGATATCATCAGATCGTAAAATGGCGCCAACCATCAATCACACATATATATGCCATAAACACACATACACACGTACATGCTCAAAAACACTTACAGGTACGCACACGCACACACACTCACTACGATTAACGCCAGCAGTAGCAGCGAAGGATGACCATTCGTTGAAAGGCGCAGTCCACGAGCGGACGAATGTGAAAACAAGCTCTCTTACCTTTTTGAAGATGAGATTTTGATCTCGAAATAATAATAAATAGGTAATAGTCGACAACTTCTTTACCTTCCTTCATTTTACTAAATGCACTGTAATAGCCTTTAAGACCTAACCATACACCTAATATACACAATACTTCAAGCAAATTAAAGAACATTTCCTATTAATAAAAAATTAAAAAAAAACAACTTTTTTCTCAAAGCCTACAAATTACTGTTTGCTACTATATCTAACCGTCACTAGAAGTAAGATAGTCACTCTCTCCTTATACTAACCCTTCCTTTTCTCTCTCTGCTAGCAGTCGGTAGATAGACTATTAGTGTGAGTAGGCGATTTTCTCGTCTTAATTCCAACACGTCTCGAGCGGGTTTCTTCTGTCTTTCAAATCCGCACTGCTTTTTTGTTAAAAATCGTTCGATCTGGCGCGTTGCGTGGCTGGGGGTCGAGATATTTTTTTCTCAGAAATATAATGTTAATTTCGTGTATCTGGTTTTAATCACCCGTTACGATTTACCCACTGATGTCTGGTGGCTTGAATCTTTGGCGACAATTTTGTAAATGCCAGCGTTAATTATACTTCCTCTTATCATGTGGGTGGATCTTTTTTGAAGTCAGTCGATAAGTCAACCTTCTATCGGTCTTCTTCGCTTCTCTGAGAAGAAAAGGAGAGTAAAGTAAAACAAACAAGAAAGAAAGCGAAAGAGCCCTCTGTGTTTGGCGAGGCGAACTTCTCACCTAGTTTATGTTTATTTGCTGTCTTGTAAATCAATGTCATTTTGTGAGTGCCTTGTGTCTCGCTTCTCTCTTTGTACCAGCTACTCCTAACGCCTGTTCCACTATCTTTCTTTTTCTTAGTTCTTCCCAAGAAAAAAAACAATGTTCACACATCGAGTCATTCTTCAACCATCTATGACAGGGTTCGAATCTATGATCTGTTGATACTATTTTAACGTGCGTGCATAAGGAACGCTTACAGTGTTACTTACCTGGCACATTTGGTGTCGATTAGGGACCAAAAATCATCTCTCATTTGCGTCTCTGCCCTCGAAGACAGAGTGCGGTTCATTTGTAGCTCCGTCCGCGAGGACAGAGATTCATTTGAGAAAAATTATACTGTGCAGATGCCCGGTCCCGGGGAACAGTGTCCCGCGGCCGCGCCACCCCATTGCAGGCGAGGGGTGGACCCGGTGCTAGTCACCGGAGCCAGCTCAACTGGCGGTTGAGGGAACTGGAGAATTTCTGTTCCTTTGTCCGTCTGTACGTGGTCGGGCTCCTCACATTAAAAAAGACCTTGTGTACATCTCGCTACAGTAGGGGAGTAAGGTAAATATACTTACAGTGTTACACCCGTGTCTTTTCTCCATGAACAGGCAAATATTGTACATAATAGTGTGGATCTAAAATGCAGGTTTTCTGACAATTATCAGGAAACCACAGACAACCGAATCTCAGAATGTTTTGTACTTCCGTCACAATAGATTGGAGCACTATTTCTACGAGACAATGGGAAAAGACATTGAAAAATATGTTAAAAACACTGGTATGAGCATAGAACCGGTTACAGAAATAGAAGATATCCCAGTTCTATGGGATTAGACCATCTTCACAGATAGGAAGATTGAAGCAAATAGGCCGGATGTAATTGTCAAAGACCGGAAAGAAAAAAAAAACAGTGGACTGCAATATAGCAACCGAGGAATTTGAAAAGATATCGAAGTGTATAGAAACGGAAATCGAAATAGCAAAATGTGGAAATTGAAAACAAAAATAGTACCAGTGATAGTTGGTGCGCTTGGAATGATAAAAAAGGAACAAAAAAGCACATTGAAAAAATCCTTGTAAATCCCAGCTTAAGAGAAATGCAAAAGACTGTCTTCATAAGTACAGCCCACACCCTGAAAAAACTTTTTTCATGTAACGCTAGTGAATTTATGGGAGTTAGAAGAACAAATCATGGAATGTAGCCACAACAAGCCACCGCTGCCTTAGAAACTGAAATATAATAATAATAATAATAATAATAATAATAATAATAATAGTGATACCCCGATGAACTTAGCTCACTGGAGCCCCCTATATATGAATTTAATCGAGCCATAACATTAGCAGTTAGGTCCAACCCTTTTACTGTGAAACCAATAAAATGAAAACGCGAATTCTACTCCTTCAGCTTCTTTTCTCGCACTTTCCGCCTGTGGAATTCCCTTCCGCTTACTTGCTTCCCGATGGCTACAATCTCCATGAATTTAAATGTAAGGTCAATAGTCATCTCCTATTTCACTAACCTGCACCCTCTCTCTCATGACCCTTTCTCCGTCCACTCCACTCTCATCAGTATTTTCATATTTCTCTTACCCTCTTCCTGACACCCCCTATAACATGTTACTCTTTCTCATAACTTTCCTCCTATGTAACCCCCCTGCAAAACAGTGGCAGTAAAATGCCTTGCTTGGGGCTATAGGATTATAAAAATAAACAAAAAAACAAAAAAAATAATTAGGATAAAAATATTAATCATAATACTAATAATATTGATAATAATAATAATGATAATGATAACATTTTTTATTTATTTTTCATTTACTATTATTATTTTGAATTTAATTAATAATTAATTAATTTTCTTCTCTGTTCTTAATATTATTTTCTATTTTTTTATATTATATTTTTAGTTTTACTCACTGATTCTAATACCGAAAACATTTTTGTCCTTTGAAGTCTTTGGTTGAGACTTGAGAAGCAGCGGGTACTGCACAACAGAAAGGGAAATGCAGAACAACAACAACAACCAAAAAAAAAAAATGCTACTACTAATAATAATAATAACAGCCACCTATTGCTAAACTATTTGTTCTTGTAGGCATTAAAGTAACTGTGCCTACAGTGGGATTTTTTTCTTGTAAATATATTCATCTTTATACTGAAGACGTTCCTTAATAGCTGAAAAATAAAAAATAAAAAATGATTTGCAATTTTAAGGCGTTTAAATTTAAATATGGATTATCATAAGCTTTGTTTAAATGAAAATAATTCTGAGTACACATTTAGAAAAAGAATCACAGAAGATGTAACCAAGTTATAATCCATGGATTTTTTTATCGAGTTAAATGGTTTCGAATTTGCATCAATAGCATTTGAGAGAAATATACAGATTCTGGATGTAGCGTGTCATTCACTTACGCACAAATATCTTTAGGAATGTTATTAATCAATGTCTTTTTCCTCCAGCTATGAGTTGAATAGTAGAACTGATAGCCTTGGTTTACTGCAGAAAATAATGGCAACCTACTGTGGGAAAATCTTCTGCCTACTCAGTCATATGTTGGAAGAGACATGGTCGCCCTAACGTATATCACGTATTGAGCACTCTAGAGAGGAAAAATTAAAAAAAAACGGTTACCACTTCGGCGATACATGCATTATTCCTCAGTAATGAATTGAGTTCTTTCGGGGCGAATACGCCGCTAAAATTTACTTTTCTCTGATTCCATAGAGTGAAACGATTATATATATATATATTAAAAAACATAATAAAATATGCCCTTCAAGATACCGATTCCCGTGGTGAAAATTATATAATGTGGGCTATTTATTTTATATAATAATAGCTTCTAGTTTTTTTTAGTCTTTCCTTGCATTGTGGCCTGTCGAGTATTTTGATATTATCCCCTAATATTTGTCTTAGGTTCACAGTTTTATTTTCGTCCTACATGACGTGGTGGTCGATGTGTGAATACATTCTTCTTCTATGTGTTCCTTCCCTTCAGGACGTGGGCGATCATGGTTCTTCACGTCTCCCTATCCCTTGTGGCTCTTAGTATGTTTGCTCCTGTTACTCCTGGCAACCCCCGTTCCGTCATCTGCCTGATCAGGCCCTGCAAATATATTATACGCTGCCTTCCTCTGTCTCTTTTCCACGCTATCTGGCCTGTTAGTATCAGGTTCTCCAAGCTCTCCTTCCTTATTGCATGTCCCAGGAACTTCAGTTGTCTCTTCCTGATGCTCAGTATTAATTTAGTTTTCGTTGCCATTCTTTCCAATACCTCATCGTTGGTTGCATGCTCGGTTCACGATATCCGCAGCATCCTTCTGTAGAACCACATTTCCGCTGCTTCAAGTTTTGTCCTCATTTTCGATTATATTTTCCAGCATTCACTGCCGTATTGAAGAACTGACATCACATAGCAATCCAGCACTCTTTTCTTTGTTTCCAGTGAGATTTTCCTGTGCGTTAGTACTGTAATCAGCTTCTGGAACGCGTCCTTTGCCATGGCAATTCGCCTTCGGATCTCTGAGTCGCACTTTCCATCCTTTGTTAGAACACTTCCTAGGTATTTAATTGCATGAATAAATGATGCAATAATTAAAATATATGGATACAATATTCTATTTAAGGACGTATAGTAGATTTATCAATGTGCAAGACGGATTCTGACGAGAAAAAAGTGTCAGGCGCGAGAGTAAAGTTTCTTGCAGGAGACAATGTAGCTGTTTAAGAGGCACCTGTCGTCTGCCTTCGTCCATTCCCCGGCTTGAAACTAGACTTAGTTGTCAAAGGCTGTCTGAGACGCATGCCACGGAAACAGTTTATAGACAGTCGGGGCTTTTACCCCACTATAATTCCAGGCTATGACAGCCTTTGGAGTATACAGTACTGTGCAAAAGTATTAGGACAAGGACTAATTTATCTTTTACGAAGCATCAACATAAAGTTTAAAATTATCCCTGTCATAACTCGTTTACACACTTCCGGTAGTATTTCCTAAAAACCTCACTGAAATTAAAAGGAAAGGGGAAAGAAGGCTTCAGAATTTGAATTGGCCCCCACAAGGCCCTGATCTCAATCCTATTGAACATCTATGGGATATTTTGTATTAAAAAATTGATAAATCTAATGTTACTTTGAAAGACACACTTTGAGAACAAATACAAGCTGCTTGGTAGGAGATACCATAACATACATTGAAGAAGCTTGTGATGTCAATGCCTGACAGAATGAAAGCTGTGATCAAAGCAAAGGGCTATTATACTAAATATTACATTTATTTTGTAACAAGAAGTTTTTCTTGTTAAAGCATTTGTTGAGTAAATCAAATAAAATTGCTATAATTAAATTGTTTATTTTCTGTCAATAAGCCTCATTAGATACAAAATAGTTTTTGTCCTAATACATTTGCACAGTACTATATATATATATATATATATATATATATATATATATATCTGAACTTATATTATAGAGGGAACTTTGTCTGTGTGTGTGTGTGTGTGTGTGTGTGTGTGTGTGTGTGTGTGTGTGTGTGTGTCTGTCCGTTATCTATTGACTCCGAAACAGCTGAACCGATTTTCTTGAAAATTTACACTCATAGACAAATACATAAGAAAAGATATTCGGAAGTTTACTGCTAGTATATATATATATATATATATGTGTGTGTGTGTGTGTGTGTGTGTGTGTGTTTGTGTGTGTTTGTAAGATAGTTTGTATGAGAAATCAAGAGCAGATTTCGAATTCCAATCAATTTCATTGGATTCAACTCTGTGTAAATACACTGGTAAAATATAAAATCATACCTTTACGCACCGGCTTTCCTGCTTGATATACAGTAATTTGCAAAAGTATTATTACGATAACTGTTTTATCTTTTGTGACTTATCAAAAAAAGTTAAAAATCCCCCACCCTGTCCTAACACATTTGCACACTACCGGTAGTGTGCAAAGTAATAGGACAGGAGTGTGTTTCTTAAAAACCTCACTGAAATTCAAATACAGGGTGAAAAGCCAAAAGCTTTGTAAGAATTATTTAACTAAAAAGAAAGAGGAAGGAAGCCTTCGGAATTTGAGTTGGCCCCCACAAAGCCCTGATCTCAATCCTATTGAACATCAATGCGATATTTTGGATAAAAAATATTGAGAAATCTAATGTTATTCCGCAAGACACACTTTGGGAACAAATACAAGCTGCTTGGTAGGAGATACCATTAGATACATTGAAGATGCTTGTAATGTCAATGCCTGAGAGAATGAAGGCTGCGATCAAAGCAAAAGGCTATTATACCAAATATTAAATTTGTTTTGTAACAAGTATTTATTTCTTGTTAAAGCATTTGTTGAGTAAATCAAATAAAATTACTTTAATTAAATTGTTACATTTTCTGTCAATATGCCTCATAAAAGATAAAATAGTTTTTGTCTTTTAAACAGTACTGTATATAATTTGCGTATATAAACATTAGAGGTATTACGTGTTTTAGAAGGTAAAAAAAGAAGACGTGTTTTAAATATGCTATCGTATATAGTCTAGACAACTTCATTTAATTTATTTTTTTATTTTGCTAAGTCTCCTGCATTGTGATAATGGAAGATCTACCAAAAAAGGTGAAACACACACACACACACAGACACACACACATCTCTCTCTCTCTCTCTCTATATATATATATATATATATATATATATAGGTTTGAAGATTGAAAGAGAGAGAAATATGTTGAGAATTTGAGTAAAAGAGGAGAGAGAGAAGGTACGAGTGAGAAAAATGAAAGGTAAACAAATGGTTGAGAAAAAGAGATCAAGAGGGAGAATGAGAAAGAATGAGAAAGATAGAGATATAGAGAAAGAGGAAGAGAGATTGAGTGCAAGACAGAGAGTGAAAGCGAAAGTGAGAGCGAGAGACGTAGTTGCGAGATACCCTATTCGGCGGGCACACTATCTTACGTAAACATGCAGGTACAAAAAATCTAAACAACACCAAAACTTTAACAAAAGACGGTCAACTAAATTGATCACAAAAGCTTCAACAACTACGTCCAAGATGGCGAACCATTCAGATGTGCGTGTCGTTTGGTAAGTAATTATGTGACTTGAAATGAAGATAAGTGCACTCGTGCTGCACACTAACTGTTCGTTTAGCAAACAATCCGCGTGGATTGTTGCTTAACACTGAGGTAGCGTTATGAAAGCCACTGATAGTTATTTATTTATTTATTTATTTATTTCTCCTTTAAGCTTTTTCTGTCGGTTTTCATCTAAATCTTCGTTTATTTCTCTTTTGTGTTTCTTTTTTTTTTGTTTCTCGCTTTCTTGAACATTCTTTTCTTCCTTTTCTCCCCCCCCTCCATTTTGTTTCTTTTTGGGTATACGTTTTGGTATTAATGTATTTTCAATTTATATCTTCAATTTTTTTTTGTTCTGTGTTTCTTTCTTTCTTTTGATCTTTTTCTTTCTTTCTTCGTAATTTTGGAATTAATGTACATTACTGTCCATAATTATTAGACCATCCCAGTGTTTTAAAAAATGATATATTTCCTAATATTTTTTAGTACTTATTGCCAAGTGAATAATTGTAAATGAAAATAGAATGGTTCTTTTGTTATTATTACTTTGCAAAATTTTACAAGGCCAGGAATCAAAGATGAACTCATTCGAATCGCCCTAAATTTTCTTTATTTTTTCATTGATGAAACTGCAATATAGATAATTATTAAATATTTATAAAAATTCATTTGGTGCACATGTTATTACACTATTTCTCTCTTTTTCTTTCTTTCTTTCGTTCTTTCTTTTTTCTTTCTTTTTTGTCTATTTCCATCTTTCTTTCTTTCTTTCTTTCTTTCCATATCTCTTTCTCTCTCTTTTTCTTTCTTTCTTTTTTGCTTTCTATTTCCATGTCTCCTTCTCTTTCTTTCTTTCTTTCTTTCTTTCTTTCCATGTCTCTTTCTCTCTCTTTTTATTTCTTTCTTTTTTGCTTTCTATCTCCATGTTTCTTTCTTTCTTTCTTTTTTCTTTCTTTCTTTCTTTCTTTCTTTCTTTCTTTCTTTCTATGTCTCTTTCTCTCTCTTTTTCTTTCTTTCCTTTTTGCTTTCATTCTTTCTTTATTTTGATCTTTTATCTTTTTTGTTATTTTTCTACATGTTTTCTTTTTAAAGTTTTATTTTGGCATTTACGTATTTCTTTTATTTCTTCTTTCTTTTTATATCTTGAATTCTTTTGCTACTTTCTTTCTCTCTCTTTTTCCTTCTTTTTCCTCTTTCTTTTTTTGTCATTTTTCTTCTTTTTACACGATTTATTCTCTTTATGACCACACCTTCTTCTTCTTCTTCTTTCTTTTCAGAACGTAGGCAATCATGGCTTTCTACTTTTCCAATGTATTTCGTCACTGTCACTGACACATACTAATGTTATCGACATATACACACACTAAGTACGTCTATGTTTGGATGCGCTTAACACACATTTTTTTCGTTTACGTATATTTACATTCATCAGAAGCTTCTCATGTTTTAATACGGGTTAGCACACACACACTTAAACAGACATAAGGTTTTTCTTCTACATTAGTATTAAATCCCCTCATTGCCAGTGACACGTATCTGACCAATGAAACTATACCTCAATCAGCATACTATCTTTTGGATTTTTAAATCATTCGTCTTTAATAAATCTCTAAAAAAGCTTGTTAAAAATGAAAATTGTTAGATTAAAAACACTTTTTCCTACTTGCTCTTTCTTTTTTCTTCTATGTACCTTGTCTTTTCAGGACGTAGGCTATCATAGCCCTCCACGTCTCCCTATCCCTGGTGGCTTTTAGCAAGCTTTCTCCTGTTACACCACGCAACCCTCGTTCCGTCATCCACCTGAACAGATCCTTCAAATATGATATCCGCTGCTTTCCCCTGTCTCTTTTTCCCTATATCTGGCCTGTTAGTATCAGGTTCTCCAAACCCTTCTTCCTCATTGCATGTCCCAGGAACTTCAGCTGTCTCTTCCTGATGCTCAATATTAATTTCCTTTTCGTTGCCATCCTTTCCAAAACCTCCTCATTGCTCACATGCTCGATCCATGATATTCGCAGCATCCTTCTGTAGAATCACTTTTCAGTTGCTTCAAGTTTTTCCTTTATCTTTGATGATATTGTCCGGCATTCACTACCATATCGAAGGACTAATATCACATAACAATCCAGTACTCTCTTCTTTGTTTCTAGCAAAATTGTCCTGTTACTTCATGCTTTACTCAACTTCTGGAATGCTTCATTCGCCATGCCAATCGCCTGCAGATCTCTGTGTCGCACTTTCTGTCTTCTATTAGAACACTTCCTAGTTATTTAAATTTTAGTACCGGCTTGATTTTAGTACCCCCGCAACATTTATTTTCGATTTTTTCATGCTTTTTTCGTTTCTCTTTCAATCTTTGTAAAGCATTTCCTTTATGATTGCATTTTCTTTTTTCTACTCTAGTAGCTTCTTTTCTCGCACTTCCTGCTTGTAGAATTCCCTTCCTTATACTTGCTTCCCCGATAACTACAATGTAAGGTCAATATTCATCTATCTATCTGACTCGCATCCTTTCTCTCATGCTCTTTTCTCTGTCCACACCACTCTCATTACACCAGTATTCTCATCCTTCTCTTACCCACTTCCTGACTCCCCCTATAACCTTTCCCTCTTAATCATCACTTTCCTCCTATGTAACCCACTGCGTACCCTTGCTTGGGGTGAAATGATTAAATACAGGAAAAAAAGAAAGCTAGAGAGAATCTTTAAAATGATCGATACCGACTTGGCCGCTCAGATGTAGTCACTTTCTCACCGGCGTAACGTGGCTTCCCTCTATGTCTTCTACAAATACTTTCACGGCTTCTGCTCCGATGAACCTAGCTCACTGGTGCCCCCTATGTATGAATTTACTTGAGCCACTAGACTAGCAACTGGGTCCCAACCTTTTACAGTGATACCAATGAAATGTAACCCCAACTTCTATTCCACCAGCTTCTTTTCTCGCACATCTGCCTGTGGATTTCCCTTCCGTATAATTGCTTCCTCGACAGATACTTATCTCCAAGAATTTAAATATTGGGTCAATAGTCATCTCCTGTCTCTCTGACTCACATCATTTCTCTCATGCTCTTTTCTCCGTCCACTCGACTCTCATCACACCAGTATTCTCATCCATCTTTCTCATCACTTTCTTTCTATGCAACCCATTGCGCAACAGTAGCAGTGACGCTGCTCTGCTTGGGGTAAAATTATTAAAAATTAAATTCTCTTTTCTTTTAAGCAGTTCATTTTTTATTAAGCATTTCATAAATTGTCTTCTCATATACTTTCTTTTCTCATTTCATTCTTTCTTTTTTCTTTCTTTCTTTGAATTCTTCTTGAATTTTTTTTTCTTACACTTTTTTTTCTCTGCTTTTAAAATTGTTTTAACTTTCGCTTCTCTTTCGCCATTTTTCTTTGTTGTCTCATATTTTTCACTTTCCCTTTTTAAGATATTTTCTTTTCATTATGCATAGGTTTCGTTTTTTACTTTGTTTCTGCTTTGGTCATGTCTTTCATTCGTTCATTTGCTTCGTTTGTTAGTACCATCTTGTTTCTTTCCCGCTTATTTTTATCTCTTTAAAACGATTCTTACTTCTATGTATCTTTTTCATTTTTCTTGCAGTTTTTAAATTTTTCTCCTTCATTTCCGATCTCATTTTTCCTTTGTTCTGCTCTTCTTTTAAGATTTTCTTTTTTCATTATGAATTTATTCCTTCTTTTGTTCTTGTATGATTTCTCTTTTCTTTTCTTTGAGTTTCATTTTTTCTTCTTTTAAAATTGTTTATTTGTTATGCTTTTCTTGTTTTGTCTGTTTTTCTTTTTTGTCTCATATTTTTGCTCGTTTTTTTTCTCTCCCATTTTTAAAAATTAGGCATTTCTCTTTCCTTCTTTCTTTCTTTGAAGATCATGTCTACGCACATTCTTTCTTTCTTTCAAGATCATGTCCATCCACGTTTTCTTTCTTTCTTTCTTTCTTTCTTTCTTTTTCGTCTTACTTTGTTTCTTTTTTCCTTTAATATCATGTTCACCCACGTTTTCTTTCTTTCTTTCTTTCTTTCTTTCTTTCTTTCTTTCTTTCTTTAAGATCATGTCCAACCGCGTTTTTTATTTCTTTCTCGGTGTTTTTCTTTCTTTCTTTCGTTCTTTCTTTCTCTAAGATCATGTCCAACAACGTTCTTTCTTTCTTTCTTTCTTTCTTTCTTTCAAGATCATGTTCACCCACGTTTGTTTGTTTGTTTCTTTCTTTCTTTCTTTCTTTCTTTTACTTCTGCTTTGTCGATTTCTTTCATCCGTGCATCTCTTTCGTTTTTTTCATACCATTTTGTTCTTTCACGTCTATTTCATTATCTATAAAACTTTTCTTTCCTTTTTTTTTGTTTTACATCTTTTTCTTTCCTCGCGTTCTTTCATTTATATTTCAGAACTTGCTTCTTTCTCATCCTTTTTTTTCCTTCGGTTAATTCATTCATTCTTCGTAAATCTTATTAATTTCTGCCCTTTAGTTGATTTAATGTTTTTTTTTCTTTCCATACCAAAATACATTCGTTTTAATTAATTTTCCTTAAATTTTTGCTTTTATCATATTTGTTGTTCTTATCCGATCAACTGTTAAAGCTAAAATATTCCCATTTTCGGAAAAACAAGTTTTAGATCTTTTATTTAGTTACACAGTGACAAAGCATTTTCCGTTCAATTGCATTTAAAGAGTCACACAAATTATCATTTTTTTTTAAATACATGCCAACATATAATGGATGTAAATTGTTTAGGGAGATAAAGGTTTGAAATTTGAATTGTTTCGTTTTATTAAATATAAATATTCAAAAAATCATACTAACACAGAAAGGTCGACAATCACTAATCATACAAATGTTGTGTTCTTGTGTCAGACAAAGGTATCGTTAATAGCCTATGGTTTTGAAACAGGCTAAACAGACATGTCTTGAAAACCATTACCATTATAATGAAATCGACAGTCTCCGAGCTCCCAACAGTTATAAAATACTAGCAATATAGTCCGATGTTGCTCGGGTGTAATGAAAGCTTTAAACTAATCCATGGTCCTGGAGCTCAAACTCAGCGTAAAGAATATTTGTGTGAAGTTTGGTGAGAATCGGATAATAATTGTGGATTTGTATAAAGGACATACAGACAGATAAACAGACACACACGCAAACATCTTGCGTTATATATATATATATATATATATATATATATATATATATATTATCTATTTTCTGCACTATTGTAAGAACTGCAACCTTGAAACTTCTGAATATCGTTTCTTATGTTTTTGTATATGAGTGTATCAAATTTGTTTAAAATCGGACTATTCCTTCTATAACCCGATTTTTTCGATTATCGATTTTCGATATTTATCGGGGGTACATTGACACAAAACCTAGCTAAGAACACTCGCAGACGCTTACAGTACAAATGTGTAAATTTTCAAGAAAATCAGTTCAGCCGTTTCGGCGTCTATAGGTAGCAGACACATTCACAGACAGACAAAGGTTCATTTATAAATAAGTTTAGAAAATGGTAGGATAAAATTTTATTTTAGTTTTTAATCATTTTAGCCCAAGCAAGGCAGCATCACTATCACCGATGTACCACTGGTGGTTACATAGGAGGAAAGTTATGAGAAAGAGGTGCAGGTTATAGGAGCTGTCAGGAAGTGAGTAAGAGAAGGATACTGGTGTGATGAGAGGAAGAATGCGAGTCAGAGAGATAAGAGATGACTATTGACCTTCCAATTAAATTCTTGGAGATTGTAGTTGTCCGGGAAACAATATACAGAAGGGAATTCCACAGGCGGGAAGTGCGAGAAAAGAAGCTGGGGAGTAGAAATTGTGGTTATATTTTATTAGTTTCACTGCAAAAGGGTGGGACCTAGTTGCTAGTCTAGTAGCTCAAGTAAATTCATGTATAGAGGGCACTAGTGAGTTAAGTTCATCGAGCAGAAGCCATGAAAGTATTTGTAGAAGTGACATAGGGAAGCCACATTTCGCCGGTGAGAAAGTAACTGCATCTGAGCTGCCAAGTTTGGGATCGATCCAATTACAGATTCTCTGTTGGATTTCGTCAAGAACACCGAAGTGAATAGCAGGGGCACCCGACCAGATGTGGCAGCAATAGACAATACACTAGCGGATTGTAGATTTATATATGGATTCAGACGAAAAAAAAAATTCTGGCCTTAGACAGTTAACAGATCTTAAACAATAGTATGACCAACAAAACAATTCAGGTTCATGAGGGGTGTATTCATCAGATGCTTCATACTAAGTAACAAACAAGTGCAAATTATCTCTACAATATGATAGGATAGGAAAATATACCATTCATAGAATAAAGTATTACGGAATTAAGAGGCTGGCCTAGAACGGCAAAGACTTGGTTAGAAAAGACCGTAGATGGGGAATTTTGACATAGATGTATTGCTTTTGTTTAAGGACAAAAAAAAAAATCTAGAAAAATTGTCCGTTGTTGATACAGTAGCCATAGGCTTTTAAGAATTGAAGCCTTAGACGACAGAGAACGCAACACATGGATGCTTGATCTTTCATTTAAATTTGAATTTTTTATATTTTTTAATAAATGGTTGTTGGCAGTAATGTTGGCAGCGTTGACTGAGTCGGGTATTAGTTTTAACATGCCATCATATATCCTTGTTAGTGTTTAAATCCAGGACGAATACGGTTGCTACACCGGTTTGTACCGCTTGTTTCGAAGATACGGGTATATACACAGTTGTTGTTCTTTTTCTATAGTCCATGTTCCTTCAGAACGTAGGCGATCATGGCTTTCCACGTCTCCCTATCCCTGGTGGCTATTAGTAAGCCTTCTCCTGTTAAAACACTAAAACCCCGCCCTGCCACACCCCTAGCACAAGCCCATAAATCTAGAATATAAATGTATAAAAACTAGCATGGCCATAAAATGAGGGAACAGTTTATATATAGATTATAATATAGATGTGATCCCCCATTTTATATACATATAATTTCTTATAAACAGTTGGCATATATCTTCTTCCATGTGCCCTGTCCTTTCATGGCTTTCTATGTCTCCTTACACCGGGTGGCTTTTAGCAAGCTTTCTCCTGTTACCCTACCCAAACCCCACTCTACCGTTCACCTGCTTAGGCCCTTCAAATATATTATCCGCTCCTTTCCCCTGTCTCTTTTACCCTCTATCTGACTTGTGAGTATCAGATTCTCCAAGCCTTCCTTCCTCATTACATATCCCAAGAACTTCAGCTTTTTTCCTGATACTCAGTATTAATTTCCTCATCGTTTCCAGCCTTTCTAAAACTTTATCATTGCTCAAATGCTCGATCCATGGTATTCTCAGCATCCTTCTGTAAAACTAAATTTCAGTTTTTTTTCATCTTTGATGATATTGTTTAGCATTCACCGCCATGTTGAAGGACAGACATCACATAGCAATCCAGTACTCTCTTTGTTTCTAGCGAAATTTTCCTGTTTCTTAATGCTGTGCTCAGCTTCTTTTCAATGCGTCCTTGGCACTCTTCTTCCTATCTCGGTGTCGCACTTTCCGTTTTCCGCTAGAATATTTTCCAAGTGCATAAGATTTTGTACTTGCTGGATTTCAGTAATTGGCATTTTGGACTCCTCCGTTGTGCTGATGACTATTTATTCGGATTTCTTGTAATTCATTTCTAGTACTTTATTTGTATTTATTTTATGCGTATCAATCTATCACCTCCAACCTAAATTTGGGTTTATTTCTCTCTGAGCCGTTATGATCGGCTCTCCCCTCTTAGCGCTTTCTTTCTCTCCTGTCTTACTCTTTGCTTTTTATTCTCATTCTTTTTTTTAATTTTCTCTGTGTTCTTTTTATTTTCTGTATCAGGATCCTGACCTAAACTTATTTATAAACAGAACTTTGTCTATGTGTGTGTGTGTGTGTGTGTGTGTGTGTGTGTGTATGTGTGTGAGTGTGTGTCCGTTAACTATAGACTCCGAAACAGTTGAACCGATTTTCTTGAAA
>JBBBDQ010001562.1:65000-85000 GCA_037127315.1 Ascarosepion bandense
ATATAGGCTTGATTAAAACCTCGTTTAGACTGAAGGTCATTCGTGGTCGAAAAGTCTAAGACGTACCAGATCACATGGTAGCTTCCCCTATGTGGATAGGGGTTGCAGGTTCGAATCCTGCCAAATGACACACATTTTCATATTTATCTACTTAAATATGATTATCGATCAAAAATAATGTTCAAACAAATCATTTCAAATTGTCGGTTGTCTATAACAAAGTTTCGTTAATTTCCGTAGTATATATATATATATATATATATATATATATATATATATATATATATATATAATAATAGATTTCAGCATAATAATAGATTTCAGCATTAAATAACTCATGAAGTTTATATGCCACTTAACACATACAATGAATCCACCAACAAACCTAACATTGATAACATAGTAATATGAAAGATCCTTTGAAAGATATAGATGTTTTTCCGTAATATATTGCCGTTAAATTCTGCGGTAGACTGGTTGCCAACCAATGCAATAAAACCAAACATGTCTTGATATTTAACCCATAACTGGAGGGAATAGTATTTTCTCTTAGTAGATTAACATTTATTTCTGTGGTAGAATGGTTGCCAATCAAGGCTATGGAAGTCAGTCTACCCTGCTCTTTAAACCATAACTAGAGGAAAGAAAACTTTGTCTCAGTAGGTTAACGTTTGGGTCTGTGGACGATTGGTTTCCAGCCAAGACTCTAGGAACCTAGTCTGTCTTGATATTCGACCCATGGGTTGTGGAAGATATTTTCTCAGTAGGTTAACGATTATTTCTATGGTAAAATGGTTTCCAAACAAGGCTATAAATACCAGTCTGTCTAGCTATTCAAACAAAAGTAGAGGAAAGAAGATTTCCGCTATAAGTTAACGGTATTTCTGTGGTAGAATGGTTTTCAGCCATGGCTTCACTACCTAGTATATCCTGCTATTAATCCCATAGCTGTTTAAAAAATATGGAGAGATAAATACCTTTTACAAGGGTATTTGCGCGTATGTAAACGTAACGAACTCGACTGGAATTCGAAGTTGGCCCATCGATTTGTCATTATGAAACGATATCCTTTACACTAAAACACACAAACTCGTATGCAAATCAAAAGTCCACTCTCAAGACATGCCTGCAGGAACTAGCAGACGGCTATGTCGTTAGATACAGTCCGGCAATATTAAATTGGACATAGTTCGGAATTGTCGATCTTATTGTTTGCATAATGTTTTATCCTTATGGTCCTTTAATGCGGAAATTTAATTTTCTTAGGAGCTTTGAAGTAATAATAATATCATATGTGTTATTCAGCGTACACAGTTGAAGATATGGTCGTTGATACACGTCTTTTCTGCGTATACATGTTTGTCTGAACATAATTACTAGCGGTGGGTATATGTGTTGTAAGGATATGATGAAGTTATATTTTAAAAAACAGTTTGCTTTCTTTAAGTATATGGTATGAATTAATATAAGAAAAGTTCTTTCATATTCATTGTAGGTTGGTTAATTTTGTTTAGCGGCATATCAACACGTCTAAGGATTATTTAATGCCAAAATCTAAATACTTTTATTGGTTTGGTTGGTTAGTCTTATTTAGTAGCATATCAACACTTCAAAGGATTATATCTTGACGAAACCGAAATATTTATATTAGTGTGGTTGGTTGATTTTGTTTAGCGGCGTATCAACATTACTAAGGTTTATTTAATGCCGAAATCCAAATATTTTTCTCGGTCTGGTTGGTTGATTTTGTTTAGCGGCATATCAGCAATTCTAACGGTCATATAATGCCGAAATCTAAATATTTTTATTGTACCGGTTGCTTGATTTTGTTTAGTGGCATATCAGCAATTCTAACGGTCATATAATCCGAAATCAAAATATTTTTCTCGGTCTGGTTGGTTGATTTTGTTTAGCGACATATCAGCAATTCTAACGGTCATATAATGCCGAAATCTAAATAATTTTGGGGTCTGGTTGGTTGATTTTGTTTAGCGGCATATCAGCAATTCTAACGGTCATATAATGTCGAAATCTAAATATTTTTCTCGGTCTGATTGGTTGATTTTGTTTAGCGGCATATCAGCAATTCTAACGGTCATATAATGCCGAAATCTAAATATTTTTCTCGGTCTGGTTGGTGGATTTTGTTTAGCGGCATATCAGCAATTCTAACGGTCATGTAATGCCGAAATCTAAATATTTTTCTCGGTCTGGTTGGTGGATTTTGTTTAGCGGCATATCAGCAATTCTAACGGACATATAATGCCGAAATCTAAATATTTTTATTGTACCGGTTGCTTGATTTTGTTTAGTGGCATATCAGCAATTCTAACGGACATATAATGCCGAAATCTAAATATTTTTATTGGTATGGTTGGTGTAAAAGGAGACTATGTTGATGAATAAAGTCGAATTTTGCCAAAAAGTTGATGTTTTATAAGTTTAGCCTGGGATTTATTGAGTGGTGTGTTATTTGTCATTCTTTTTCTGTAACCCGTCTTTTAAACATTGACAAAATGGGGAAAAGTAAAGTAATTGATTAAATCTTCGTAAACATACTGCTGACATTCATAAAAACAGACTTGTTTATAGGAAGATATCTAGTCAGTTAAATGTGCCATTGAATTTAGCTGGTACAATAATTCGTCACAAGAAAACCTGCCATTTTTCGTCTAAAAGAAAGCTCTGGTTGTCCTAGACAGGTAACAGAACGTACGGCAAGATTATTATGAAGAAAGGTGGCAACGAGCCTCGACTTAAACGATCGCAAAAATTAAGATTTTTCATTAATTTTTGCCGCACAATTGACATTTTCGTTTGCATGTGATAACATCAGATCTTGATCTACCAGTGACTAGATTTTGGTTGAGTTTGAGTGAAGCGTCTTGGAGAAATGCATAAAAGTAGAAAAAAGACCATCCGAAATTATGTTTGTTGTTTTTTTTTTTGATGAATCCTGTAAATTGATTTGAAGGTTTCTGTGTACATCAAAGGTTCGGATCTTGGTCTACAAGTTACTCGATTTGGGTTGAATTAAAATAAGGCGTCTCGGTGGAGAAAAGTTCGTAAATTCTAAGTCTTTCGGTGATTTCTGCCGTACCCTGTAAATCGATTCAAAAGATTTTTGCGTACATCAAATATTCATGTCATGGTCGACAAGGGACCCAATATTGGTTGAAATCGGACCAAGAGTTTTGGAGAAGTAGGGTTCGTTAGAATGCAGACACTCAAACATAGACAGACACACCCATTTTTATATACATAGATTAAATTATAATGTTGCTTAATGCCAAAATTTTTTATTAATTTTGCTGATAAGGAAATATATTTGGCAAGCAGATTTTTGTTATAAAGTGCTCGATATCAACATATAGCGTTACTAGAATTAATATCGAGAGTTGTTTTATTAATATGCATTTTTGTGTAATTTAATATCTTATCCATAAAATACGGAATTTTTATATATATATATATATATATATGTATGGTAATTATTATTATTATTATTATTATTATTATTATTATTATTATTATAACATACTTCAACTCAATAGCTACAAAGTTTTGGTGTTAAAACAGCATCATCTGGCAACAAACAGCGGTAACGGAACGTAGGGCAAGATTATTATCAAGAAAGGTGGCAACGAGCCACTCTTACTCTTAAAGAACTTCAAGAAGGACTAGAATTAAGTAGAGTAAAAGTGAGTATAGTCGATAGTGTAACCCGTGAAAAAGAATGTAATCCTAAGTTTAATATGACGGAGCGAAAAGAAATTATTGCTAGTAGTATTGTTGATTTTGTAGTTTATTGTCAATCGCAATATGAGTCTCGTTTAAAAACAGAGGATTTGTTACAAAACTTGTAAAATCTGAAAAACAACTAGCTGGAATTCGAAGAGAATAGAAAGGAAAATATATTTTTGCATTGTTTATACGAAACAGGATCAGAAGCCTTGGGTTTTTCGGCCGGTGGAAGTGAAAAATAGCGGTAATCAAAACAAGACTGTCAAAAATTTTGATGGGGTTAGGGTAAGGTCAGATCATTAGTTCCCCAGTTTGCAGGGATAGAATTTGAAAATTTGAAAACCTAAAAAAATGATATAATCGGGAAGGAGAAAAAAAATTATGTCAGTGAAAATATTGCTATTCATTGGTTGAACCAGGGGAAGAGAGTCACTCCACCTCGTGGTGCGAGCTAGGAGTAATCTCATTGGTTAAAGATTTGATTTGCATGGACACCCCGTGTCCGTCACGTACCTCCCAAGAGAATTTGGGACACATAAATATCTGATCCGAGAAGGCTAAAATGAATTGAAGATGGAGTCCAGTCTGTTCTCGGCCTAGAGATGTAACGACTGAGAGAGTGAAGTTCTCAACTGGTTGCCACGACCAAACAGCGTGGTAGCTTACCATAGAGTCCTGGCAGAAGATGTAAAGAAACGTAGAGAAGCCTGCCGCCGACCAACTTTAAAAAGTTAAAGTCAAATAATGCACCCCCGATAGAGTCCTGGCTAAAAATTTATGGAAACAGAAAGAGCCGAGAAAGATTTAAACTACTTGAGTTGTTGTTACCGCGCCGAGTTAAAGAGACAAGCCGAATTTACCTCCGACGTCACAAAGATCCCACTTCGGCTGTTTCCGTAAGAATTCTGTGAAAAACCCTGATAAGACTTAAAAAAAAAACAAACTTGGAAACTTGATTGACGGGAACAAACATCATTCTTAAACGAAAACTTTCGCGCCGTTGCGAGAATAGAAATTCGATGACTGTTATATTCTATTTATTTTTATTCGCTTTTTCGGGCTGTTTGTATATAAATTCGTTCCGAAACGCGCGTCAAAATATAACATTATTTAGTATTTGGAAAAAATGTGCTTAGGAAAAAATGTTGTGGAAAAAGTCTGCAAAAAAGAAAGGTACTGCGAAGAATACTATGCCAACAGTAAAATTTAGAGTCGAATTAATCATGAACTTTGATACGTTAGTGCCCAAAGTATGAAACATTGAAATAATATAAGAGTGGAATGATGGACGATAGTTGTTTTGGAGAGAAATTTACGTCAGAGTGCACATTTGTTGGGTTTAAAATTAAGTTTGGTCTTTTAACAAAACAACGATAAAAGCTTACAAAATCATGGTTAAGTTCAAATAGAATAGACGTTCTAAAATAGCCAAATCAATCTCCAGGTCTCAATATGATTGAAAATTTATGGAGAGAACTGAAACTGAGAATTAACAGAAGGGACCCGCAAAACTTATATGTTCTAAAAATATTTTCTGAAGAAAGGAAAAACTTTCCTTTCATGTAAAGTATTTAGAGACAGGTAAAGACTGAGTAGAACATTGAGAGACAGGTAAAAATTGAGTAGAGTATTGAGAGACAGGTAAATATCGCTCGAAACAAAGAAGGGAGTACTGGAATGTTATGTGAAGTCTGTTCTGCCAAGAAAACTGCAAGAAATTTGTAGGGGACTATTCTAAACGTCTACATACTGTCATTGGCAATAACTGTTACGCTACGAAATATTAATAGACGATTTTATAAATGTATTTTAAACTTTTGCGTTATTAAATATTTGTATTTCTTCATGAGGTATTTTTTATTGATTACTTTTTAATTCTGATTATTTGACTAAAGGCTTAAACACATGTATTACTATCAGTAAAAGTTTCATTAGCCTATGTAATATATATATATATATATATATATATATATATATATACACACACACACACACATATATACACACACACACACACACACACATATATATATATATATATATATATACTATAGTCATCCGCAGACAGATCAGTTTCGCTGTATTACAGCTCATCAGTACGGCTTAGACTCCGGTCGCTTACTAACCCAGGACTGAAACCCGACCGAATTGGCGTCAGTCGGCGATTCTACCCCTAGGCCACGAGCGTCCAGTAGAAGAAGGAAGGCTTTTTTGCGCGTATAAACACGCCCAATAGCTAGAGTGCTCCAATTCATTATCGAATGAGCGGTGCGTAAATGCCGGAGTAGCTACTGTTTACAAAGTCTACCACTCTTCCAGAGTGCTCAATCAGGGAGTGAGAGCGTAAATATATATATATATATATATATATATATATATATATATATATATATATTACAGAGAGAGTGGATGAAAGACAGGTATGTTTATATGTATGAGTGTAATATTATATTCTTATTAAGACTATCATCTGTGCGTCCGTATCTTAACATGTCAAAATAAAACGGTAATGGAAAAATGACGCACTCGCTGAGTATTGAAAATAACTAGAGAATTTATTTTTGTAGAAACATGGGTACAGCGAATAGTTGTGAATTTTGCATAAGGACGTGGTTATGGAGAGCCTAGCAAAGTCCTGCGTGTCATGTTTCTGGTTTCCTCCCGCAAGTCTCTTCCTGTTCCCCAGCATGCACCTATTAGCTGGGGATCGACTCCCTTGAATGGTCAAGGGGAGTTAACTTTTGACTATTTTTTTATGGTGGTCCTAATAATATGATGGTTAATATTTCTTGTTTTATCTATCTATCTATCTATCTATCTATCTATCTATCTATCTATCTATCTATCTTTTTCTTTCTTCGCGCTTATCTATCTATCTATCTATCTATCTATCTATCTATCTATCTATTTTTCTTTCTTTCGCGCTTATCTATCTATCAATCTATCTTTTTCTTTCTTCGCGCTCTTATCTATCTATCTATCTATCTATCTATCTATCTTTTTCTTTCTTCGCGCTTATCTATCTATCTATCTATCTATCTATCTATCTATCTATCTATCTTTTTCTTTCTTCGCGCTTATCTATCTATCTATCTATCTATCTATCTATCTATCTATCTGTCTATCTATCCTTTTCTTTCTTCGCGCTTATCTATCTATCTATCTATCTATCTATCTATCTATCTATCCTTTTCTTTCTTCGCGCTTATCTATCTATCTATCTATCTATCTATCTATCTATCTATCTATCTATCTATCTATCCTTTTCTTTCTTCGCGCTTATCTATCTATCTATCTATCTATCTATCTATCTATCTATCCTATTTTCTTTCTTCGAGCTTATCTATCTATCTATCTGTCCTTTTCTTTCTTCGCGCTTATCTATCTATCTATCTATCTATCTATCTATCTATCTATCTACTATCTATCTATCCTTTTCTTTCTTCGCGCTTATCTATCTATCTATCTATCTATCTATCTATCTATCTATCTATTTTCTTTCTTCGCGCTTATCTATCTATCTATCTATCTATCTATCTATCTATCTATCTATCTATCTATCAAATTTTGTATAGTGATCATAAATATTATGAGTCTGGCTGCTCCTTTCCGAATTCACCTATGTGCTGAGATAATTCCCTAATCCCTTTTTGTAGATACCCGCTCTGATGCATTAGTGTTTCATCAACACCAACACTATCAATCTGTAGTTTATACGACGTGATGAGTAAGTGAACACGGACAGCGCACTTAAACGCTCGCTCACAATGAAAAGTAACTTCCTGCTAACAAAACCGTCTCTCTACTCAATGTCTCTCGCTAGCCTATAGTTTGACTTTCAAGCACTTCCCTCGTTGGGCTCGTCTCCCAAGACTGATACTATCCCCCATAAACTAGCTCCAATCGCTAGAATGCCAACGTTTATATAATGCGTTTATACATCTATAGATGTATGTGTATAGAATGTTGTAAGCATATCTGTGTACAATTTTTTTTACGTGTGTATAGATATGTAGGTTCCTTTAGGCATCTGTCATGGATATGTATGAAGATGCAAATATTTCCATGCTTTTCTGTGCTTTTGTGAATATGTGCCCGTATATTTCCTATGAATATGTTCGCGTACCTATCCTTCTGTGTATATGTGTACGAATATTCTTCTATGTATGTGTCAGAGTACGTGTATTTCCTTTGAGACATGTGTTTATATATATATATATATATATATATATATCTGTGTGTGTGTGTGTGTGTGTGGTGCGTTTATGTGTGTACGTAGAGGCTTGTGAATATTACTGATGATTTTTCGATTTGATATTTTTTCTCTTTTTTCGTTTATTGCCTCAAGAATATAGAGTTCAATGAAAAGGCAAAGAAAATCAATGATGACCCCAATATATATATATATATATATATATATATATATATATATATATATATATATATATAAACACACTGTTACCTACGTTGGTATTTTTAAACAACGTTATATTTGTGGATTTGCACTATGAGCAGTTCTGCTTTTGTTAAAAAATGTTTGAGATATTTTTTGGTTCGTAATAAAATTTTGTTCAGTTTTTTTTTAAGATGTGCCAGCCGGAGGAATTTGTTCTCCACAAAATATTTGAAAAGCATATATACTTCTTAAGAACAAAGCAGCATTATTATTGCTAGTAGTATTTGCTTTAGTATTGTTTTGTTTTGAACCGGAGATTATGGGTAACTTCCATCAAATCGAAAGACGTCAGGTAGAGAAGAACCTCCGCAAAATATTTGCAGTTTCTAGTAATGTAAATTTCTGAAGCGATGGAATACGATGCTTGATTCGGATTTTCTCACTGTAAGAGTTGTTGTACAGTGTAAACAGCCACCAACAACAAAAAATATATATTTCGGCTTTAAAATCCCACGTAGAGATGATAATCTTGTAAAACAATTGATCAAACCACCAGTGGTAGGGACCACGACGCCGTTAGGATAACTGGAATAATATGAACCTAAACATTTTCACATTATTAATATTACTTATTTGCAAAACCTCCTACAGAAAGGACCACAAGGAAACTATAAGAAAAGTAAATTCATTATCATTAGCAGAAAGAGGAGCCCAAAATGGTAATTACAGTTGGGAGTTACTAATATCAAGCAGGTACAGAAATTAAATTAACTGAGAAAAGTTTTAAAAGAAGACAGAAATGCGTACTGAGATCTAAAGAGCAAATTGGCCAAGTATACATTCCAGAAAGTAAGTAGAGTATTGAGAGAAAAGTAAAAACTGAGTAGAGTATTAAGAGACAGGTAAAGACTGAGTAGAGTATTAAGAGACAGGTAAAGACTGAGTAGAGTATTGAGAGACAGGTAAAGACTGAGTAGAGTATTGAGAGACAGGTAAAGACTGAGTAGAGTATTAAGAGACAGGTAAAGAAAAACTGAGTAGAGTATTGAGAGACAGGTAAAGACTGAGTAGAGTATTGAGAGACAGGTAAAGACTGAGTAGAGTATTGAGAGACAGGTAAAGACTGAGTAGAGTACTGAGAGAGACAGGTAGAGACTAAATTGCCTTTTTAAGAGACAGGCACTACTCAGTCTTTACCTGTCTCTCAATACTGTACTCGAGTATTGAAAGACAGGTAAAGACTGAGTAGAGTATTGAGAAACAGGTAAAGACTGAGTAGAGTACTGAGAGACAGGTAAAGACTAAATTGCTATTTAAGAGACAGGCAAAGACTGAGTAGAGTATTCAGAGAGAGGTAAAGACTGAGTAGAGTATTCAGAGAGAGGTAAAGACTGAGTAGAAGATTGAGAGACAGGTAAAGACTGAGTAGAGTATTGAGAGACAGGTAAAGACTGAGTAGAGTATTGAGAGACAGGTAAAGACTGAGTAGAGTATTGAGAGACAGGTAAAGACTGAGTAGAGTATTAAGAGACAGGTAAAGACTGAGTAGAGTATTGAGAGACAGGTAAAGACTGAGTAGAGTATTGAGAGACAGGTAAAGACTGAGTAGAGTATTGAGAGACAGGTAAAGACTGAGTAGAGTATTAAGAGACAGGTAAAGACTGAGTAGAGTATTAAGAGACAGGTAAAGACTGAGTAGAGTATTGAGAGACAGGTAAAGACTGAGTAGAGTATTGAGAGACAGGTAAAGACTGAGTAGAGTATTGAGAGACAGGTAAAGACTGAGTAGAGTACTGAGAGACAGGTAGAGACTAAATTGCCTTTTTAAGAGACAGGCACTACTCAGTCTTTACCTGTCTCTCAATACTGTACTCGAGTATTGAAAGACAGGTAAAGACTGAGTAGAGTATTGAGAAACAGGTAAAGACTGAGTAGAGTACTGAGAGACAGGTAAAGACTAAATTGCTATTTAAGAGACAGGCAAAGACTGAGTAGAGTATTCAGAGAGAGGTAAAGACTGAGTAGAGTATTCAGAGAGAGGTAAAGACAGAGTAGAAGATTGAGAGACAGGTAAAGACTGAGTAGAGTATTGAGAGACTGGTAAAGACTAAATTGCTTTTAAAAAGATAGGCAAAGACTGAATAGAGTATTGAGAGACAGATAAAGACTGAGTAGTGTACTGAGAGACAGGTAAAAACTAAATTGCTTTTTAAGAGACAGGCAAAGACTGAGTAGAGTATTGAGAGACAGGTAAAGACTAAATTGCTATTTAAGAGACAGGCAAAGACTGAGTAGAGTATTCAGAGAGAGGTAAAGACTGAGTAGAGTATTCAGAGAGAGGTAAAGACAGAGTAGAAGATTGAGAGACAGATAAAGACTGAGTAGAGTATTGAGAGACTGGTAAAGACTAAATTGCTTTTAAAAAGATAGGCAAAGACTGAATAGAGTATTGAGAGACAGATAAAGACTGAGTAGTGTACTGAGAGACAGGTAAAAACTAAATTGCTTTTTAAGAGACAGGCAAAGACTGAGTAGAGTATTGAGAGACAGATAAAGATTGAGTAGAGTACTGAGAGACAGGTAAAGACTAAATTGCTTTTTAAGAGACAGGCAAAGACTGAGTAGAGTATTGAGAGACAGGTAAAGACTGAGTAGAATATTGAGACACAGGTAAAGACTGAGTAGAAATTTGAGAGACAGGTAAAGACTGAGTAGAGTATTAAGAGAGAGGTAAAACCTGAGTAGAGTATTCAGAGACAGATAAAAACTGAGTAGAGTACTGAGAGACAGGTAAAGATTCAGTTGCTTTTTAAGAGGCAGGCAAAGACTGAGTAGAGTATTGAGCGACAGGTAAAGATTGAGTAGATTAATGAGAGAGAGGTACAGACTGAGTAGAGTAATGAGAATGAGGTAAAGACTGAGTAGAAGATTGAGAGTCAGGTAAAGACTGAGTAGCGTATTGAGAGACTGGTAAAGAATGAGTAGAGTATTGTGAGACCGGTAAATACTGAGTAGAGTACAGAGAGACAGGTAAAGATTGAGTAGATTATTGAGAGAGAGGTAAAGACTGAGTAGAGTAATGAGAGTGAGGTAAAGACTAAGTTACTTTTTAAGAGACAGGCAAACACTGAGTAAGGTATTGAGAGAAAGGTAAAGACTGAGTATAGTATTGAGTGACAGGTAAGGACTGAGTCGAGTACTGAGAGACAGGCAAATACTAAGTTGTTTTTTAAGAGACAAGTAAAGACTGAGTAGAGTATTGAGAAACATGTAAAGACTGAGAAGAGTATTGTGAGACAGGTAAATACTGAGTAGAGTATTAAGAGACAGGTAAAGACTAAGTAGAGAATTAGGAGATAGGTAAAGACGTAGTAGAATATTGGGAGACAGGTAAAAACTGAGTAGAGTATTGAGAAACATGGACAAATTATGTAAAGTATTTAGAGACAGGTAAAGACTGAGTAGAACATTGAGAGACAGGCAAAAATTGAGTAGAGTATTGAGAGACAGGTAAATATCGCTCGATACAAAGAAGGCAGTACTGGAATGCAATGTGATGTCTGTTCTGCAATATGGCAGCGAAAGCTGGACAACCTCATTACAGCTGAAATAAAAATTTAAATCAACCGACATGTGGTTCTACAGAAGAATGATGAGGATTCCATCGACAGAACATGTGAGCAACGACGATGTTTTGGAGTGGATGGAAACGACAAGGAAACAGATATTTAACATCAGGAAAAGACACCTGAAGTTTCTGGGATATGTAATGAGGAAGGAGGGCTTAGAGAATCTGATACTCACCTAACAAATAGAGGGAAAGAGAGACAAGGAAAAGGTTTTGGAGAGGATGAAAATGAAAAGAAAACTCATACTTAACATCAGGAAAAGACGTCAGAAGTTTCTGGTATATGTAATGAGGAAGGAGTACTCACGGGTAGGAGAGAGGGAAGGAGAGACAGGGGAAACCAATACGTAATACACTTGAAAGACCTCAGTAGATGGATGGCCGAGAAAAGTTTGAGAGAAATACCAGAAGAAAGGGTGTTAAGAGCTACATGAGATAGGGAAATGTGAAGGACCATTATCGCCTACGAGACACGGCAATAATAATAATAATGTGTAATTTTCAGGTTCATATTGTTATCATTAATAATGGTTTATTCGGGACAGTATCATATATATATATATATATATATATATAGTGTGTATAGCAGATAATTTTCTAAACATATATTGTTAAATATAACAGACAATAAATGTTTAATCAAGAGCCGTTCTCAACATCGTATTTTGGTTTTAATTTCATATAAAAATAAAGATAAAAAATGTCCAACATTTGGAATTTTTTTTATTATGCTGGTTTTCGGCTTTCGGCTCACATTAGCTATCTTCAGAGAGGTTACAGGGACGTTAACATAAAGACATTCACCATCAAAGATGATTTTATCTTGTGTTGACATATATATATATATATATATATATATATATATATATATATATATATATCCGTAAGCAGAGAGAATGCCTTTTGGGTCTGAGTTTGAATGGGCTCTAGTTTTCCTTGAATATTTTTTATTCCTCTCAATTCTCATTTCATCTTTTAATTACGATTTAGAAAATCCCAGAAATTAAAAGCTTGATAAACTATGACCACAACCGGTTGTTTTTTTTTTTGTTTAGTGTTTAGTATGTCATCGAAAATCCAATTATTCCTTGCTATTATATATATATATATATATATATATATATATATATATATATATATATATATTTGGGCAGCAATCTCTCTTTTATGCAGGTTTTATTAAAATTGACAGACAAGGTATTATGGCGATGGTATGCAAGTAAATAAATAAATGAATAAATAAATAAAGCTAAAAGTAATGAAAGCATTATTGATTAAAAAGAAAATCCCAACACTCAATATCAACTACGAAGGCGCTAACATTGGGCTTACCGTCTTCGGGACATAAAACATGCACACTGCACTACTAATATACTTAACACTATATATATTCAATTACACGTAGTTGCACTAGTTCAGGCCTTCAGATGTATTTTTCATAATGTCATGAGCACAAGAAACATTCTATTTCCCTTAATTTTAAATTTGTTAGAAAGCATTGGCATTCGGGCAATTTCTTTCCAAGAATTGTTTCTTCGTTGAACGGGCACCTGACACGGTACTTCTTTATTTACTACAACCTTAACCGCTTCAAGTCAGGGTTCAGCCATTTTATAGCCCACCTATCCTCATAATCTACAACTTTGTCGTTCATAAAAGAGCCCCATTCATAAACCGCTATCTTTTGTGGCTTTTGGACATTACATTGAGTGGAAACTATTTCGCTATAACGAAGTAAAATAGAAATGGACAACACAATTGAGTAAGACAGGAATCATTAAGCAAATGGATGACATTGACGATGACAACCATTTTAATGGAAGCGGATGAAAATATGATTATTTGGCCGTCGAGGATGTCGAAATGACAAAGACATCGACTACACCGACAAAATTACTTGAGACTTTCATGACATCGACATTTACAACAGTCAAGAATTCAAGAAGATTAAAATACATTTAGTAAAGAATATTTTTATAACAAACATTTTGCTTTGTCGTTTAAAATGTTTATTGCATATTAGTTACATATAATGAATTTTGGAAATTTACCGATAAAACAAAACAACTAATTCGGGGACTGACAAAAAAAGGACAGAACTGTATACATGCACCACACACACACACTCTCTCTCTCTCTCTTTCTCTCTCTCTCTCTCTATATATATATATATATATATATATATAGTGTATTTGGGAAGATATCTTTCCTTTATACAGGTTTTAAAATTGGCATTTATTGCATTTTAGTTACATATAATGAATTTGGGAAATTTATCAATAAAACAAAACAAAAAATTCGGGAACTGCCAATAAGCAACAGAGTAAAGCGGAGTCCAGTTGTAAAGGTCTGAACTGGTGGAACTGGGGAGTATAGCACGTCAGAACATTTTCCATGGAATAAACGACAGAACATCGAGAAGTTCAGTTGTAAAGGTCTGCACTGGTGGAACTAGGGAATATAGCACGTCAGAACATTTTCCATGGAATAAACGACAGAATATCGTGAAGTTCAGTTGTAAAGGTCTGCACTGGTGGAACTGGGGAGTATAGCACGTCAGAACATTTTCCATGGAATAAACGACAGAACATCGAGAAGTTCAGTTGTAAAGGTCTGAACTGGTGGAACTGGGAAGTATAGCACGTCAGAACATTTTCCATGGAATAAACGACAGAACATCGAGAAGTTCAATTGTAAAGGTCTGCACTGGTGGAACTGGGGAGTATAGCACGTCAGAACATTTTCCATGGAATAAACGACAGAACATCGCGAAGTTCAATTGTAAAGGTCTGCACTGGTGGAACTGGGGAATATAGCACGTCAAAACATTTTCCATGAAAATAGTGATAGAACAATGAGAAGCATTCGGCTTTATATTTATAGGGAAGGGATTGATGGGTTGAAAATAATTCCTCGGATATAAGACCTGAAAACAAATATCAGTGATGTCAGAACCATTTTCGGTCTTCTCTGTCCCTGATTTTTAGAATATTTTGCTATTATAAATGAATCGAGAGGAAATATAAATATTAGAGAAGAATGACTGGATGACATCAAACAAATGTCCAGTTATATCGTAGCTCCGCAGATTGCATAAAAGGCCTGCGTGAACGGTTAGGGCTTTGCCATTTTTGTCAAGAGCCTGGTATATGTACTCGGTAATGGTCGTTAGCATATCAGCATTGGACCTGGGGAATCGAAAACCATACTGTTTGTCCGAGAGAATCCTGTGGGCCGTGATCGAATTTCTGCACTAGTGTAAGAACTGCAACCTTGAAACATCTGAATGTCGTTTCTTATGTCTTTGTCTACGAGTGTATCAAATTTGATTAAAATCGGACTACTCCTTCTATAACCCGATTTTTTCGATGATCGATTTTCGATATTTATAAGAGGTACGTCTGCACAAAACCTAGCTAAGAACACTGGCAGACGCTTATAGTACAACTGTGTAAATTTTCAAGAAAATCCGTTCAGCTGTTTCGGAGTCTATAGGTAACGGGGGACACACACACACACACACATGCACACACAGAGACAAAGTTCCATTTATAAATAAGTTTAGATAAACATGTTTTTTCCAACTTTGTTCTAGACTGTCTAGTGCTCGACCATTATAGCTTATCCGTGCATAACCTAACTTCTTGACTAGAAAAAAAATACGGAAATAACATTATAACGATGCTTAAATCACCAATGAGAAAAAGTTAGTAGAAGCTTTTATTTAGTCGCTCTTACTCTGCGCAAAGCTGACTTAAACTTCTTTTTTTTTAATCATTTCACTCCGAGCAAGGCAGAAATGCCACTGATGAGCGGGGGGCTACATAACTGTAAAAAGATTAATTTGAAAAGAGTGAGGAGTACAAACTAGTTAGAAAGGAGCAATAGAAAGCTGAGAATGCAGGTGCTATGACAGATACATAGGTGGAGAGAAAGGGAAGGATATACGGGGGTGGGGAGAGAGTTAGAGTCCAGTGGTTAATAGATGAGTATTGACATTGCATTTAAATTTCTGGATGTTGTAGACGTCAGGAAATCAAGAATATGGGAGCGAGTTCCACAGGCGGGAAGTGCGGGAGAAGAAGCTGCAGGAGTAGAATTATCGCCTGCATTTGGCTAACCTGACTGTGAATGGGTGGGACAAAGTTGCCAGTCTGGTTGCACGAGTAAACACCTGTTGAGGAGGCACCAGTGACTTAAGTTCGTCCGAGCAGAAGCCATGAAAGTATTTAGAGGACAAAAGGAGGCCACATTTCGACGGTAGGGAAGTGGCTGCAGTCGAGCCGCCAGATCAGTACCTATCACATTACAGACTCTCCTTTGGAGCCTGTCGAGAACACTGAGGAGAACGGCAGGGGGCGCCTGAGCATAAATGGCAGCAGTACTCCGTGCACAGACGGATGGTTTACTTGTATATATGCAGGATGTATTCAGGCGGAAAAAACATCCTGGATCGACATCGTGACCCAACCTTCTTATCAATAGATTTAGCTATGGATTCAATATAGTGGTTCCATTTGAGATCTGAGGAGAGGGTAAGGCCGAGGAGGCGTAGTGTGTTGCTCTCAGGGAGAATCGCTTGGTCCATGCTTATGGTAGGTAGGAGAGGTTGCCTGTGATGGTTGACAGACAACAGCTTGGTCTTAGACGCATTGAAGTTGACAAGCCACTTCTTGCGCCAATTCACCACAGAGTGGAGATCCCGTTCAAAGTCAGCAGCGAGATTATGTCTGTCTGCCACGACAGGTTTCTTACTGGTGCGGGAGTATATTGTGGTGTCGTCTGCGTAGATGCCTACTTGGGAACTGATCTCATCTGGGAGGTCGCTGATGAAAATAAGGAAGCGCGTCGGGCCTAGGATAGAGCCCTGTGGGACACCAGCATTCGTGCTGTAGGATGAAGAGGCATGCCCATTCAAAACGACCTTCATTTTGCGGTTATTTAAAAAATATTGGATTAGGTCAAGCAGGCGACCGGTAATACCGTAACCCCGTAGCTTGCATAGGAGGCCAGTGTGCCAAACCCTGTCAAAAGCCTTGGAGATGTCCAGAGCAACCGCGCGAGCCTCGTCAGACTCATCAAGGGCCTTTTTTTCAGCATTGATTATGACCTCGAATACTTTCCCGAATATAGGTAGAAGGCTGATAGGACGATAGTTGGATGGGTCCGAGGGTTCACCACAATTCTTAAATACAGGAACGACTGAAGAGAACTTCCAGCATGCAGGAAAGCAGGAAGCAGAAAGGCAGTAGTTAAACAGTTTAGAGAGGACAGGGGAATGTTCAGTAGCACACTTCTTAAGGAATATCACTATAACTAGACAATTTATTGATGATTCTACTTACGATAACTTCTTCTTCTCCTTCTATGTGCCCTGTCCCTTCAGGACGTAGGCGATCATGGTTCTCCACGTCTCCCTATCCCTTGTGGCTCTTAGAATGTTTGCTCCTGTTACTCCTGGCAACCCCCGTTCCATCATCCACCTGATTAAGCCCTGCAAATATGTTATCCGCTGTCTTCCTCTGTCTCTTTTTCCTTCTATCTGGCCAGTCAGTATCAGGTTCTCCAAGCTCTCCTTCCTCATTGCATGTCCCAGGATCTTCAGTTGTTTCTTCCTGATGCTCAGTATTAATTTCTTTTTGTTGCCATTCTTTCCAGCACCTCATGTTTGCTTGCATGCTCAGTCCACGATATCCGCAGCATCCTTCTGTAGAACCACATTTCGGCCGCTTCCAGTTTTGTCCTCATTTTTGATGATATTGTCCAGCATTCACTGCCGTATTGAAGAACTGACATCACATAGCAATCTAGCACTCTTTTCTTTGTTTCTAGTGAAATTTTCCTGTGTGTTAGTACTTTACTCAGCTTCTGGAACGCGTCCTTTGCCATGGCAATTCGCCTTCGGATCTCTGTGTCGCACTTTCCATCTCCTGTTAGAACACTTCCTAGGTGTTTAAATTTTTGTACTTGCTTGATTCTGGTATCCCCCACCTGTATTTGGCATTTTGGGTTGCACCTTTTGCTGATATGTTTCTCTCAGAATAGGATTACACTAAATTTACGATAGCTAATGAACAAAAACGAAAACGAACATACGCTAGAGTCATTGATAACTTTCACTTCAATTTATATAAAATTTAGAATTTTTTAGCAACACGCGTCAGTATTTAACATTGTTGAAGTTACCGCTAACATTTTTTGTCGATATTTACAGACTACGTTTCGTTCAATTTCACAAACTAATCGATTAATTTTGAAAAATCAGTTTGTTCGGAAAGTGAGACACAGAGATCCAGAGTCGGAGGTTTTAACTGTCAGGAAAGCAAGTATATAGAAGGGAGTTCCACAGGCGGGAAGTGCGAGAAAAGAAGCTGGTGAAGTAGAATTATTGGCTGCATTTGGTTGATCTAACTGTGAATGGGTGGGACCCAGTTGCCAGTCTGGTTGCACGAGTAAACTCCTGTGGGAGGGGCACCAGTGACTTAAGTTCGTCAGAGCAGAAGTTATGAAAATATTTATAGGACAGACACAGAGAAGCCACATCCCTTCGGTGAGAAAGAGGCTGGAGTCGAGCCGCTAAGTCGGTACCTATCACATTACTGATTCTTCTTTGGAGCCTGTCAAGAACACTGAGATGCACAGCGGGGGCGCCTGACCATATATGACAGCAGTATTCTATGTACGGGCGGATGGTTGACTTGTATATGTACAAGATCGATTCAGGCGGAAAAAACATCCTGGCACGACACAGTGATCCAACCTTCGAGAGACATGTGAATCTGGATTTAAGATGGAGAGAAGCCAATTACTTGACTGAATAGTAATAGTAAATGTTGTAACAGCCGTTTAAAAGGAAACATTTGACATTCCTTGACCGAGTAGCCAGAAATGCTTTTAGTTCTAAGATCCTTCTCTTAATTTAAAAAAAAATATAATTTCAAAGTCTAGTAACTGTTTCGCTCTTTCCATTATTGAGAGAAGTTTTTCTTTCTAACCTTTCATTTGAAGTACTGTGGAATATCAACAGCTAGTATATTTCTTCTTTTGTATTTAGCATATACGAATTTAAACACAGTATTTGATTGGTGCCAGGTTACATAAAATGACTAGATGTAATCTATGCTAACAGTTTCTTTGGTCACACTTATCGCTGGTAGAACACTCGTCCGGCTGTTTGATGTTCAGTCAACTTTGATCAACAAAAATTTAAATACAGTGTCAATCCTTGTTGTGACGAAATCTTCGTCGCCAAGTTGTTGTGGGCTGCTTGAACCAGAAAGAAATACAAGGAAAACAAGAAAGTAAGTTCAAACAGTGTATTAGAATAACAGAACATATTTATATATACAAATAAGAGTGTTAGTAGTCAGCAAAATAGCAGCGTAAGTACGAAGTGTATAGTTACTTTGCGTCTCGACTGTCTTTAGACTGCCTGTAGAAATTCACACGACTGCCTCACAGCTGCATCTTCGGAGGTCACGCTGGTTAGTATTTATTGGAGGGAGAGTCCATTCCTATGGATAGGGCACCATAACATTTTTCGACCTTCATTTTCTATGGTAGGAGATTCTATTGAAGAGTCGGAGAGTCGAATTTTGAATTGCACTTGAGTTTTGTTACATTGCGAAAAGTATCAATCTATCTCCAAAGCAGGCAACGAATTGTTTAATATGTAAGAAAGATGGCTTCAGTCTTTTGAGGATGCAAAAGTCATTGTGTTTATTCACTATCTTTAAAAAACCTACATCGTCAAATGAAAGTAGTATGCCAATTTGCTGAGGCAGTTACGAAAGACTGTCATGACCAAGCGATCAGAAAAAAAAACTGACGAAAGGAGTTTTGTTTCATCAGGACTATGTTCCAGTACGCAAGACCTTGGTTTCAGTAGCTGCTGTGGGTATGGCTTTGAAATGGATGAGCACATTTCCTATTCTCATTATTTAATTCAACTTTGATCAACAAAAATTTAAATACAGTGCCAACCCTTGTTGTGGCGAAACCTTTGTCCTCAAGTTGTTGTGGGAGGTTTAAACCAGAAAGAAATACAAGAAAAACTAGAAGGTAGATTCAAACAGTGTATTAGAATAACAGAACATATATATAAGTAAGTGTGCTAATAGTCAGCAATTAGACGTGTACGTTCGAACTGTATAGTTACACTGCGTCTCGACGGCCACACAGCTGCCTTACGACTGCCTCACAGCTGTGTCGCCGGAAGTCACGTAGGTTAGT
>JBBBDQ010001562.1:90000-342500 GCA_037127315.1 Ascarosepion bandense
AAACTCAGATGCCGGTGCGTTCATGCGTGGTACAAATGCGTGCGAATATCTAGTTTACGTGTTAACAGATCCCTCTCTGTGTCGTGTCCAATCAGGACGTAGGCGATCATGGCCTTCCACATCTCCCTATCTCTTGTTGCCCTTAATTGGAGTAGATAGACTAAACTATCGCCCGGTTCACACTACACCCACGTCTATTGAACAGGTGAAGAGGCTCATCCCTTGTTTCCTGTTTAGGATGCGGTTTTCGGTTTTCTCTTTTCCAATCTTCTCACCTTTTTTTTAATTGGAGTAGATAGACTAAATTATCGCCCGGTTCACACTCCACCCTCGTCTATTGAACAGGTGAAGAGGCTCATCCATTGTTTCCTGTTTAGGATGCGGTTTCCGGTTTTCTCTTTTCCAATCTTCTCACCTTTTTTTTAATTGGAGTAGATAGACTAAACTACCGCCTGGTTCACACTCCACCCTCGTCTATTGAACAGGTTAAGAAGCTCATCCCTTGTTTCCTGTTTAGGATGCGGTTTCCGGTTTTCTCTTTTCCAATCTTCTCACCTTTTTTTTAATTGGAGTAGATAGACTAAACTACCGCCTGGTTCACACTCCACCCACGTCTATTGAACAGGTTAAGAAGCTCATCCCTTGTTTCCTGTTTAGGATGCGGTTTTCGGTTTTCTCTTTTCCAATCTTTTCACTCCTATGTAGCCCCCTGCACATCAGTGGCGTTACCGTCTTGCTCGGGGTGATATGATTAAAAAAAAAATTCTCCTTCTCCTATTATTATACTCAATCTCCGCTCCACTATTCTATCTGCTGAAGTCAATAAAGTCTGTCATGCGTTCTTTTTCCCTGTCTCTCTTCATCTTTATCCGTCCCATGAGCATCAGGTTCTCGAATCCATAATTCAGTTAAATGCTATACGTGATACACGCTTAGGCGATCATATCTCGAAAGTGACTGACTGGGTAGACCAATGCTATAAAACCCAAATTATATTGTTATTTAACCCATAGATAGTGAGAAGAGACGGATTGATACCTCTCCCAAGGGTATTTGCGCGTCAACTGAAATTCGAAATCGGCTCTCCGATATCTCATCCTGAGCCGATGACCACTGCCCCACAACGCACATCCCCTTCCTCATTACATTCCCCAAAGCCTTCAGCTGTCTTTTCCTGATATTAAGTACCACTTTCCTTGTCGTGTTCATCCTCTCAAAAACGTCGTCGTTGCTAACATGTTCTGAACATGGTATCCTCAGCATCCTTCTGTAGAACCACATTGATGCATATTTGATAATTAATAATGTTAGAAGGCGAGTAAAAATAAAAATCCATAATAACAAATATATATATATATATATATATATATATATATATATATATATATATATACCTCTAGACTGAAATAATTTGCTTAAATTTTTTTTAAGTCATCGACAAAAATGGACAAACAATACCATTAGAATAATACTGGGTCTGTTAATAACAGTAGGCCAATGGAAAGATCTTCAAATTTCAGACAATACAGAGCTTGACAAAGCAAAGAGGGACTCCACATTGGCAAAGAAGTTTTCATAATCAGGTAAACATTGGTTGCCTTCCCGAAGTAATGACTAATTTGAACTGAATACATCAGACTCTAATGAGAAACAACAAACCATTAAGAGGCAAGCTTTTGCCGTCAGGCGGAGGTTTTTCGCCAAGCAGCATGCGTGATCCCTCGAGGATCAACTGCAGCCATTGTCGAAAATCGTATAAAGCATTCACCTTTATGGGAATATGTAATAACTCTCGGCCTCACACATAATAATCGAGGAAAACATCGTTGGAACTAAATGTAGTACTGCCTTGGATCCTAACAACAATGATGCTTATATTAATGACATTCGCAATAAAATTATCTTGACTCGAAAAAAGGGTGATGCCCTAGAACTCAACAATGAAGTATCGTCTTGGAGTAGTGAAAAATCTAAGTGTTGGCAATGTTGATAATTAAGTCGATGTAATAGTAAATTAGGCGAGCCGAGTTCGAATTCCAGTTGAAGCCATTGCATTCACTTACGCACAAATACCCTTGGGAAAATTATTAATCCGTCTCTTCCCTCCTGTTATGTGTTTAATAGCAGGACAGATTGGGTTCTATAGCCTTGGCTGGCAACCAATTTACAGCAGAAAGCAATGGCTGCCTACTGCGGGATAATCTTCTGCTCAGTCAATCATGTCTCTTTCGAGATATGATCGCTCAAGCGTGTTTCACGTATGGCACTTAACTGACTGACTGAATATAATAGTTGAAATAATGATTAAGGCTTCTACTGGTCATAAAAGTGGGGGATCAGTTTATTACTTCATAACAATAGGAAACCGATCCCCCAATTAATTACTACTTTATAATATAACACATCTTTTCCGCCTCTAGCTATGAGTCAAATAACAGGACAGATTGAGTTCTATAGCCTTGGTCGGCAACCAGTCTACCGCAGAAAGCAATGGCAGCCTTCTGCGGGATAATCTTCTGCCCAGTCAGTCATGTCTCTTTCAAGACATGATCGCCCAGCGTGTTTCACGTATGGCACTTAACTGACCGACTGAATAGTAAATTACTAGAAATAATATCTGAATTAACTGATGTTATCTTGAATAATTCCTCATGAAGTAAAACTGAAAGTTAGCTCTAATTTTATCTTAATACAAAATATTAACCCTCGAAAATAATTATCAAATGGTACATGACTAATCATCAGGAAGTTCACCAAATCAGAGCAGAAATAATTATTGCTAGTCAAACAGGAAATAATCTGTTAATCCGTAAATTAGATTTAGCACCGAATAAAACTTCCGTACGTTTTATTTTGAAAAAAAAAAACAAAAAAAAAAAAAGAAGCAAAAACAAAAACTCGTATTTCCGATAATTCTGTCATTTGCAATGGCAATTAATGAATTAAAAAGACACTCGTTTTCAAATATATTGACCAAAAGCTGCGTTTCGTCATGGACAATTATATTTAGCTCTTAGCAGAAAAAGAAAATCTGGAAACCTAAACATATTAATCAAATCAACTCAATTTAAGGAAATGTTAGTGCGACCCTATGTAAATATAATAAATATTGTATTGAGAGCATTTTTAAATTAAATGTTATTTTCCTATGAGTTTGTTAAAGTATAACTTTTCCTTTTTATAAAATAGAGTGCAGCTATAATCTATATATACATGCCGTCATTTTTGACGACACGAGTACACTAGTAATAATTATAAAAATAAACAGATATATATATATATATATATATATATATATATATATATATATTAATAATAATAACAATAATAATAATAATAATTATTATTAAACCGACTCTGCGTGTATTCTAATCTCAAAATTTTATAGAAGGGACTTTCTAAGACTATGAATGACCAGCAGAATCTAAATCCGTTATTGCCCTCGGCTACAAAGCTTTGGGCAAAGAGGGGGAAAAAAAAGAAAACTGCGTGGGACCGACAATACATACGGTTCCTCCCAGTAAAAAGAAAAAAAAACCCTCTAACGGAACAAACAACCAGAAAAGAAAAGTGCTCGATACACACAACCAAAAAGTATTTAACTAGAAGGCAGTAACGCAGAGCAAACACACTAACAAAATAGCAAGATCGCCAAGACCGACCGCGGTTTCGCACAACGGCTCGTTGTGCGAAACCGCGGTCGGTCTTGGACGTCTTGCTATTTTGTTAGTATATATATATATATATATATATGAATTTATCTTTAAACACTTCTCGAAAAACCCATCGAGTATAAACGCGGAGGAGAAAAAAATGGAAACAAAAAAGAAACGGACTAAGCACTTGAACATTAAGTCAAAGTACGAGTCGAAAGAAAAAATCCGAGACGAGGAACACGTAAAGCGCTCAATGCAATAGCAGAGAAAATAAATAAATAAGTAGCTAACCTAGTCAATTTGCCCTGATGATCCATTTGGTTAAACCTAGGTGGGTCCGTTGGTTAGCTACTCATTTATTTATTTTCTCTGCTATTGCATTGAGCGCTTTACGTGTTCCTCGTCTCGGTTTTTTTTCTTTCGACTCGTACTTTGACTAATGTTCAAGTGCTTAGTCCGTTTCTTTTTTGTTTCCATTTTTTTCTCCTCCGCGTTTATACTCGATGGGTTTTTCGAGAAGTGTTTAAAGATAAATTTATATATATATATATATATATATATATATATATATATATATATATCTCACATTAAGGTTTTGTTTTAAATTTGGCCAAGCAGTTACTTCCTCACCACCTTACCGCTACTAACTCAAGGGTCAAGTCACATATCTCCCACTACCAAAGAAGAATTACTACTAAATTTTTCCCTAGCCCTACTCTAATAAAAGCAATACATCCTAACCCCTTTCTTCACCTAAGCTAACATCTGGGCTTAGAATTTTTCCTCATTCTCTGTTGAAGGTGTTGAAGAATGCACGTTATAAAACAGCCATTGTCAAATTGTCATGTATCTGAATTTACAGATATATATAAATAGACTTGTCAAAATACTGGGAATGAAAAGAAAGTTCCTTAAATCCTCAGATAAAATGGAAGCTCATAGGCAAGGCTAGGAACCCTAACAGCTTAAGAGACAGATGTAATCTATGTTTGAAAAGAAAAAATGAAATTTTAAAATTTCAATACCAAAATATACTCCTAAATAAACGAAGGGAGATCATTATTATGTGCCGCCATAGAAATAAGTATAAATTACAATAATGATCCTATTCTTCCAAATATTAAGGTTTTTTTTAAATTTGGCCAAACAGTTACTTCCTCACCACCTACCGCTACTAACTCAAGGGTCAAGCCACATACCCCCCACTACCAAAGAGGAATTACTACGAAATTTTTCCCTAGCCCTACCGTAATAAAACCAATACCTTCCAACACCTTTCTTTGCCTAAGCTAAATTCTGGGCTTAGAATTTTTCCTCATTCTCTGTTTATAAGGAGTTGAAGAATGACACGTTGAAAATAGCTATTTCCCAGCTAAGTTTTATCTAAATTTACAGATAAATATAAATATATATATATATATATATATATATATATATATATACATATATATATATATATATATATATATATGTGTGTGTGTGTGTGTGTGTGTGTGTGTGTGTGTGTGTGTGTGTGTGTGCCTGTGTGTGTCTGTGTGTGTGTCTGTGTGGGTAGTATTGAGTTATGATAATGCTTAGCGCCAAGGTTGCGGTTTTGTCTGTAGTTTTACTGATGAAAATTATTTTGGAAACCGAATTCTATTGTAAAGGGGTGGGATATGGCGTTGATAAGCTTCATTCAAAGAATTCGTCACTTTAAATGAGCAGATTCCTGCCGACTTCGAAGTTTCGTATAGACATAAAACCGTCATTCGTCAGGGCTGTTTTTTTTACTGCTTTGTCACATTTATTTATTCTAATTTATATGGAACTTGGTGGGTTTGATATTTTGTTGGAGTGGTCTTATTTGCTATTGGTTAGTTTTCTTATTTTTTTTATCTTATTGTGCAGGTGTTTGATTTGTTTTAAATGTTTTTTATTACTATAAAAGTATCCGTGAGTGGGTTTTCACTTAATTTCTTTATATTGAATGTGTCCGCATAATTACTTTTTTAGTTGTTTTTTTTTAATCGACCTCTTTTATTGACAAGACTTTTTCTTTCCGTGTTGGTATGTTCGACCAGTTACAAGTTTCTTTTTTAGGTCGTGGTTCGGTGTTTGTGTTTCTTGTTTGTGTCCTTTATGTGTGTTAGATTTTCTGTTCTTTGTTGTAATTTAGTGTTTGTATAAGTATAGTTTTATTTGTAGATTTTTTATCGTTATTTTGTTGCTATTGTTATTTGCATAGCAAAGTAGATATATGTTCACTTGTCTATATTTTCCAATTAGTTCGTTTATTTTTTAATATTTTACTTTGGTTTTCAATATTGATTATTGCTATCTTCTCTTTTAGGAATAATTTATGTATATTTTTATTTGTAGGCTTTTTTATCGTTATTTTGTTGCTATTAATTGTTATTTGCGTAGCAAAGTAGATATACTTTCACTTGTCTATATTTTCCAGTTAATTCGTTTATTTTTTTAATATTTCACTTTGGTTTTCAATGTTGATTATTGCTAGCTTCTCTTTTGCTGTTGGTGCTGTGTAGTGGTGTTATTTTTACTATTTTCTATTTAATTTTAGTGGTAATGCTATTTCTTTCCAGATCAATATGTATTTTAATAGCTTTGTGCTGTTATAATATAGTCAATAGAATAATCAAGAGAATAATGTTATGTTATTTATGTATTTCTGTATAGAGATTTTTTGTGATTATGGAATCTTTCTTTGAAGGATATTTCTGATGCTCCTATGTAATTTTTTTTCGTTTGTGTTGGTGTTATTTGCTATGGTAGCTTTGGATAATATGTTATCGGTTATACAAATATTATCTAATGGACAGATGTCATTCTTTCTGCATTTACATTTGTTCGTATACTGTTTTTGTCGTTGTTATTGGTCTCATTAATTTTTGTATATATATATATATATATATATATATATATATATGTGTGTGTGTGTGTGTGTGTGTGTGTGTGTGTGTGTGTGTGCATGTAAAAGAATGAGTGATATACAAATAAATCAGATAGATATCAGTAAAATATATATGAATATAGCTAGATTGTTTTCAAAATATAATGACAGAGATTAATAGATATGGACTGGATATATATATATATATATATATATATAAATATATATATATATATATATATAGTACACAGTTTTATTAAAAAGTGTTCAATACAATTATATTGCAGAACTTCTGGATATTTTTAATTTATTTAGTTATTACGCAACCTAGGTTGCTACCACGTTGTGTCTTCAAGCGATTATTGACATGGTAGAAACCTAAGTCGTATAATAACTCGTTTACGAACGAAATATATATATATATATATTTGTGTATTTAGGCACCTTTTTTTGTTTTTAGACAGATGAAATAAATTTCAAAAATTGTGTCTGGTTATTTTTAATAAAATCCGTTCATACGCACGGATAATCTTTTCCGTTACATAATTGAAAGATGCCAGAAATTGGCTGACAGATGTTATTATCATTCGTTTCTCAATCTACCCAGGTACTTTCAATATCCTTCCGAGATCATCTTCAGCAGTGTGAGTTATGATAACAAAAAATAATGTTACATATATATATAATATAACGTTATATATATATGTTTCATTAAATAATATAGACAAGTTTTGTCTATTTATTTTAAGTCAATTCTTTTCATATTGTTTGATAAGATTAATAGCATTATCATTAAATGAAGAAAGAAAACCACAATACTGATACATACTTTTTTTAATAATCCAATCTAAACTTTCGGCTCGCATAAACCATTTTCAAGATGTCAATTACATTATAAATCATAAACACGGATAAACGATAATGACAGACAGTTTTTGTTTACATGGAATATTTCCAAGCAACAACAAACTCGTGCATTTAAGACTCTGGAAGCGAATGTCACATCACAGCTCGTGATGTAACACATGACCAAGCGAGAGTGAAAACAAGAAATATTAAGTATGGAAAGCCATTGGAATAAACGAATGGCTTCTTTTATTAATTATAGGCATTTAAGGATATTTGTAGAGATTTCATAGTTTATGTTGTTCAGGTAAGATTTCAACTGTTTTATGTATATAGCTTCGAGAATTTTCAGTTGTTGCTTATTGTTTTCCTGTTTAATTATAGTTGAGTTTTCAACTATATATATCTATATATATGAAAGGGAATCTGTGAGTCTGTGTGTGACTGTTCCCTATGCACGCCTACATTTTTAAGCAACGCCATTCAAACTTTCTAGGGCCCATATCTACAGAGAAGTCAGGTCGACACATAGTTTTTGTGTTTTAAGTTCAGCAATATTCCCTTTGGCAGTTTTTGGCTAATGGTGCCGATTGTTTACATTTGCTTTGTAAAACATCTAAGATCTAAGATGATTGCTAGATTACGTCACAGAAATCAAATCACATATGCCAAACGAGACTAAAAAAATAAAAAAATTAGCCTTTATATTTCATTTTTATTCCGACGTTTTAAAAATCCATTTGGTCAACAACAAAAAAAGTGAATATTTTTCCCCGTAATTTTGAATCAAAAGAAATATTTTTAAAAAAGTGTTTTATTCAAACAAAAACAAAATATGTAAAAAAAGTGCCAATGGTTAATTTAATTAAGTTTTATTTTTTCAGATTTAATATTTCATACTTCAGAAAAAAAAATAAAGCTTTTTTTGCGCTGAATATTTCATGCAGCAAATCAAATGTCTGTAATTCGTGTGGAATTAATGTAAGTTTTTCTTCTAAAATTAAATGGCTACATTTTTAAATGCTCTTCACAAATTTCTGAAATTCATTTAGTCAACAAAAAATGTAAATATTTTCCCCCGTAATTTTTAAACAAAAACAAACGCAATGTTGTTTACAATGTCACACAAAACATCACCTCACGTTTACGCAAAACAAAAGAAAATAGATTTTTTAATGGAATTTTTGAACAATTTTTAAACCTCAATTTTTTATATAATTAGTTTTTATATAACTGAGTTTTAAAGTGAGGCGGCGACTACAAGCGCTCGGAAATCGCAACACGCTGAATTAATTATCTAATTAAAAAATGTTCTGAGTTGCACGGGCAACGCCGGGCTATGATGCTAGTATATATATAAACTCCAAATATCTTTATTACACTTTCCCTGAATCAGTTGAATGACTTAATTTCAGAGCCTATTTTGCTATTTTAGCTTATTACTTCCTCTATAATCTACACGCCTGCAACTTGGCGACAGAACGAACTTCCATCACCTGTAGCAATGGTCCCGTCGCGCAGATTTTTTTAAAATCAGCAAAGCACGGTCAAATACAAAAAGTAGATACAATTCCACACATTTTTGCTGCGGAATATGCGAGCCAAGCTCCTACTCTGAAAAAGATTTTAAAAAAGTCCGAAGAACCAATTAAATTAAATGTTTACTCTATGGTATTGTCTGAGTGTAAGAAAGGGAAGAAAGAAGACACAATTCCATGCATTTTTGCTGCGGAATATACGAGCCAAGCTTCTACTCTGAAAAAGATTTTTAATGCAAATGTTCAGTTAAAAAAGGCCGAAGAACCAATTAAATTAAATGTTTACTCTATGGTATTGTCTGAGTGTAAGAAAGGGAGGAAAGAAGACACAATTCCATGCATTTTTGCTGCGGAATATACGAGCCAAGCTTCTACTCTGAAAAAGATTTTTAATGCAAATGTTCATTTAAAAAAAGCCGAAGAACCAATTAAATTAAATGTTTACTCTATGGTATTGTCTGAGTGTTAGAAAGGGAGGAAAGAAGACACAATTCCATGCATTTTTGCTGCGGAATATACGAGCCAAGCTTCTACTCTGAAAAAGATTTTTAATGCAAATGTTCAGTTAAAAAAGGCTGAAGAACCAATTAAATTAAATGTTTACTCTATGGTATTGTCTGAGAGTAAGAAACGGAGGAAAGAAGACACAATTCCATGCATTTTTGCTGCGGAATATACGAGCCAATATACGAACAAAAAACAATTCTGTATGGCGAAGAATCCTCCTTACCGTAGATTTTAGCAATTTCATTCGATGATATTTTACCTTCCTTAATATGAGATCTTTCAACTTTTCATTTAAAGAAAACATTCCACAGTTTTCCTTTGGCATATACGCATTGCTAGTATATTTGTCGCTAGCAACCTTATATCGTTAGCATCCTTGTACTAAAGAACATCTTTATACTCTTGTTCACCCCAAAAGACCAATGAGGCACTCAAGGTAGAAACTACTCTGTGGTGTTACCTGAGCATCAGAAGAGGCAGGAAGTTAAGTCCATGATGTTCTACTGGAAAGATAACTTTAATTCTAGCGTTGAAGCGTTGATTGTAGTGATTCGGAAATATTTTCCATAGAACAGAAATCCCTGAGAAGAAACTGCTAGAATTATACTTATTTATTACTAATAAAATACAAGAAGAATGAGGATGATTCATGATTGTGTAAGTGGCACAGTAGGTCTAAACTACAAAGGTCAGTTTTGACGAAAGCAAAGAGAGTTTTTTCACAATAGGCGCCATGATTTGTGAGAAATAAGATGAGAAAAGATGTGAAGAGCTAGGGGATACGTGGAGGGCCACGATCGCCTACGTATTCAAAGGATATAGAATAATAAATGTGCTGGCATCATTTTTCTTTATTATCTATACTAATATTTACTCAATATAAGGCACAAGAGCCACACAAATTAGAAGGGTTAGTGTTAGGTGTGTTGTATGAGAGTCAAATTGAAGATAACTGTTAACCCCAGACGTGAAGAAGTAGTGAAGACGGAATTGGTAATTTTCGAAGCGTAGCTTATGTGTGGTTTAGGCCAAAATTATGGATCGCTCAGCGAGGATCGAACCCACTACTAAAATTGCAATTGATCTAGCGAGACATTATTGCTAGACATTACACCACATCAAAGTGACAGAGGCCAAGAGTGTAGTAATTTGAAAAGCCTCCTGCCGGTAGTCTCTTCCAGAAAGCAACAATTCTTCGGAAGAAATTGTCCGAGTGGAATTACTTACTAATGGAATACGAAGAGAATGAAGATTATTCGTCTTTGTGAAGGTGGCATGGTGGGTTCCAGTTGTAAAATTCACAGCTGGTGGAAACATGGACTTTAGTCCGTGAGAACGGATGCTAAGAAAAAATGATTGAGTAGAAAGAGGCTGGTGACATTACTTCTGTGGGAAATTGTAGGGTGGAAATATTTCATCACCTTCAAGTCCGCGTCGACAGTTTTGAACTCTATTAAGACAGGCAAGTGAGAACTAATCAGCTCCACCTCAGTTATGTCTTTTACATAATTAATCCTTTAAAGGCGATAACGCCACTAAGATGCAAAGTGTTAGTGGGAGTGAAAGAGAATAAGAAAACTTTAGTGAATAGGAAGGGCAATGCAATTCAGTCAGTTAACTGCCATACGTGATACACGCTTTGTGCGATCATGTCTCGAAAGAAACATGGCTGACTGGACAGAAGATTATCCCGCGGGAGGTTGCCATTGCTTTCTACTGTAGACTGGTTGCCAGTCAAGGCTATAAAACCCGGTCTGTCCTGTTATTTAACCAATAACTGGAGGGAAGAGACGGATTAATACCTTTCCCAAGGGTATTTGCACATAAATGAATGCAAGGAATTCAACGAATTCGAACTCGGCATCCCGACTTGTCGTTCCGAGTCGATATCCACTGCACCACAACGCACATAATGCAATTACAGGTTCCAAAAAGATAGATGGTGATTGGTGGTGCATTTAAATCTTTGAAGATGTACGTGGCAGGAATACTCTATTTCAGGTATGACTTGCGTATTTTAAAGAGAGAGTATAGAAACGGGATTCAGATACTTATTGGAGCGGCACAACCATTTCCCCAGCATCTTTACCAATTGATCAGGCTTTGTCTTAGCTGTACAGAAATCTTCCTCTTCCCTGGATCCAGCCATGACTGGCCCTTTTGTTCCTACCTGAATCGCCACCGAACAGCTGTTGTTCGCTGTACAGCTAGCCATCAAACATTGCGATATGCCACCGATGATACCAATTTCTAATGCGAGCAATTACAAACCTGGAGGATCGTCTAGTTTACCCGAATCTTGAAGATTCATGCACACTTAATATGCTTGAAAGATTAACACCCCAGTCAAGGCTCTGTGCGCAACACTGGATGGATGTTATTACAATAATAACAACTCATCGTATATATGATTTTCACTCAATCTTATCGTATATATGAGTTCCACTCAATTTCGTATATATATATTAGTTCCACTCAATATCGTATATATGAATATATATACTCAATATAGTATATGTGAGTTGCATTCAATATCGTATATATGAGTTCCACTAAATATGGTATATATGTATATATATACCCAATATAGTATATATGAGTTCCATTCAATATCGTATATATGAATATATATACTCAACATCGTATATGTGAGTTCCACTCAAAATTGTATATATGAGTTCCACGCAATATCGATATATGAGTTTCAGGCAATATCGTATATATGAGTATCACTCAATATCGTATGTATGAATATATATACTCAATATCGTATATATATGAGTTCCAGTAAATTTCGTATATATGAGTTCCACTCAATCAATATAAATATATCAAAATGATGTGTAATATAACATCGTTCTCGGGATCAACGCCATGATCGGGTGTAGTTTTAAGATCGCTGCGTAGCAGATGTCCTGTCTCGATCTTTACACATACCTGGGGTGAAAACCGGAGAGATATTCATGTAAAGAAGTGTTTATATAGTGGATATCATGGATCGAGCTTGTGAGAAATGATGACGTTTTGGAAAGGATAGATACGAAAAGAAAATTAATACTGAGCATCAGGAAGAGACAGCTGAAGTTCCTGGGACATGCAATGAGGTAGGAGGGCTTGGAGAACCTGATACTAACAGGCCAGATAGAGTGAAAAAGAGACGGGAGAGCAAGACCTAAGCAGGGTGGATGACAGTGCAGATATGGAATATTATGAGAAATTAATGTATAACATTCATTGTGCTCTCTATTTTCATCCGTTTAATATTTTATATTAATTTTAATTGTATTTAGAATTTTCTTAATTTTTGTATTTTTATCTATTTAATATTAGATGAAATATTTCTGATTAGCCTTCCCGTTTTTACAGGTTTAGCATTCTCTTATATATATATATATATTTGGGGATTCAACATAATATTTGACGAGACAAAATGTGATATAATTTTGAAAGTCTTAGTATAGATTCTTCTACTATAAGATTCTGTAGATATCATGGATCGAGCAATGATGCGGTTTTGGAAAGGATGGAAACGAAAAGGAAATTGATACAGAGCATCAGGAAGAGACAGCTAAAGTTTCTGGGATATGCAATGAGGAGGGAGGGCTTGGAGAACCTGATACTAACAGGCCAGATAAAGGGAAGAGGATACAGGAGAAAACAGCGAGTAACGTACTTGACTGGCCTGTGCGGGTGGATGTTGGAACAAGGGTTGCGCGGTGTAACAAGGGAAAGCGTGCTGAGAGCCACCAGGGGATAGGGAGATGTGGAGAGCCATGATCGCTTACGTCCAGAAGGGACAAGGCACATAGAAGAAGAAGAAGAAGAAGAAGAAGAAGAAGAAGAAGAAGGTGGTTTTATTGAAGCAACTGGAATGTGGTTCTACAGAAGGATGCTGCGAATATCATGGATCGAGCATGTGAGAAATGATGAAGTTTTGGAAAGGATGGAAACGAACAGGAAATTAATACTGAGCATCAGGAAAAGACAGCCCAAATTCCTGGGACATATAATGAAAAAGAAAAGCTTGGGGAATCTGAAACTCAATAGTCAAATAAAGGGGAAGAGAGACAGGGGAAAGCAGCGTGTAACATACTTGACGGGTATGAGCAAGTGGATGGCAGGGTGGATGTTGCGTGGTGTAAGGGGAGCAAAAATGACAGCCCAAAATGCCAAATACAGATGAGGCATACTATAATCAAGCAGGTACAAAAATTTAAATACCTGGGAAGTTTTATAGTAGAACATGCAAAGTAGGACACTGAGATCCAAAATCAAATTGGCATAGCGAAGACGCATTTTAGAACCTGAATGGAACTATTAAGAGATTTCCCTAGAAACAAAGAAGAGAATACTGGATTGCTATGTGATGTCAGTTCCTCAGTGAATGCTGGACAATCTCATCGAAGATAATGAAAAAAACTTGAAGCAACTGAAATGTGGTTCTACAGAAAGAGGATGCAGATATCATTGATGGAGCACGTGAACAATGATGAGGTTTTGGAAAGGATGGAAACGAAAAGAAATGTGCGACCGAGCACCAGGAAAAGACAGCTAACGTTCCCGGAGCTTGCAATGAGGAAGGAGGGCTTAGAGAATGTGATACTAACAGGCCAGATTGAGGGAAGGAGAGACAGGGGAAAGCAGCGTGTAACATTTTTGACGCCTCTGAGCAAGTGGATGGCAGAAGTGGGTAACGGAAGAAAGCGTGCTAAGAGATAGGAGACGTGGAATTCCATGATCGCCTACGTCTTGAAAGGATATAGAAGAAAATACATACGTCGGAGGAACGGTTGTAAATCCAAATTCCAACTGAAGCAGCTTCTACGGTTTGGGCATCCGAATGAAATCCAACCCCTGTTATGCTTGGTCAGCTTTTGTTCAGAAACGAAACAGGTATTTGCTATATGGGTTAAATAACAGAACAGATTGGGTTCTGTAGCCTTGGCTGGCAACCAGTCTACCGCAGAAAGCAATGGCAACCTACTGCGGGATAATCTTCTGCCCAGTCAGTCATGTCTCTTTCGAGACATGATCGCCCAAGCGTGTTTCGCGTATGGCACTTAACTGACAGGCTATGCTGTGATGAATATTTTATATCGTCTTCGTTTTTTTAAGTTTGATATTCACTTTAATATATTAGGTCAGGGGTCTCACATATGTGACCAGCTGACTATCTTCCTGCGATCTACGAGGAGAACGCTTTTTGTTTTTGGGATCAATATGTTTCTCAAATCAGAATAAGATGCATAAATTTGAACCTCACCTCATTTCAGTTGATATTTGATTCTACTTTTAAGGCTTATCAACACTTTGCAGGTTATTTTAAGCTATAAAATATTTTAAGATTGTAAGTATTTTTTGGTAGGGTAGAGCTAATAATGTTTTAATGATACAGTTTTCACTAACTAACCCATAGATGAGAAGAGGTGGATTCATACCTTTTCACTGATATTTGCGCATCACAAGAATTAGATCTCTGCTTTCCGATTAACAATTCCGAATAACTATTCATTACACCAACCGCACATACAAAGGGGTTGCATGTGAACCCGAATTTCCACTGAAGATTTCGTTTGAGAAAACCGCCTCAGCCGACCGGGTGAATGTTGCAACAAGCTGACTTTGCTTCCGACCATAATCTTTCATAAATCGCTCGCGATCTATTCATCATGACTATTTTAAGCGTAACCATGTACTGAGTGGCTCTCGAGCCTTGTAAAAACTATAAAGAACAATCTGACTGGTAAGCTGTCTTTAAACATTGACAGATTTGGCGAAGGAACGTATCAGCAGAGATGTTCTCGTAAAAACAGCGAAGCCAAAGATACGATTACGAAGAATGCATGGATTAATGAAAATTCTTCAGCCCGGCGTTTGAGAAAAAACACTCACTGAATGTGACCCCTTTTGTCTTACGACGATAACGACCGGTATCAGTGCAAAGTTGAAGCAGACAGCTGGCCTGTGGGTTGCGATAAAAGGTCAGAGAATTGTGTTAGCGAACATGAAGAACGGGGAAGTTTTGCAAGTTTTGTGAGAGAGGCGGGCGATGATTTCACTGGATTTATCTTCATTGTTTGTCCATTGAGAACTGAATGTGTCAATCTTTGCCGACCAGCGGTTTTGATTTTGTCTCAGCTATGCAGGTCAAAAATCAAGGTCATTGATTGTTTTGTCCATGTGTAGCGGGCAAAAGAATTACAGGTTGGACAAGATTTAATTTTACTTAAGCTATCTGAGGTGGCGATGTCCACGCATGTGCACATGCAGTACGATCAGCAAAAGATACAAGAAGATATATATATATATATATAATGCGCGTGAATACATTTATTTTTTTTCGCTAAACCCTATATATATACTAGCAGTATAGCCCGGCGTTGCTCGGGTGTGATGAAAGCTTTAAAACTAATCCATGGTCCTGGAGCTCAGACTCTTTGGACGTTGGCACCAAAGTCTAAAAACCAGGTGTTGTTTCCAGTTAAAGCGAAACCGTAGACTGAAAGAAAAATGAATTGATGTTAGTCAAATTTTGATTTCCTGGTATCGATATCGAATAAATTTTTTTGTCGTAAACTGAATTTTGAAGGCTAAATAAGTCCTCTGAGTAAATGGTATCATAGCTGAGACTAAGAACTACAATTATACCTACTTAGAGCCAAACCCGAATCAAAAAACTAAAACAAAAGGGCTGAAAAAAATACAGACATACAGGCAGATAAACAGACACACATACAAGCATATTGCCTTATATATATATATATATATATATATATATATATTATCGATTTTCTGCACTATTATAAGAACTGCAACCTTGAAACTTCTGAATAACGTTTCTTATGTCTTTGTCTATGAGTGTATCAAATTTGATTAAAATCGGACCACTCCTTCTATAACCCGATTTTTCGATTATCGATTTTCGATATTTATCGGGTGTACCTCGACACAAAACCTAGCTAAGAACACTCGCAGACGCTTATAGTACAACTGTGTAAATGTTCAAGAAAATCGGTTCAGCCGTTTCGGAGTCTTTAGGTAACGGACACACACACACACACACACACAGAGTAAAAGTTCCATATATATATATATATATATATATATATATATATATATATATATATATATATATGATAAAGGTATATATTTCCGAATTAATGTGCTCCATATCCGGGATAAAATATAAAAGCTGCTAATTGACTGACGATTACGTAAAAACACAACACAGGCAGTTTAGTTGCATACGTGATGTACGTTTGGGCAATCAAATGTCTTTGGAGACATGACTGACCAAGCAGAATATTTTCCTGCAGAAAGTGGCCATTACTTTCTGCGGTAGACTGGTTGCCATCCGTTACTGTAGAAGCATTTGTCGAAACGGCTTTGAATCAACGTTGTTTTCGATAAAGATACACTGCAATTATTAAGAAAATTACAAGCTTTGATGATGTCAACTTTGACTTTCAATTTCAAGATTTAATTTGAACATGTGATATGTTGTGTTTTGGTCAGTTAGTTAAGTGTCATACAGGATACACGCTTGGATGATTGTTTCTCGAAAGAGACATGACCGACCAAGGCAGAAGATTTTCCCGTTGCAGGTTGCCATTATTTCCTGCTGTAGACTGGTTAACGACCAAGGCTGTAGAATCTAATCTATTCTGCTATTTAATCTATAGCTGGAGGGAGAAAAGACAGATTGATACCATTTTCAAGGATATTTGCGCGTAAATGAATGCACCGAATTCAACTGGAATTCGAACTCGGCCTTCCGATTTCAAGTTTCGAGCCGATATCTACTGCACCGCAACGCATATCCAAACGTTGACAGTAGTGGTCGTAATTTAGAAAAGCTCTGTCAAAGCCTTTTTTTTTCTGATGTGCATTAACAACAAACTCTGAAGCGCTAGTTATTACCTCCGCTTTAAGTCGAACGTATTGTATTTGGTCGCGTTTGTCTGTTTCTTTCTTTCTTTTATAACGTTGTTTTTCGTATCGTTATTCTGAAGATAATTTTGGGTAACTCGTGTAATAATATTTCTGTATCTATGCATAAAGCAACGTACTTTAAATCCTTTGAATAATACACAATAATGCACCCGGAAATGATTTTCCCGAGTAATTCACTCAGAAAACAATGTCTTCAATGAAACACTATATAGAACGGTATTTATCTACCTCCCAACCGAGGCCTTATTATAGTGGGAAATCCAAGAACCTACAGCCCGGACAAACATTTCCCATAGACCCTGCACATGCCAGACTCGGATCAGTTAAGTGTCATACGTTATACACTCATTGGGCGGTCATGTCTCGAAAGAGACATGAGTGACTGTGCAGAAGATTACCCCACAGTAGATTGCTATTGCTTTCTGCCTTAGACTAGTTGTTAGACATGGCTATAGAACCCAATCTGTCCTATTATTTAACCCATAACTGGAGGGAAGAGACTGATTAATACCTTTCCCAAGAGCTTTTGTGCGCAAGTGAATGCAAGGTATTCAACTGGAATTCGAACTCGGCTACTCGGTTTGTCGTTCCGAGTCGATATCTACTGCACTACATTGCACATCCAGACTCGGTTACCTAGTCTAATTTTCCCAGACGATACTCTGCCCTTCGGCTGAGCCTTGCCTGGGTTCCTCTCTGCCTCAAGGTAGAACGTCTGACAAGATAAATAATGCACAACACAGAATGATATCTACTACTCTCAACCCACTATGGCGTATACCAGAGTTGAATGTGACCCAAGGTCATTTAAAGTAGGAAACTCGAGCCCTTAAGCTCGGGCAAACGAGACTCTGCTCTTCGGCAGAACCTAGTCTGGGTTCCTCTCCGCCCAAGAGCAGAGTCCGATAATGAAAATTCTGTGCAACGCAGAATACACTCAGACTTCCTTAGATAGTAAATATTTATGGTGACACAATTATTCAACGGTTACGTCAGTTGTCTGGAGATCTGTGTTCTACCACACGTGTCAGAATCGACACATTCTTCCTACAAAACAGTCTGTTTTCTTGTATGTTTTTGGTTAATACATCTCAAGACCCGATGAATGGATTCGAACGAAACATTCAGGGATGATTGGTCTCACGAACTGGTTATATTTTTTGTTTGATCCGGCACAGAAAAAATTCTTGGGTGATTTTTTCGGTTTTATTAGTAAAATTTAATTTTTGCCTTTAAAATGCCAAATTCTGAATTTCCTCCCTTGTTTCATTTTAAGTGTCCATTTAAATTTGAGATCGCTCGAGTTCAGTTTTTATGTTTCCCTTTTGAGGGTGGGCAAGTTATTGCATTTATTCTTTCTCATTTTTATAATCACCTCTTGCTAATTGCTGAAATGATACCCGTATTGCCTTGGCGGAGGTTTGCGATCTTTGAGTACTCTTTCTAGTCTATTTTTCTTTTTTATTTCTTTTCACTTTGCCTTGTTTTCTTACTCTTTTCTCTTTCTTTCTTTCTTTCTTTCTTTCTTTCTTTCTTTCTACTACTTTTTTTACTTTACTTTTCTTTCTTTATATCTCGCTTGTCTTCGTTTCCTTTTCTTTTTTATTCTTTACTTATTTCTCTCTTGACTAGTCGTTTGATCTTTCTTACATTTTGTTTGTTCTATTTTTGCTTTTTATTGCATACTGTCTATTTCTTTTGACTTTGCTCTCTCAAGGTAGTATTAATATATTAAGATTTACAATTGGGGAACGGTTCTGTTGACCACTTCTCTTTACTTGAATGTAGTAGGCTCCGAGACGTTTTGTCTTATTGCTCCACTGCACTATAAACAAAATATACAAAGAAACAAAAAAAAAAAAAGAAACATATACAAAGACAAAAAACAAACTTCACCATATCGTTTAAGCAATCGTGTCTAGCACCAGAAATTTAAGCAAATCCCTTCCAGAAAACAGATTGAGCATTGTTTAGAAGTATTAAGTGCAGTCAAACAAGCCCATTGGGAAGTGTTCTGATGTGTTTAAATAGTAATGTATTTGTTTACCGATGTTTTCTAATAATAAACCCTATAAAGCTCTCTTCATTTTTTAATTATATTTTTAAATATGAAGAGATGATTTATGGTCGTGCTCTATAAACATAATCAAATTTCCACCTTGCCACGCTACATCTGTGCAAGTAGAAATAAACGATTCAGTTACTAAATTAATTTTTAGCCCTTTTTATGTCTAGTGGTGGGTTGTGGTGCAGTGGGTATCGGCTACGAACGTGATATCAGAAGAGAAGAGTTCGAATTACATTCGAACTCGTTTCATTCACTTGCAAGCAATAACTTTGGGAATGGTATTAATACGTCTCCTCCCTCCAGCTATGGGTTAAATAATTAGGTTTTATAGCGTTAGTTGACAACCAGTCTACCGCAGAAAGTAATGGCGACAAACTACGGGAAAATATTCTTCCCAGTCAGTGATGTATCTTTTTGAGACATGATCACCCAAGTGCGTATCAGTTATGGCATTTAACTAACTAATGGTTGGTGGTAGTGATTTATCGAGAAGGAAGTGAATATATTCAGAAACAGATGCAGAGCTGTGAGGAGATTTACTCGAACCTAGCTCTTCATATCTAAACTTATTTATAAATGGAACTTTTTCTCTCTCTGTGTGTGTGTGTGTATGTGTGTGTGTGTGTGTGTGTGTGTCAGTTACCTAGAGACTCCAAAACGGCTGAACCGATTTTCTTGAAAATTTACACAGTTGTACTATAAGCGTCTGTGAGTGTTCTTAGCTAGGTTTTGTGTCAAGTTACCCCGATAAATCTCGAAAATCAAAAATCGAAAAAATCGGGTTATAGAACGAGTGGTTCAATTTTAACCAAATTTGATACACTCATAGACAAAGACATAAGAAACGTTATTCAGAAGTTTTAATGTTGCAGTTCTTACCAGAGTGCAGAAAATTGATTATATATATATATATATATATATATATAAGGCAATATTTTTGTGTGTATCTCTGTTTATCTGCCTGTATGTCTGTATTTTTTTCAGCCCTTTTATTTTAGTTTTTGCTTCGGGATTGGCTCTAAGTAGGTATAATTGTAGTTCTTAGTCTCAGCCATGATACCATTTACTCAGAGGACTTATTTAGCCTTCAAAATTCAGTTTACGACGAAAGAAACTTATTTGATATCGATACCAGGAAATCAAAATTTGACTTACATCCATTCATTTTTCTTTCAGTCTACGGTTTCGCTTTGACAGGAAACAAATATTACTTTTTAGTCTTTCGAAAGAGTCTGAGCTCCAGGACCATGGATTAGTTTTAAAGCTTTCATTACACCCGAGCAATGCAGGGCTATACTGCTCGTCTTTTAATTAAAAACAAAATGAGGGAAGATGAATTTTCTAGCAGTTGATTTATAAAAGAAAATATCTGAGTAGAAACTTCGATTCTTTAAAAAAAGAAAAAGGAACAAAATTAATGCTATATATGATATTTCTAAATTTAAAGCACATGCATATGGTGATTTTATAAGCGTTACATAGAGGTGGCATAAGGTTGAAAGTGTGTGGCAGCGAGGTAGATTCGAAACTATTAAGCAATCGTATAAGCTTGCTAACCGTTGCACCACATGAAAATAATATATGGTGATTTTCTAACCGGCGCACAAATGTGGCATAGAGCCGAACATATGGGACCTTCTTCGTGGATTGAACTCTCTATTCAGTCGTATGTTATTTTGAGGGACGTGCTAGATAACCATGGCACAATGTCGATTCTTCGATATGATTGGAAAAGATTGAAATGAATAATAATAATAATAATAATAGGATTACACCATCTACACAGACAGAAAAATTGAAGCAAATAGACCGGACGTTATTGTTAAAAATGACAACATAATAATAATAATAGAAAAATGGAACAAAACAACACAATGAAGGAATCTTAGAAACCCCAGCCTAAAAGATATGAAAAAATTGTCTTGTTAAGTACAGCCCGCACACAGACGAAAATAAATTAGCCAATGTACAAAGATACATCATGCAAAATAACCGATTGATAGAGACTGAAATTAATAAGATCAAAAGAATTGCAACCATAATAGACAAATCGACAAAACACGAAAGGGAACCGGAATCAGAAAAAAAGTAGTAACATCACACAAGCCACAGGTCATAATGTAGAAACCGTGATACACACAAATCACTGTGAAAATAATGCTGTATGTTTAGAAGTGCTGGAAAGATGTGATCTGAGTCAGTCACAAGACGACAACAAAACGAGTTCAGAACACATTGAACAGAATTATTTTGCGTAAAACCAGAATAGTATATAAGGAAGAAATCAAGAACCATATAAGTCAAATACAAAATATTGCAATGGAGGATCGAGAACAGCTCCCAAAATTACAACCAACAAAGCATAACCTCGAAACTATTAAGCTCTACAATGCAGCACTCAAATTAATTTTGGATGAAAAAGACACTCATACAAATCTCAATGAAGCAATATATGCATCAACAATAGCAGCAACAAAAAAATTGAGCATCAAAGTAAAAACAAGGCAGTCTCGCAGACATGAAGATCCACCTTGGAAAAAAAATAGAAAAAGAAATCAAACAACTTAGAAGTGAATTATCAGTACTCGATAAACTGACAAGAGGAATAAATATAAAACTAGAAAAGGCAGAAGTGTCAAAAGAAAATACAATATTAGAAATGAAAATGAAGTCCTATCAACTATGGAAAAAATAAAGCAAAGTATACAACTTAAAGCTCAAAGAATAAGACGCTGTGGGAAAAGATTAAGATTCTGCAGACCAAATAAAAATTTTCAAACCGATGTAAAAAATTTTACAGGGAAATAGGTAAAAAAGAATTAAAGTGACAGTCCCCAACAAAATGGAAGAAGTTATACAGTTCTAGGAATATATATGTGCTTGCCCTAAAGAACATAACAAAGAAGCATATTGGATTATGCACGAGATAGAACGAATGAAAATAAACCAGAACAGACATGGGTTGGAATCACAGAAGAGGATGTTAAATGTGCACTGAAAAAAACACACAATTGGAAATTTCCAGGAATAGATAAAATTCTTAACTTTTGGCTATATTATTTAAATACAGCACATAAAAAACTAGTCAAAGAACTTCAAGAAAATTGTTAAAATTCTTGCATGAATGACCAAAGGAATTACATTTCTTCTACCCAAGAATAGTGACACAAATAACCTGAAAAACTAAAGACCAATTACATGCCTTCCGACTACATACAAACTATTAACATTTTTTTAACAAAACAGACATATTGCTTCTTGGAAAGAAATGACATACTACCGCTTGAACAAAAAGGGTGCAAACGTGTCTGTTACGGATGTAAAGGCCAATTACTTATTAAGAGGATACTCTTGGAAAATTGCTTCAATGCAAAAAAAATCTTAGTACTGCAAAAATAGATTATTGTAAGGCATTCGATAGCGTTCCTTGATTTTAAAGATTTTAAATATGTACAAGGTATCACCAGTCATCATCAATTTCATCAAACAATGCATGCTGATATGAAAAACAACCCTTGACTTCAATCATATAAATCTGCTGAAATAAACATCACAAGAAGTATATTTCAAGGTGATTCTTTGTCTCCCTTATTATTTTGCATATCATGATTAGCATTAACTAGCCAACTTAACAAGAAAGAATGTGGTTATAAAATAGCCCAAAGGAAAATAAGCTATTTTATATGGATGACTTAAAGTTGTATGTTAAAAATGATAATGAGCTGGAATGTCTTCTGCAAACTGTAAAATGCTTCAGCGAAGACACTGGAATAAAATTCAATTTGAATAAATGTGCTAAAGCTAAGGTTTTACGAAGATCGCTAAAAACATTCTCAATTCGCTTAGAACCTGCTGTAACAATAAAAGAATTAAAGTCAGAAGACTCTTATAAATACCTAGGTGTAAATCAGAGCGAAGAGATTCACCAAAAAAATGAAAGAAATAGTGCGTAAAGAGTACAATAGAAGGCTATGACATATTAAAAACTGGATTGAATTCTCAGAGCAGAATTATGGCCATTAAGAGCCTTGCTATCCCAGTGGTTTCAACATATTAAACTGGACTCTAAACGACATCAGCCGAATGGATTCTAGATAAGAAAAGCTTCTTTCTAAACATAAGATGCATCATCCAGAGGCTGACGTAAACCGTCTATACATATCTATAAAGAAGGTAGAAAAGGTCTTACATCAGCTAGAATTGTCAGACTAGAAAACAACTACTGGCATACTAACATACATAGAAACAACAAAGGACTGGATGATACAATTAGTCAAACAACATGAAAACAGAAAGACAAAAATATTCAGTAATGAAAGAAGGCAGTAAATACAAACAAGATTTACGTTTAGTAGATTCTGTAGAAAAGCAAAACAGAAGCCAAGAACCAACTATTGCAGCAAAAATATGAAAAAGAAAGCCAAGGATAAAGCTCTTGAAGAGACTAAACAACGCTGGCAAAACAAACCTCTGCATGGCCAATATCCAGAACATGCTATTAAATCCAATGTTGATAAAGTTAATACTCATTGATAGCTACGTGCATCTGGATTAAAGTATGAGACTGATGGCTTTATTCTTGCAGCGCAAGACCAAAGTCTTTTCACTAGGAACTTTCAGGCAAATATTATACATAATAATGTGGATCCAAAATGCAGGTTCTGTGATAAATACCAAGAAACAACAGACCATCTAATCTCAGGATGTTCTGTACTTGCCCCAAATGAATATAAAAATCGTCACGATAGAATGGGGCAATATTTACATTGGACAATGTGCAAGCACTATAGAAAATATGTAAAGAAACAGTGGTATGAACATCACCCAGCACTGGTTACAGATATAGAAGATTTCACCATTCTATGGGATTACAACATTTACAGAGACAGAAAAATTGAAGCAAATAGGCCGGACATTATTGCTAAAAACCAGAAAGAAAAAAGTTGTCTATTAATCGATATGGATTGTAACATAGCTACCAAGGAATTCGAAAAACTGTCAAAATATAAAGATCTGGAAATTGAAATAGAAAAAATGTGGAAATTGAAAACAAAAATCGTGCCAGTGATAGTAAGTGCACTTGGAATGATAAAAAAACGAAACAAAACAACACGTTGAAAGAATCCCTGGAAACATCAGCTTAAGAGATAAACAAAACATTGTCTTGTTAAGTACAGCCCACATTCTAAGGAGAACATTGTCTATGTAAGGCTAAGGATGAAGGGGAGATAGAAGAAACATGAAATGGAAGCATAACGACACACCACTACCTGCCTTAGGTTTTCCCGCAGACTTGGTAGGTAGTGCGACCCTAAAAGAAATCGAAATATGATGAAAAATAACAATGTAAAGAGGATATCTGAATAGAGAAATATAATGCTAATAATGGGGAACGAGATGCATGATGATATTTATATATCGGGGATCAAATATGCCGGTATTCGGACCATATGCAGATGATATACCCCTGACAAACATTGATCTAAACGGGGTAAAACTTTTTTTACAACAACAACAACAACAACAATAACAATAATAATAATAATAATAATAATAATAATAATAATGAGAAGAAGAAGAAGAAGAAGAAGAAGAAGAAGAAGAAGAAGAAGAAGAAGAAGAAGAAGAAAAGCATTTCAGGTGGTTGAAAATGTGAAAATAAACTAGAATACACCCAGAAATAACAGAAATAATTATAATAACAATAACTATAATAATAATAATATGTAAAGAGGATATCTGAATAGAGAAATATAATGCCTATTAAAGGTAAACGAGATGTATGATAAGATTTATCTATCGGGGATCAAATATGCCGGTCTTCAGACCATATGCAGATAATATACCCCTGACAAACAGTGATCTAAAAGAGCTAAAACTATTTTTAAAATAATAATAATAATAATAATAATAGTAATAATAATAATAATAATAATAATAACGAATTGTAACATAGCAACCAAGGAATTTGAAAAACTGTCAAAATATAAAGACCTGGAAATTGAAATAAAAAAAATGTGGAAATTGAAAACAAGAATCGTGCCAGTGAGAGTAGGTGCACTTGGAATGATAAAAAATAGAACAAAACAACACATTGAAAGAATCCCTGGAAACCCCAGCTTAAGAGATATACAAAAAATTGTCTTATTAAGTACAGCCCACACACCAAGGAGAACTTTGTCTATGTAACTCTAGGGATGATAGGGAAGAGAGAAAAAAACATGAAATGGAGCCATAACAACACGCCACGACCTGCCTTAGTTCTTCCCGCAGACTTGTTTCGTAGTGCGACCATAGCAGAAATCAAAACATGATGAAAAATATTAATAATAATAATATGTAAAGAGGATATCTGAATAGAGAAATATAATGCCAATTAATGGTGAACGAGATATATGATGATATTTATCTATCGGGGAACGAATATGCCGGTATTCGGACCGTATGCAGATGATATACCCCTGACAAACATTGATCTGAAGGGGGTAAAACTTTTTTTACAACAACAACAACAACAATAATAATAATAATAATAATAATAATGAGAAGAAGAAGAAGAAGAAGAAGAAGAAGAAGAAGAAGAAGAAGAAGAAGAAGAAAAGCATTTCAGGTGGTTGAAAATGTGAAAATAAACTAGAATACACCTAATTAATCCACACCAGAAATAACAGAAATAATTATAATAACAATAACTATAATAATAATAATATGTAAAGAGGATATCTGAATAGAGAAATATAATGCCTATTAAAGGTGAACGAGATGTATGATAAGATTTATCTATCGGGGATCAAATATGCCGGTATTCAGACCATATGCAGATGATATAGCCCTGACAAACAGTGATCTAAAGGAGCTACAACTATATTTAAAATAATAATAATGATAATAATAATAATAATAATTAAAAGAAAAGGAAGAAAAAGAAAAAGAAGAAGAAAAGAAATATTAAGCGGGCGCAAAGGTGAAAACAAACCAGACTAAAACTACAGTAGCAGAAAAGTACCCAAAAAAGAAAGCAAAAGCAAATTCAATGTACCAAATGCAGAAACGATGGCAAGATAAGCGTCTTCATAGTCAATACTCTGCCATCACCAAACAAACTGATGTAGATAAATCCCGTAGCCATCAGCAGTTACATACAGCAGGGTTAAAAGATGAAATCCATGGTTTTATTTTCGCTGCACAGGACCAATGCTAACTCGAAATTGCTAAGCGCACATTCGGAAAAATTGTGCTAACCCTAAATGCAGATTCACAGATAATATTCAGAGATCCGAAGGCGAATTGGTATGGCGAAGGAAGCATTCCAGAAGTTAAGTAAGGTATTAAGAAACAGGACAATTTCGCTAGAAACAAGGAAGTGAGTACTGGATTGCTACTCGCTGTCCGTCCTTCAATATGGCAGTGAATGCTGGGCAATATCATCAAAGATGAAGGAAAAAATTGAAGCACTTGAAATCTGATTCTACAGAAGGATGCTGCGTATATCATGGACCGAGCATGTGAGCAATGATGAGGTCTTGAAAATGTTGGAAACAAAAAGGAAATTAATACTGAGCATCAGGAAGAGACAGCTGAAGTTCCTGGGACACGCAATGAGGAAGGAGAGCTTGGAGAATCTGATACTAACAGGCCAGATAGAGGGAAAGAGAGACAGGGGAAAGCAACGGATAACATATCTGAAGGACCTAATGAGGTGGATGACGGAACGAGGATTGCATGGTGTAACAGGAGAAGGCGTGCTCAGAGCCACCAGGGGTAGGGAAACGTGGAAGGTCATGATTGCCTACGTCCTGAAGGGACAAGGCACATAAAGGAAGAAGATACGTGCCAACTGTTTATAAGAAGTTATATGTATATTAAGTGGGGGATCAAATCTATATTATAATCAATATATAAACTGATCCCTCATTTTGTGACCATGCTAGTTTCTATGCATTTATATTCTAGATTTATGGGCTTGAGCTAGCGCATGGCAGAGCGGGGTTTTGGTGGTGTAACAAGAGAAGACGTGCTAAGAGCCACCAGAGATAGGGAGACATGGAAAGCCATAATCGCCTACGACCTGAAGGGACAAGGTACCTAGAAGAAGATGTAACGATATGGTATTATGATCTCCAAAAATTGTTTCAATCTAAAATATTTTTGACTTTAAATAAACTGCAAATGTTTGATAAACTGTATAAAAACAAATGAATCCAACAAACAGACATTAGCACGCAAACAGGTCACATGGAAGAAGATTGTTGGGGAAATAACATAATGATTACACCGGGTCGTGGAACGAATCATGAAAACTTGTTGTCACTTAAGCGCAGAGTAAAAACACTGTATATGATCAAATATTTTTTCAAGCTTCTTAATATAATATCCTGAAACGATACCTGATTCAATGAACCCAAAGGGACAATAAAATATAACATTTCCTTTCTTTTTTTCATTCTATCCTGCTTTCTATGATCTTAATAATCTAACCTTAAGATAATTCTTTTCATGTTCAATAAACCACTTTTGATGATCGAAGACCTATGAGCGTAGAAAGGCCTGACTTTCTGCGGCATTATTCCAAGTTGTCTGCTGTTTCCACACGATAACCTTCGGCCAAAACGAGCCGAGAGAACTTCTATCTTTGAACTTGTCCTCTCTTTCCTTGACTGCGTCTCAGACATCTGACTTTTACATCTATATTCCTAATACGCCATAATATACGTTTTCTGTTGGCATCTTGACAAAAAAAAAGAAAAAAAAAAAACAAAAAAAACAAAACGATCGTCTGTTGTATCCAAATGCCTTAAATAGGAAAAAAATAAATAATTCCTAAACTTATAAAGAAAATAACTTGATAACTAACATTTCTGACAGGTGAGAGTGCAGTAAATATTAAGAATAAGTTATCAGTATCTTTAAAACTTTAAAACTTTAAAACTATTTTAACAATTTTAATTGGAGTAGATATATTCGTCTATGGTCCGGTTAAAACTTCTTCCTCCCTTGTAGAACAGGGGTTGATTTATTAAATGTTTCCTCTTTAGGAGTGGGTTTCCTTCTAAAGCTCTATGATTAAAATACTTGTTCTTTCCTCCGCTAATATGAGTCCACACTATAACCCTCTACCTTGAGTAGCTCTTTGGCCTTTTAGGAATAGATAGGCTTACCTATATTCCGTTCTGAACTCCTTCCATGTTTATAGGAATTAGAGGTTCATCTCTTGCTCAATGTTCAGGATATAGTTTACCGGTGCTCTTTCTTTTTTCTACCAGGACCCCAATGATTCAACTGTCGTATCTTTTTAGTAATCGGACTAGCCAGTCACCGTTGCTTTTCATTGTGAGTGTATCGGTTTGGCAGTTTGGTGCTTCCAATTGGTTGTTAGGTGCCCAAACACTTTGGTAGCTCTTAGAGAGGCTACTCAAATCTATAGTCGCATACTATCGGGGTATTTGTAGTCCTATGCATGTATATCCGTTGTGCAACCCTGGGGCCACACTAGGCTCTATTTTCAGCCATGCTCTGGCTGGTTTGCATTGACATTGACTCTTCAAAACGAATATCACGGAAAACACAACAAAAAGAAACCAGTAAAAAACAAAAAAAAATAATCTACCCCCATCAACCTTTTATTCACTAATATTTGTAATATCCATTTCAACCTCTTGTAGTTAAAAAAAACTTACCTGATGGACGTCCGCGCTGAAAAGAATCTCGGTGTGAAGCCATATTGCTTTTATGAAAACGAAGTACCACAAATTCACGGTTACCACGAGAGTTGAAGAAATATAAATATGGATGCTAAGAATTCGAGGATGTGTGTTAAACTATCTGCCTATGCTTTCTTTGGGACGAACTCGTGCTGAAATTGCGTTTGAAATTACTAGTATAAACTTTGATTTGGAAAGGACTATTGTGCGTTTGAGAATACTGATCTACACTTTGTTTTGAACGAATTCGTGTTGCATTTTTCAAGTTTCAAATAACTACGCACTACCCTTTTTGTGAAGAACTATTTTGCATTCTCAAGTTACAGAACTACACTTCCTGTATGTTTCTTCCTGGAACCGTCATTAATATTTTCACCGTCTGTAAAACTATTAAGACCTTAAATAAATTTTCGTTGTTTTTCAACAGATAGCGTTCCCAGAACTGCATGCTTGTAATTTCAGATAGTAACGCATCTATAAGAAATCTTGAAATTCAGTGTAATTCTCAAAGCGTTACATTTCGTGACAAAGAAAGCGTGTTTGCGAGAAAGTTTACTTTCCTGTTTTATTCAAAAGTGGCAGAGAGAGAGAGAGGGAGAGAGAGAGAAAGAGAGAGATAAAGAAAGAAAGAGAAAGAGAGAAAGAGAACAAGAGAGAAAGAGAAAGAGAGAGAGAGAAAGAAAAAGAGAAAAAGATGTTGTGAAGACAAAACCGGTTGTTGGGTGGACATCAAGAGACAATGAACAACAACAAAAAACAAAAAACAAACAAACAAAAACTTCGATTCCCTAAAAATTCTTTATGGGGTGAGAGAACAAAAGAAAGATAAAAGCTGGGAAGCAATCATAAATATTTGCTAATTCTTTATTGTCTTTTTCCACTTTCCCATCGTCGAAATGTGGCCTCCCTCTGTCTCTTCTATAAATACTTTCATGGCTTCTGCTCGGATGAGCTTAAGTCACTGATGCCTCCTCAACAGGTGTTTACCCGTGCAACCAGACTGGCAACTGGGTCCCACCCATTCACAGTCAGGTTTGCCAAACGCAGACGACAATTCTACTCCTGCAGCTTCCTCTCTCGCACTTCCCGCCTGTGGAACTCACTCCCGTATTCTTGCTTTCCTGACGGCTACGACCTCCAGAAATTTAAAAGCAAAGTTAATACTCACCTACTAACCACTGGACTCTAGCTCTCTCCCCTCCCCTGTATAATCTTCACGTTCTCTCCGCCCATGTATCTGTCATTGCACCTGCTTTCTCAGCTTTCTATTGTTCCTTTCTAACTAGCTTGTACTCCTCACTCTTTTCTAATTAATCCTTCTACATTTATGTAAACCCCTGCACATCAGTGGCGTTTCTGCCTTGCTCGGGGTGAAATGATTAAAAAAAAAAAATACCCGAAACTAATCTATATAATAACATTTACATAAAAAAAACATGAAGATTGCAACAGATAAGGGAGATAATATTAGAACCTTGTAAAAGTTATCGCTGGTTTCCAACAGATGACGTTCCCAGAACTGCGTGCCTGTAATTTCAGATGGTAACGCATCTATAAGGAAGTACTATAAGCAAGCTTAAAATTCAGTGTATGTCATTTTGCTCAAGTGTAAACAAATTTGTTTTTCATAGCGTTACACATTTCCGATTTCGCGCCAAAGAAAGTTTACTGCACTACTTTATTTAAAAAAACAAATCTGCAGTTGAGGCACACTGAATTCTTGCTGAAACTTACGGTGATCATACTCCGTCGGAAACAACATGCAGACATTGGTTTAGACGCTTAAAAAATAATGCTTTTGAGGTGGAAGATAAAGAACACTCGGCGTACCGGAAAATTTTGAAGTCAAAAAATTGGAGGCGTTACTTTATGAAGACAGATGTCATGAAAAAGCTGAACTTGCAGGAACATTAAGAGTTGATTAGTTGTTTCAAAACGTTTGAAAGCATCGAGAATGATTAAAAACTAAGAGGATTGGGTGCCGTACAAGTTTAAACTGAAAGATGCGAACAACTTCTTTAACGACAGAAAAGGACAGTTTTTTGCATCGTATCGTTAACGGCGATGAAAAGTGGATACATTACGATAAGCCTAAGCGTAGACAATCGTGGTGTAAGAATATCCATGGTTCAAAACATCCACTCTGGTTGGATCAGCTGGGTGGAATTTATTATGCTCACACCGATCGAAACCATTACGGAAGATCGCTAACGACTACTATTTATGCGTTTGAGCCGAGTGATATTTAGTCTTCTATCCCACATGCGAGAGATGTGACGCAAGGTCTTTTTAATGTGGGGAACCATGAGCGCGTACGCCCAGGTCGTGGTCAAATATTACCTATCCACTCCTTACGTGGAGGATAAGTTAAAAACCGGTCTAAACTGGTCTTATTCGGTCTTAATTGGTCATTTCGGACCCCAGCCGGAAGGCCGTGACCGAGTATTAAAAACAAAACGGCAGAGACACTATAAAGTGATCTTGAAACATTACAACTCGAGGGTATATTTTGCAAAACAGATGAAAACCTACTTGAAACCCTTACATGGGAAGTTCAATCCCTACCCACCGTAATTATCAGACATTGCTCTATCTGATTATTAGTAGTTCCGATCGTGGCCTGGATGGGCAGTACTTTCATTCTCAGTTAGATGTAAAAAATAGATTGACTCGTGGTTAGCCTAAAAAAAATGTGAAATTAAAATGCTGCTAGAAAGATGAGAAAAATAGTGACTAACGATGGACAATACCTTCGGTGACATGTTTATTACTGATTTTTCTAAATAAAACATTACTTTTCATGAAAAGTCAGCGAGAACTTATTCAAAGTCCTAATAACTTAAATTCTTCCATTGCTAGTAATGAATTCTTTGTTCCAGGCTATCTTCTTCCTTGCCGAAAAGATTCCAACATTAGCCTGAATTGTCTTGTGATGACCAAGGAATTGTCTCTCGAAGAATCTGACTACTGTTTCATGTGCTTCCGCCTTTCGTTACTAAAATCTGTTAGTTATCTTTTATCTTTATAGCTCCATTTCTTCTCAGTAATGCAGTATCTATCTATACTTATTTATAAATGGAACTTTGTGTGTGGGTGTGTCTGTTACCTATAGACTCCGAAACGGCTGAACCAATTTTCTTGAAAATTTACACAGTTGTACTATAAGCGTCTGCGAGTGTTCTAAGCTAGGGTTTGTGTCCAGGTACCCCCGATAAATATCGATAATCGAAAAAATCGGGTTATAGAAAGAATGGTCCAATTTTAAGCAAATTTGATACACTCATAGACAAAGACATAAGAAACGATATTCAGAAGCTTCAAGGTTGCAGTTCTTACAATAGTGCAGAAAATTGATTATATATATATATATATATAAAAGGCAAGATGTTTGTGTGTGTGTCATACAAATACAGACATACAGGCAGATAAACAATCTGCCTGTATGTCTGTATTTTTTTTTTCAGCCCTTTTATTTTAGTTTTTGCTTCGGGTTTGGCTCTAAGTAGGTATAATTGTAGTTCTTAGTCTCAGCCATGAGACCTTTTACTCAGAATTCAGTTTACGACGAAAAAAACTTATTTGATATCAATACCGGAAATCCAAATTTGACTTACATCCAATCTTTTTCCTTTCAGTCTACGGTTTCGCTTTAACTGGAAACAACTATTGGTTTTCAGTCTTTCGTGCCAACGTCCAAAGAGTCTGAGCTCCAGGACCATGGATTAGTTTTAAAGCTTTCATTACATCCGAGCAACGTCGGCCTATACTCTTAGTTTATCAGTAAAAAGAGGATCCCAAAGTGTCCATTACATGTCGGGGATACTAACTCAGAAATTTCAGTAACTATGATGAGTTCTAACAGAGGACGAAGGTGCGACCATGTGATTGGAAGGCTTATTTACATGGAGAAGAACGCATTCCAAAAGGTGAGTAGATTATTGAGAGACAGGAAGATTTCGTGTAGACAAAGCAGAGGGGAATGGATTGTTATGTGATGTCGTGGAGTTAAGTGCTACCAAGGACAGATATGCAAAGACATGATCGCCTACGTTTCGAAGGTGCACGGTACTTAGATCTTTTTCTTAGCGCGGATGATTAGTGGATCTCTATTTCATGAGAATTTTTGGAAGATAATAATGATTTAGTGATACAAGTCCTACAATTTAGACTATACCTTGGAGTGGGAAGAGCTGGATTCATAACTTTTCTAAGTATATTTTTGTTGTGGCGAAACTTTGCCGCAAAGTTGTAGTAGCCGGAAGTAAGACACGGAAAACAGAAGGTAGCTTCAAAATAGTGTATTCGTATAACAAGAACATATGGACAAAGTAAGTGTTAATAATCAGTAAATAGAAATAAGTAAGTGCGAACGGTACAGTTACGCTGCTTATTGTGTGACTAGAAGCTGGCTTTAACTGCGTACTTTTGATTTAGTCTACTCCTCCACTGGAGCGAGTTATGACACAAGATCAATTTTTTAACGTGGGAGACCTCAGCGCGTACGCTCAGGCCACTGGTCAAAGATTACTCAGACCCTGCTTTCGCGGTAACTGGGTACAAAGCTGGTCTTGCTTGTTAAAGTTGGTCAAAAGCTAGTCTTAGCTGGTTATTGTTTTCAAACCTCGCCGGCGGGCAGGAAGTGAGTATCTGAGAACAGATACTACACTTTGATCCTGACCAACGGGCCGAGCTGCCTCATTAACTGCGTACTTGATATTTACTCTACTCCCTCCCTGGAGCAAGTTGTGACACAAGGTCAGTTTTTAACGTGGGGTATCTGAGCGCGTACGCTCAGGCCATTGGTCAAAGTTTACCCAGCCCTCGCTTATGCGGTAACAAAGCTGGTCAAAATCTAGTCTTAGCTGGTCATTGCATCCAGTGGGCAGGAAGTGGGTAATTAAGAACAGATACTACACTTTGATCCCGACTGAAGCGCCGAGCAGCCTCATAAATGGGTACTTCACTTCCTTTATATATATATATAACAAGAGGAAGAGTCCATTTCACGTAGGAAGGCAACATAACAATTTTTGATTATGTGAATATAACGATTTCGACTGTAATTGGAACTTGGCTTTCTTATTTCAAAATCTAAGCTGTTATCCATTGCACTAATACCCATGCATCCAAGCTTGTGACACTCGTTATTCCAAAGCTGTCATACATTGAGGTACTGACAAGGCTCAATGTTGCTTAACTTCAGTGATTGTACGAGAACTGGTGTTTCAGACCTAATGGGAAGGCGTAAAAATTACTGTTGCCTCAAAAAAACGTTGATTTTTAAGGAGAAAGCACTTGTTAGTAATTCACAGTGTGAAAACGTTATTGATAAAATGAACTTGGAGAACTTTGGGGTTGCATCACGTTTGCTCGCTGGTCCAAAAGGAATAGGGTTAAAAAAAAATCCCAGTAAAATCAATCGCAGTTCAGCTTCTGACTCCGATTGTGTGTCATTCAGCAAAAAGAGAAACGTGACAGTAGTAGTAATGATCAGCGATATATAATGTGTTTACTAATAGTGTAGAACGATCATCGATCTGTGTCAGTTTATATTAATCCTATGCTGATCACTATCTATCTATCTATCTATCTATCTATCTATCTATCTATCTATCTATCTATCTATCTATCATGTGTTGCTCATTACCTGTCTGTATCTGAAGTCAAGTGTAAGAAATATATTGCTCACTGAGTTTCTCTCTCTTTCTTTCTCTCTCTGTCTCTCTCTCTCTCTCTCTCTATATATATATATATATAAATATATAGTCACATCTAGCTATTTAAAATTCTAGCTATCTGTGTCTGTCTGTTCAGTATCTATCTATCTATCTATCTATCTATCTATCTATCTATCTATCATATGTTGTTCATTATCGATCTGTATCTGAAATCAAGTGGAAGGAATATATCCTTCACTGAGTTTCTATCCCTCTGACTCTCTCTCTCTCTCTCTCTCTCTCTATCGCTTCCTTCGTCACGTGATGTAAACATTTCACGGCGAACGCTTCTAGTTTAAATTTTAAAATCATTTGTTTCTGATGAAATAAATAAATACTGTCAAAAAATACTTTTTTAAACTTACAATCTTTTAGTAGTTTTTCATATATATATATATATATATATATATATATATATATATATATATATTTTAATTCAGATACTTCAATCCAAGGGAAAAAAGCAGGAAGGTAAATTCCAAAAAACCCGATCCTAATTAATATTAAAAATTTATTTTAATATTAAAAAATGATACAGGAAGTGAGCTCCATGTAATAAAATATTACAGAGCAAATATATATTAAAAAAGGATTAATTCAAAGATGTTGAATGGCCATTTCGATATGAAGATCCCCACGGGGGACGACACATCACCTCAGCAACAGAAAAAACCTTTCAGAAACTGGAGAAAAATTAGTCTACTTTTCCTTTTTAAAAAGACTGCAAAGAAATTAAAAAATAAATAATAAAATAAAATAAAAATAAAAATAAAGGGAAAGAAAAAGAAAAAGAAAACGAAAAAGAAAAAGAAAAAGATAGAATAAAATTTGGGTTCGCAAAAAAAAGGAAGAATGTAACTAAAAATTAACAGACAGCCGTGTTAAATCGACGTATTGGCATGTCCGCGGGCTCTTTCAAACAGAGGCTTTATAATCACAGGTACTCGTTTTCGAACTCTAAACAGAGATTCCAGACGGCACTATCACGTAGGTTCTGGGAAATGAAGGCGGAAGGGCAGGACCCTATAATCAGCTGGAAATTAATAGGCTCAGCTTGTACTCCTAAAAGTTTTCGTGATAGGTGTCGTCTGTGTTTATTGGAGAAGATTCTGATTTTGAAGTATCCTCATCAGGACTTACTTTTGAACTTTAGGAGGGAATTTATAAACAAGTGCCGCCATAGGGCGGATTTTAAAATTTAACTTCTAATTTTTAATTTTTAAATTCTAAATTTTTCTATAATTTTTTTTAATATTTAAAAAAATTTTTTAAATTTTAATATATTTTTTTTTTATGTATATGTGTATGTTTGTGTGTGGATGTGCATATTTGTATATATATGTATATATATGTATATATGTATTTATGTATGTGGGCTATATGTAATTTTGAAAAAAATTTTTTAGCTATTTAAATGCTCCTTTTCATAATATTCATTAATATGTATGTGTGTGAGTGCATATGGAATATGTATATATATATATATATGTGTGTGTGTGCGTGTGTGTGTGTGTATATGTGTGCATGTATGTGTACACATGTATATTATGTGTATATGAATTTTTTGTATATAGGTGTGTACACACATATATATGTGTGTATGCGCATGTATATGTATATAAGTGTGTAATAAATTGAATGTATGTGTGTGTATGTGTATGTATATATGTATTCTTATTCGTAGAATTGTGGGTGTATATATATGTATGTATGTGTGTACTTCTATAGGTATGTATATAATAATTGTAATTAATTTTTTTTTTTTTTTTACCTAGTGTTGTCTTTATTTAGTTTAATTTCAAATGACCTAATTTTTTTTAAAAATAATTTTATTTTAAATCCTATATCTTTTTATTCCCTTTTATTAATAATTATGCCTTTTTAAGTAAAGGCCTTTTTCTAATACTTCAACGTTTTGGGGAAATTAGGTTTTTGAATTTGTCCAGCGTCTGTAATATTTAAAAAAAAATTTTTCTTTAGTTTCTTTCTTTTTCCCTCCCTTCCTTCTTTTATCTCTCTTACCACCTTTTTTCCGTGTTGCTTAAACTTACGTCGATTTAACACGGCTGTCTGTTAATTTTGAGTTACATTCTCCCTTTTTTTTGCGAACCCAGACGATGTCAATTTTTTTCTTTTCTTTTTTATTTGATTTTATTCTATCTTTTTCTTTTTCTTTTTCGTTTTCTTTTTCTTTTTCTTTCCCTTTATTTTTATTTTTATTTTATTTTATTATTTATTTTTTAATTTCTTTGCAATCTATTTAAAAAGGAAAAGTAGACTAATTTTTCTCCAGTTTCTGAAAGGTTTTTTCTGTTTCTGAGGTGATGTGTCGTCCCCCGTGGGGATCTTCATATCGAAATGGCCATTCAACATCTTTGAATTAATCCTTTTTTAATATATATATATATATATATATATATATATATATATAACTATTTATAATTATAGCTATCTTTTTTTGTCTCTTCAGTATCTATCTATCTATCTATCTATCTATCTATCTATCTATCTATCTATCTATCTATCCTATGTTGCTGATTATCTATCTGTATCTGAAATCAAGTGTAAGAAATATATCCCTTACTGAGTTTTCATCTCTTTCTATCTATCTATCGCTCTCTCTCTCTCTCTCTCTCTTAAAAATGCTGGAGAACCCTCGGACCCCTCTAATTGCCGCTCTATCAGCCTCCAACCGGCAAAGTGTTCGAAGCCATTATCAACGCCGAGGTGGTCCAGCAACTCACAGCCCACAGGCAGGCGCCTCCCGGACAAACAGTATGATTTCCGCTTAACCAGGTCTACTGCTGATATTCTAACGACCATCACTGAGTATATATACCAGGCTCTCGACAAGAATGGCAAAGATCGAACCGTTGCCTTGGATATTTCAAAAGCGTTCGACAGAGTCTGGCATGCTAGCTTTCTACGCAGACTGCGAAGCTATGGTATAACTGGACATTTGTTTGACCTAATCCAGTCATTCCTCTCTAATCGAACATTAAAGGTAGTATTAAACGGAGATGCCTCCAAAAACTACCATTTTTTTTTAATCATCTCACCCCAAGCAAGGCATTCCACTGCCACTATTTCGCATGGGACTACATAGGGGAAGGTAAAGAGAAAGAGTGGTTAGACATAGGAAATGTCAGGAGGAAGGTGACAGATGAGTAAGGATAGCGAGGATGAGGGTTGGGCAGATGGGAAGAGTGTTTGATAGAATGGGAGCAGGTTAGTGTGTTAGGAGGTGTCTATTGACCTTACATTTAAACTCCTGGAGATTGTAGCCGTCGGGGAAGCAATCGTGTGGAAGAGAATTCCACAGTCGGGAAGTGCGAGGAAAGAAACTGTTGGAGTAGAAGTTACGGTTGCATTTTATTGGTTTCACTGTAAAAGGATGGGATCTAGTTGCTAATCTAGTATCTCGTTCAAATTCGTATTTAGGGGGCACCAGTGATCTAAGTTCATCGGAGCAGAAGCCGTGAAAGTATTTATAGAAGAGACACAGGGAAGCCACGTCGCGCCGGTGGGAGAGAGACTGCAGGCGGACTGCCAAGTCGGTATCTATCACATTACAGACCCTCCTCTGAACCTTATTGAGAAGCCCGAGGAGAATAGTAGGGGTACCCGACCAGATATGGCAGCAGTATTCAATGCAGGGGCGGATAGTAGATTTATATATGTGCAGGATAGATTTAGACGGAAAAAACTTCCGGGCCCTACACAGAGAACCGACTTTCATAGCAGCGGATTTAGCAATGGATTCGATATAGTCATTCCACTTGAGGTCCGCTGAAAGTGTGAGACCAAGGAGGCGTAGTGTTTTACTCTCTGGGAGGCAAGCATGGTCCATGCTAATGGGAGGTAGGTGAGATTGTCGATGATGGTTAATTGAGAGTAGCTTCGTTTTAGAAGCATTAAAATTTACTAGCCATTTCTTACCCCAGTCCAATATGGATTGGAGGTCTTTTTCAATCTCGGCTGTGAGGTTAGCTTTGACGCCTACACGAGATTTTTGTAGGAGGCGAGAGTAAACTGTGGTGTCATCGGCGTACAAACCTATTTGGGATCTTATGGAATGAGGGAAATCATTAATGTATATCAGGAAGAGTGTAAGACCTAAGATGGAGCCTTGGGGGACACCTGCGTTTGTATGGTAGTTCTGGGAGGCATGTCCGTTTAATACCACCTTCATTAGAGAGGAATGACTGGATTAGTTCAAACAAATGTTCAGTTATACCATAGCTCCGCAGTTTACATAGAAGGCCAGCATGCCAAACTCTGTCGAACGCCTTAGATATATCCAATGCAACGGTTCGGGCTTCGCCATTCCTGTCGAGTGCCTGGTATATGTACTCGGTGATGGTTGTTAGCATATCAGCAGTAGACCTGGTGAAGCGGAAACCATATTGCTTGTCCGAGAGGAGCCTGTGTGCTGTGAGATGCTGAACCACCTCGGCGTTGATAATGGCTTCGAACACTTTGCCAAATATCGGAAGAAGGCAGATAGGGCGGTAATTTACAGGGTCAGAGTGTTCTCCAGTGTTTTTAAATATAGGAACTACAGAGGAAGATTTCCAACAGGCAGGAAAGCAGGAAGCAGATAGGCAGTGGTTGTAGAGCTTAGAAAGGACAGAGGAGAATTCAGGGGCACATTTCTTTAAGACTATGGTTGGGATTCCGTCACCACCGCTCGCTTTGTGAGGGTCAAGTTTTAAGATTATCTTAGAGACAAGCGAAGGTGTAATGTGGATATCATTCAGTTGGGCCTCGGTTCTAGATGAGAAGTCGGGTGTAAAAACTCCAGATGAGTCCAAACTCGAATTGTTCGAGAATCAGCGGGCAAAGCATTCAGCCTTATCTGCTGGGGAGGTGAGGACCTCAAATTTGTTGATTAGCGGGGGTATTGTGGACTTGCTCTTGTTAAGTACTCTTTTACAGAGTCGCCAGTAGTCTTTAGCGCCGAATTTAGAGCATGCTATGCGTTGCTTCATTCTGGCAGCAAACAACATCTTAGCTTCGTTAAGTATCCTTTTACACTTATTACGAGCTGAAGTGAAAAGGCGCCTGTTTTGGTCCGACGCGTAGTTACGATAGAGTCGGAAGAAATGATTCCGGTGGGAAATGGCAGCCGAGCAAGCGGATGAGAACCATGGAGACGAATAAGATTTAAGCTGGAATTTCCTAGAAGGGATGAAGGCATCGATGCCAGCCTTAACCCAGGAGGAGACCTCGGATGCACATTCTTCGATGGGAAGACTAAAGACTTTGTTCCAAGGGATGTCACAGAGGAAGTCTCGGAACGAATCCCAATCTGCACTTTGATAGCAGTAGGATATTCTACTTGTCTGGGTTTCATGGGTCGGGCGGGAGTGGAGTGAAATATTGACGGACACTACAGTGTGGCCAGAGTTTCCGAGTGGGCAGAGTTGTCTGGTAGTGCAAGAGTCTGGGATGGAAGTAAAGCAGAGGTCTAGAAGTGAGTCCCTTCCGTTAGGGTTGTCGGAGAAACGCGTGGGGAAGTCCACTACTTGCGTAAGGGATTGGGTGATTGAAAAGTTCATGGTGTGGACACTAGCAGGCTCAGTGACAGCGTTCTTCAGCCACTTGGTGTGGTGGGCGTTAACGTCACCAAACACGAATACATGGGCAGAGGGATGTGAAGAAATGGCTTTGTCGATATTGTCAGAAATGATGTCAAGTAACGAACAGTCAGGGGAGGAAGGAGAGCGGTAGAGAAAGAAGAGATAGCTAATCGAGCTGAGAAGTGAGAGGCGGAAGCACATGAAAGAATGATCTGGGGATTCAAAAGATGACACCCTAACTAAGGGAAGGTGTTCGCTGACATAGACACCAAGCCCATGCATATGAACATTGGAGTCCTTCCTGAAGAGGGGAAGGTAGCCAGGAACGTAGACCTCAGATGAGGGATAGAAGGGTTAAGATTAGTTTCACATAGGGCTAATATATCAGGTGAGTTATTATGGAGGAATGACTCTACGCTGAGGAAGTTGGTGCGGATGCCGCGTATGTTAGTGAAAGAGATGCAGACAGGTTTGAGCGTTTTCAAATGAGCTGGTTTAGTTTTGCTATTATGTTTGCTTTTTTCCATAGTGATTCAGTTAAGGAGAGGTCTTAGAATAGAATCAATCGGTCAATCATTTGCAACTTGTGAAGGATGGAGACTGGCGCGGCCTACAACATAATGTGGCCTCGGGGTTGCCATCCGAACTTTCATGCAGGGACGCCCGTCCATGTGCGATATGGCACTACAAGAACCCCGGTATTATTCAACTGTTGATCATAGCAGCCTCTCAAGACGCTACGCAAGAGTTCGGGCTCCTAACTACCAGTCGGAAGCAGCAACCAGGAAACTGCCAACCCGGTACCCTCAGAATGTAAAGACGTTGCCACTATACTCCGTAACTGCAAAGAGCTTCCAGCTGAACTACCACTAAGACCGGAAAAGGGGGATGAATCGGGAATCCCTTCCTAAACAAGAAACAAGGCGATCACCTCTAAACTCATTCAAAAGAAGGGGGTGGAGTGTGAGACCGGGCGATAGTAGGAACTATCTACTCCAATCTACCATACGAACGCGGGTGTCCCTCAAGGGTCTATCCTAGATTCTATGCTGTTTCTGATCTACATTAACGATCTCTCCGATGCCATAAGATCCCAAATAGGCATGTACGCCGATGACACCACAGTTTACTCTCGCCTCGATTAAAAATCCGGTGTGGGCGATAAAGTGAACCTCGCTGCCGAGCTTGAGAAGGACCTTCAATCCGTAGTGAAATGGCTTCTAAATTTTAATGCTTCCAAAACGAAGCTGCTATCAATTAACCATCATAGACAATCGCTCTTACCACCCATTAGCATGGAACAGGCTTGCCTCCCTGAGAGTAAAACGGAACGCCTTCTTGGCCTCACACTCTCAGCGGAGCTCAAGGGGAATGACTATATCGAATCCATTGCCAAATCCGCTGCTATAAAAGTCAGTTCTCTGTGCAGGACCCGGAAGTTTTTCCTGCTTGAGTCCATCCTGCACATCTATATATCTCCCATCCAACCGTGAATTGAATACTGCTGCCACATCTGGTCGGGTGCCCCTGCTATTTTCCTCGGGGTCCTTGACAAAATACAACGAAGAATCTGTAATGTGATCGATGCTGAATTGGCAGCCCGGCTGCAGTCACCCTTTCGCCGGCATAATGTAGCTTCCCTGTGCCTCTTCTATAAATACTTTCTGCTTCTACTCCGATGAACTTAGTTCACTGGTGCCCACTAGGTATGAATTTGCAAGAGTTACTAGATTAGCAACTAGGTCCCACCCTTTTACAGTGAAATAGATAAAATGTAACCACAATTTCTACTCTACCAGCTTCTTTCCTTGCACTTCTCGCCTGTGGAATTCCCTTCCATATACTTGCTTCCCCGACAGCTACAATCTCCAGGAATTTAAATGTAAGGTCAATAGACATCTTTTCCACTAACTCGCATCCATTCCCTCAAACACTCTACCCATCTACCCAACCCCCATCCTCGGTATCCTCATCCGTCTACCACCCTCCTTCCGACATTTCTTACACTCTTTCTCAGCACTTTCCCATATGTAACCCCCTGCGCAATAGTGGCAGTGGAATGCTTTGCTTGGGGTGAAATGATTAAAAATGAAATGCGTGCGTGTGTGTTTGTGTATGTGTGTTTTTGTTTATATATGGTCATATCTAGCTATTTAAAATTCTACCTGTCTTTGTCTGTCTGTTCAGTATCTATCTATCTATCTATCTATCTATCTATCTATCTATCTATCTATCTAATCTTAGTGAATGCTTATTTCACCAACACTTCTCTAAAGATACATACCTTTGATTATTCAGAGAAATGACTTTGAACTCTGGTCAACTCCTGAAGAAGTAATTTTATACATAAAAGTAGTAAGTTTTTCTTTCATCTATTGCCCTGATCCTCGGCGTATAAGCCGTGTACCAAATGTTATCTTATATCTTCTTATTGTATTTCGTTTTGTACCTAATTCTTTTCTTTTCTCCTTCTAATTATTTCCTTTTTATGCATCTTACCTTTAGTTTTGTCATCTGATCTTCATCTGCTAAAAACAATCTATAATTTCATTCAACAGCACTCTAGTTTGGAATATAAATGACTGATGGAAAACAATTCCTAGACATTTAGTCTTCAGTACGCTTTTAAATATACATAGTTATTTTATTTTATTAGGTTTTGTATTTTCATGCAAAAAAAAATATTGAAATAGAGACATAAAAATATGTCCGTTTTGAGAGTGTCGACAACGGTATGTCAAGAAAGAGATTTCTGGTTTATTGCCAATCGTAGAAGATGCAAATGAATTGGTAAAATAACTAGGCCGGTGAAAATTTCTGTTAAAAAAATTCCAATTTTCGAATGATGTCTGGTTATGCGAGTTTAATTAATTTTCTATCATTTTTTCGTTACAAGTAGTGAGACGAGTATAAAGGAAAACACTTAGTAAATTAGAGTAAGAAAAAGCAATAATAATAATAATAATAATAATAATAATAATAATAATAATAATAATAATTCTGGTTAAACTTAAAAAACGCTTGCTCTGTTAACGTCAGTCTCGTTTATTCTAGAATCACGTGACAAGAAAACACGATCCAAAAATATCAGCGATTGGTTCCTTTTTTCCTTATTATTTACCAAATGGGACCTTTAGAATGTGTGATAATTGTTTTAACTCAGGCATTGGCACGTCTCTTTTAGAAAGTAAAATGATTCTTTTTTGGGAAAGACCAAGATAGGAGAATGTCGAATATCTTATGCGATGTGTTGTTCTTCTGTATTTGTCTATATTTCTGAGATGAGGTAGTATCTATAATATTTGCATTATTCGGACTATTGTTCTCATCTTTGTTGCCATTTGTACGATTTTTCGGTCGTTGTACGCTCCGGCCTTCTCAGGTGCAAAGAATTTCGAACAGAACTCTTTATTACAATTACTGGAGTATATTATCTCCATTCCTTGCGTAGAGCCACTTCTGGTAGTCGTGAGTTATCTCTCTCTAACCCTGTAAGGTACTTGTTCACCACTGCTATATCCACTGGGCCATGTGTCCTTAAGACAAACGTTGGTTAGTTCTTATGACTTGACTCAAATAGTTGTGAGTTCAATACCAGGCTACAGCAGTGGTGAAGGAGTAACTTACATTTTATATGACACATTGCAGTTTTAGAAATGTTTCGTCTTATAAGCACCCAAATTCAATAATAATAATATAGAATACAAAATATGATTACAGAAATTTTTTATTTGTGAGTCTAACACTTAGGAAAGATAAAAAGTTCTAATTTTGCAAATAACAAACTTTAACAGAATTACAGTGAAAAATTCATTCAAGAGAAATGAGACGCGAAATTATACTAGGCATCTCTCACGTATATCGCATCACAAACGACGCAGTGCGAGACAGCGTCAGGTAAGAAACAGGCCTACTGTCAAGAAGAGAAAATTTAAATTATATATTCATGCCACAAGAGCGACAACGATCTTTCCAGTACCACCTTTGCCAATAAAATGAGAGGCAGATAGAGGTACCATGTTTTGCTCTCAACGCCACCAAACGAACTGGAAGATCCTTTATCAAGGCATAGGACGCAACCAAAATATCAAGCGGGTGGTCACTTGCAGAATTGCGCAATGACACTACGACCGCACCAGTTCATGTGACTGAAATAAAAATCTGCCTTCTTCTACCGAACGTCCATAGCCCAGTGGTAGAATCGCCGACTGACGACAATTTGGTCGGGTTTAAATCCTGGGTTAAAAAGCAATCGGAGTCTAACCGTACTGATGAGCTGTGATACAGCAAAACAGATCTGTCTGCGGATGACTATATATATATATATATTTTTAATCATTTCACCCCAGGTAAGGTATTCCACTGCCACTATAGCGCAGGGGGTTACATAGGGGAAGGTGCTGAGAGAGCGATTAGATATAGGAAATGTCAGAAGAAGGGTGATAGACGAGTAAGGAGGTACATAGGAAGAGTGGTTGAGAGAATGGGTGCGAATTAGTGTGTTAGGTTGTGTCTATTGACCTTACATTTAAACTCCTGGAGATTGTAGCTGTCGGGGAAGCAAGTATGTGGAAGGGAATTCCACAGGCTGGAAGTGCGAGAAAAGAAGCTGTTGGAGTAGAAATTGCTGTTACATTTTATCGGTTTCACTGTAAAATGGTGGAACCTAGTTGATAATCTAGTATCTCGTGAAAATTCGTACCAAGGGGGCACCAGTGATCTAAGTTCATATATATATATATAATGAATTATTTTGAACATTATTTTTACCGATACTCGTATTGAAGTAGATATTTTGTTTTTAATTAAACAGTATTTTTATATTTATATCTACGGCCTGATTATTTACGATAAATTTTTATTACGAAACAGAATATCTACTTAAATACGAGTATCGGTAAAAATAATGTTCAAAATAATTCATTACAAATTGTCGGTTGCTTATAACCAAGTTTCGTTAAAATTCGTTAATTTCCGTAACATGTTTATATATATATATATATATATATATATATATATATATATATATATATATTCCACCGCGCGGCCATAGCTTAGCAGTAGAATCCCCGACTTCGGTTGGGTTTCAATCCTAGCTAGTATCAATCGGATATCTCACCATACTGATGAGCTGTAATACAACAAAACAGGACTCTTTGCTGATGACTTTTTACGCCCCCGCACGTCAATTGAAGCATTATGGAGAAAGAGTAGACTTCAAAAACGGTAGCTTCTAATGAACTTACGCTTCGTTCATTCAGTAATTAATTTGAACACTCGTGGCTACGGACGTGTGTTTACATTGTGTATATATAACGCAAAAATCAGCCAAAAATATCCCATACCTTAGAGGTAGAATCGGTAACTGATGTCAATTACATCGGGATTCAATTCTGGCGAGAAGCAATCGGATGTCTGACAATACTGATGAACTGTGATACAGCGAAACATGACTGTCTGCGGGTAAATATATATATATTGCTCTGGATAAATCTGAATATATATATGTTTATTGAATAGAACCTTTTGGATTATCTTCTCCGTTTGGCATCATTATATATATATATATATATATATTGATGCCAAACGGAGAGCAATATAGTATACATAAAGGAAAATTTATTCTGTAGTCTGAACAGATGGGTAACAACAACAACTCACCCATCAAAATAAATTATGCTATATAACCAATTTTAATGATGTGTTTAGTTTTCCTTTATATATATATATATATATATATATATATATATATATATATATATATATATATATTCTTCATTTGTAAAGGAATTATTACTCGATCTAGGTCTCTAACATGTGGTGTGTTCAGGCGATTTGCAATAACTGATTTTACGTTTTTTTTTTATTATTTTAATCACGCTCACGTAACGGTGATGTTTTGAACGCTCAATTTTTAAAGATTACAAGAAATTATATCATTTTCAGCCGTCATGAATGAAACAAATTCTTCTAATTTCCGTTACAATTTCTTCTAATTTTAAAAATTGCGCGTTCAAAAATCCCCAGTTACGTGACCGTTCAAAAAATCACCGTTACATCAGCGTTCTTAAAATAATAAAAATAAAAAACAAACAAACATAGAAAAAAACAAAAATAACCCGGTAAAATTAGTCAATGCTAATCGCCTGAAGACACCACATGGTAGAAACATAGGTCGCGTTATAACTCGTTTACAAATGAAGAATATTCAGATGTTCTACAATATAATTGTATTGAACACTTTTTAATAAAACTGTGTATTAGTCTATTTTTTTATGATCAAAAACTGAGTAATTAACCTATCGATATATAAATATATATATATTTCCTATCTCGAAAAAAATTTAGATTTTTTACAATTTCGTGGGTAATACGTATTTCGCAGTAAACCTGCTGCTTATCAGATCCAAATGATACAACAAAAATATTCAAAATAATTCAGAAAAGAATCACATACAGACACTTACGTGTCCATATCGAGAATAGATATTTGTAACGGTAATCTTATGAAAACATTCCTTCGCCTATTTAAAAAAAAAAGAACAAAAGAAAGAAAGAAAAAGAAAAATATAGAAAAAAATCATAAACGGAAAAAAGAGATAGAAAAAGAAAAGGAAAGAAAAGGAGAACGAACACTATAAGGAGAAAGGAAGTTAAAGTTCACGTCTTAAATCAACACCTGCGTCTATTGCAATTCATCTGCTCTCTTAGAAAAACATGACATGGAAATTTAACATTAAATTTAGTTTTAAAGATAACGGGATGTTTTTACAGTAATTACTGGATTATTCTGAATATTAACTGTTGTATCATTTTGGTCTGACTGTTGTATCATTTGGATCTGACGAGCAGCAAGTTTGCTGCGAAATACGTATTACCCATAAAAATGTAGAATATCTCCAATTTTTTCTAGATTATATTACTCTGTTAAATTAATAAAATACATTGAATATTGAGTTTTTTTCTCTATAGGAATTTACCTGACTCAAATAACAAATATTCTACGGTAGTGTGACTCTTCAGAAATGAATTGTGCTTTTTCGGTGACTGGCGTGTGTATACACTACTTATATACAGCACGTTAAAATTTCCCTTCTCTGATTCCATAGGCCTATGGCTTAGTGAGTAACGAATCCAACAGACACCAAATCGGTCGAGTTTCGATCCCGGTCAGAAGCAAGTGGATGTGTCTAGCCAAACTGGTGAGCTGCGAAAAAGGCTTGTATGTGGATGACTATACGCTCTCATACCCTGATTGAGCACTCTGGAAGAATGGTAGATTTTGAAAAACAGTAGCTACTCTAGCATTTACGCATCGTTCATTCAGCAATGAATTAGAACACTCTCAGCTATTGGGCGTGTATAATGATAATATAGCAGGACTGTCTGCTGATAACTATATATATATATATATATATATATATATATAGTCATTAGCAGACAGTCTTGTTTCGCTGTATCACAGCTCATCAATACAGCTCAGTTGGCGATTCAATCTCTGAGCTAAGGTCGCTCGGTAGAGGAAGGCGGACTTTAGCATGTTATATACAATATATATATATATATATATATATATATATATATATATATATATATATATATATAAGTCCCGGATTTCTATATTGAAAATATTAACAAAGAAGCTAAAATTATTACAGATAAATTGGATTTAAGCCAAAAAGTACAAATTTTAACCAGTAGACAAGCTTTCTTAACAATCAAAGTCCACAAAGACGATTTTCCCAATAACTCCTCATACCGACTTATAAATTTACCAAAAACAGAATAAGCCATCAAATATTTAAATATATTTTTCACTTACTAGGAACTGCTACTCAAGCTAACCAGTGCAAGAACACAAGCGCTTGCATTTCCTGGTTCCAAAAAATCCGAAACAAAAATTAATATACGTTTATTAAATATGACATAAGAAACTTTTACCCATCAATTTCTGTAAAAGATTCCATGGAAACGTTTAATTTCGCTAAAAGGTACATAAAGATACAATCAGAACATACAGATATAATCCTACATTGTTGCAAATCAATACTTTTCCACAATGGTAAAGCACGGATTAAAAATATCAAATAACGGAACATTTGATGTACCATCGGAGTCGTATTGCGAAGCCGAAATTTCAGAATTGATGGGTCTATACATTTTAAATAAAATCAACAAAATAATCCACATAGACAATCACGGATTATACAGAGATGACGGATTAATGATAGCACTGGACAACAAAAGAGAAAAATGATAAAATAAGGAAAGCACTTTACAAACTCTTGAAACAAATATATTTTAGAATAATAGTCGAAACAAATAGAAAAGTAGTCCAATATTTAGATGTAGAAGAAAATTTACAAACTGGAAATGTCTCTCCATTTACGAAAACAAACACAAATTCAAAGTACATAAACACAAGATCTAACCAACTCAAAAGCATAATCAAGCACATTCCCAAAGAAATGGAGCACAGGCTATCAAAAAATTTGTCAACCAAAGCAATATTTGACGAAAAAAATAAAAGAAACTACGAAGATACGTTAAGAAAATCTGGCAATAAGAACATTTTAGAATACAATTCCCAACCAAACAAACAAATAAAAACATTGATAGAAAACGAAATATTATCTGGTTCAAGCCACCATTTAACTTAGATGTGTAGGACAAACATTTTTAAACTGATCGATAAACACTTTTCCAAAAGCTCAGAACTAAACAAAATCTTCACTAGGAATTCAATCAAACAAAGTTATAACTTTACTAGTAATTTAGAAAATTTCTTAAAGAAACAAAATGCCAGAAATTTAAATGACATCGTAGAAAACAAGATTATTAATAAGGAATGTAATTGCAGGGACAAAAATAAATGCCCACTTCAAGGACTTTGTAATACAAAAGAAATTATTTACAAAACAAAAGTACATGACTTAAATTGTCAAAACAAAACATATTTGGGATCAACCAAAGATACGTTTAAGACCAGATGGTTTAGTCACAGGTCTTCATTTAAAATAGATGTGGAAATGGAAATTAAAAGATGGTAAAGACACAGAAATAAGGTAGAGTATAGTGAAAACAGTCAAGCCTTACAGAGGTGGTAAAATATGTAGACTGTGTTAGGAAGAAAAGTAAGCTATTATGTTATTCCCAGACAAAAATGAATTATTGAATAAAAGAACAGAAATTATGACTAAGTGTCACCATACGATAAAATACCTATTAGATTCATACAACCATGGAGGAAAACATTATAATTTCTTCTAATTTGGAAATTGCACGTTCTAAAAAAAATCTTTGTTATGTGAGCGTTGTCAAAGAAAAGAAAACAGTAAAATCAGTTATTGCAAATCTCCTGAAGGCACAACATTGTATAAACCTAGGTCGCGTAATAACTTATTTACACACACACACACACACACACACACACACACACACACACACACACACATATATATATATATATATATATATATATATATATATATATATATATGTCAATTCGATCGGGTTTCAATCATGGCTAGAAGCAATCGGATGTCTAATCTTACTGATGAGCTGTTACACAGCGAAACAGATCTGTCTGTGGATGACTACGTTCTCACACTCTGATTGAGCACTCTGGAAGAATGGTAGTCTTTAAAAAAAGCAGTAGCTACTCTAGCATCTACGCATCGTTGATTCAGTAATGAATTTAAATACTCTCGAATCGCCAACTGATGTCAATTTAGTCGGGTTTCAATCCTGGCTAGAAGCAATCGGATGTCTAACCTTATTGATAGACTTTGATACAGATTTGTCTGCGGATGACTACATATATATTGGCCCACGGTCGCATTGCCTCATCAACGCAAGATAGAGGCCTCTGTGTTGAATTTGAGGCCCTGTGGGAAGATGGACGGAAACATAACATCGCCAACCCACTCAAGACATTCAACCCTTTCTGAATCATCTACACTTTTCTGAGATTGACATCCAATTTGTATTAGATCTTCGGGCGTGAATGCCAAACAGTACAGCATACTGTTTCCCAATTTCGGACAGAGAGCATTGCATCATGATACACTTTTTGTCATAGACGGCGCCCAACTGACCCTACTATACTGTGCAGTCGACAAAATAAAGTAAAAACAATGCGCCTGCACAAAATTAAAAATATAAAATAGCGATAATTTGCCTATCGCACTCTGCATATGTGTAGCAAATGAAAATCCGTTTCATTAAAACTAGATTTGATTACGCGTTTCGTCTTTCTAGGCTTCATCAGATCTAGAGACAAAATATAGAAATAGGAATGTTGCGTTTGTGTATTTGTGCGTATGATTAAGTAATAACTCATTCGTACTTTTTTTTTGTTAAACTGGCATTTCCCGTGATAAGAAATAATGAAAATGACAGACTAAAAACAATGTTCAATATTTATTCTGTATCTTTTCTTCATAATTCTCAGTTAATGTCAAAAGTTATTAATATATTCTCCCAGTTCTTTTGTATTGAATTTAAGATAAATCCTCATCATATTTTCTGAATGACTTGAAAATAAAAGATTCATATGTCCCTTTCTAAAATGAATTTAAGGCAAATCATTATCTGATTTTTCAGAATGGGTTAAAGTAAAAGACATATATCTGTAGGCTTGTCCATTTATTTTCCGTATCGACAATCTAAACTTATTTATAAATGAAACTTTGTCTGTGTGTATCCGTTACCTGTAGACTTCGAAAGGGCTGAACCGATTTTCTTGAACATTTACACAGTTGTACTATAAGCGTCTGCGAGTGTTCATCGCTAGAACTTGTGTCGAGGGACCCCCGATAAATATCGAAAATCGATAATCGAAAAAATCGGGTTATAGAAGGAGTGGTCCGATTTTAAACAAATTTGATACACTCATAGACAAAGACATAAGAAACGATATTCAGAAGTTTCAAGGTTGCAGTTCTTACAATAGTACAGAAAATCTATAATATATATATATATATATATATATATATATATAAGGCTAGCTGTTTGTGTGTGTGTCTGTTTATTTGTCTGTATGTCCTTTATACAAATCCACAATTTTTACCCGATTCTCACACAAATATACTTTAGGCAGAGTCTGAGCTCCAAGACCATGCATGCATTAGTTTTAATGCTTTCAATACAACCGAGCAACGCCGGGCTATACTGCTAGTATGTGTATAAAATGGGATGTAGAATAGGATATATTATTGTCCCGATCACTTTCAACCACTTTACTAGCTCTTTTCAAGAGTGCTTTGCCTCTGGTATTGTTATTTTTTCTTATGGTTTTGACTGTTACGTTGTAATTTTTTATTGTGTTGTTATGAGGAGGTGCAATCATTCAGAGCATTCACGTGTTCCGCACGGCTGGAATTCACGTTAGCATCTCTCTCTCTCTCTCTCTCTCTCTCTCTCTCTCTCTCCCCCCAAAAAAACAAAACAAAACAAACTTTTAACACTACATTTCTACTGTAAAATAGTCTGATGTTGATAGTAGGAAGGAAATATTTGGTTGATAGTAGGAGGGAAATATTTGATATACAGGGCCTCTCTAATGGCGAGATGTTTCTGATAATGTGATTTATATAGAATTCTAGTGTTTTTGACCAGAACATTTTCTTAATGGTTCTTGTAAATTATGGGTTTATAGATGAATTCTTTAAAAGTTATTAAAAATCGCCTGAAGACACCACTCATAGTGGAAACCAAAGTATCTAAATAACTCGCTTAAGAATGAAAATATTCAATATATATATATATATATATATATATATATATATATATCAACTTTAAAACAGGAAATAACATATTACATTGCATTTGACTAGATGGTTTTGTTGTCATTTCGCGCTATCCCGCGGTGTGACGTCATAAAACCGCATCGCAAACTTAAGAACTGCGTTTATTATTTTTGGTAACTATTGCCGTTGCCAAGCGGAGTTTTATGTCAACACAAAATAAAATCGTCGGTGATGGTGGATTTTATAATATTTCAGTTTAAACTACCTCTCTGAAGATGGCTCATGTGAGCCGAAAGCTTAGAAGAAAACCAATAAATAATTATCCAAATGTTGGAGAATTTTTGTCTTTATTTTCAACTGAAATTAAAGCAAAAATACGACGTTTAGAACGGCTCATGATTAAACATAATAGACATTCATTGTCTCTTATATTTAATAGAATATGTCTAGAAAATTACTTGCTGCCTCGATATACTAAATATATATATGTATATATATTACTTTAATCCGAAACGGAAAAGTAGGAAGGTAAATTCCAAGAACCGGATCCTAATTAATATTAAAAATTTTAATATTAAAAAATGATACAGGAGGAGAGATCAATGTCATTAAAATTACAGAGTCAATATACTTTTAACATATATATATATATACTACCGGCAATAATTATTAGGCCACTCCAGTTTTTTAAAGAAATGATGTATTTCATACTATTTTTGGTATTTATTGCCAAGTGAAAATAGAATGGTTCTTTTGTTATTATTACTTTGCAAAATTTTACAAGGAAAGGAATAAAAAATGAACTCGTCCGAATCACCCTAAATTTTATTCATTCTTTCATTGATGAAACTGCAATAGAGGTAATTATTAAAAATACTAAATTCATTTGATGCACACGTTATTGTGCAGTATTAACAAAAGAACTATTCTATTTTCATTTACAATTATTTACTTGGCAACAAATACTAAAAATAGTTTGAAATAAATCCTTTTTTAAAACACTAGGGTGGCCTAATAATTATGGACGGTAGTATATATATATATATATATATATATATATATATATATATATATATACTTAGAACTGCATGCTTATATAACAGTTCATATAGTGGGTAATTGAAAGACAAAAGTAAATGTTTCACGCTTTGAAAATAAGTATCAGCTACTGGTGGTTATGTTTTATTATTTGTTTGACTTTTGTTTCTGAATTACAAGACCCAAGTGCCATTCAATGTTACTGAATCAGGTTGTTGTAATGGCATGCTAAGAATAAGCGAGAGTTTTATATTCCGAGGCTATGTAGGATACATAGCGGTTAAAACATTACTTGAAGAGGTCAAAACTGAAATGCTTCGGGAACCTCTTCTAAGTAGTCTTTTACAACGCTATAGTTCTAGGGAAGAAGCTGTTTGAGCGGAACTTCCTCATTACTAATGGAATATGACGCAAATGCCAATGAGTCGAGCTGACATATTCTAGCTGTGATGGTTTCGACTAGTGGAATCAAGGAATTTCACTTTTCGATTTCTCGTCCGAAATAAAGTTAGGATACCAAAGATGAAATCTTATTGGAATAATTACCATTCTTTTTATAGAGAAAGCACAGAAAAGCTACGTTACGGCAGTGGGGAAAATGACTGAAATCAATATGCTAGGTCAGTACCAATAACATTGCAGAATCTTGGACTTTCATCAAGAATCACTAGAGATATAGCAAAAGCACCAGACCAGATGTGGTAGCAATATTCAAGGCATGGCTGAACGGTGAGGTTATAAAGTTTTAAAATAGATTCTGGTAAGAAAAATTGTCTAGCACAGTGTTTTTTTATTATAAACATATAGCCCCAACCAAGGCATTTTACTGACACTGTTGTGAAGGGGGTTACATAAGAGGAAAGTTATGAGAAAGAGTAACAGGTTTTAAGGAGGTGTCAGGAAGTGGGTAAGAGAAGGATGAGAATACTGATGGGACTGGAGTGAACAGAGAAAAGTGCATGAGAGAGAGGATGGAATTTAGTGAGATAGGAGATGTCTGTTGACTTTAAATTTAATTTCTTGGAGATTGTAGCTGTCGGAAAAGCAAGGAAACGGCGGGAAATGCAATAAAAGAAGCTGACAGAGTAGAATTTGCGTTTACATCTTATTGGTTTCACAGTAAAAGGGTGGGACCTAGTTGCTAATCTTGTTGCTCGAGTAAATTTATATATAGAGGGCGCCAGTGAGCTAAGTTCAATGGAGCAGCAATTGTGAAAGTATTTGTAGAAAAGACACAGGGAAGCCACGTTGCGCCGGTGATAAAGTGACTGTATCTGAGCTGCCTAGTCGGGATCGATCACATGACAGATTCTCCGTTAGATTTTGTCAAGGACCTCTAGGGGAATAGCAGGGGCACCCGACCAGATATGGGAGTAGTATTTGTTTTTTCAACCGCATCCTTATTCGTCTTTTAATGCCAAAATTTAATTTTCTTTTGAGCTTTGAAGTAATAAAATATGATGTATGTTATTCTGCTTTCACAATTGAATACATGGTAGATGATACTCAGCTTTTGTACATATACATGTTTGTGTGGACATAATTATTAGTGGCAGTAAAAATTTCTTGTTTCGAGCCGAAATCTACTGCACCACAACGCACATCCCTTTCTTTTTTCCTTTTTTATTATAGAGTTACAATTCTTTACTTACTATTTTTGTCTGCTTCTCTTGCCTTAAGTACGCTCTATGAGTGTTAAACTCTCCAAGTTCTCTTTCCTTACACACTTTCCAGATATTGTCTCTTATTAACTGTAAATATAAGGTTCGTTGTTGTGCCCCTTCCCGGAAAACAACATTTTTTACATATTCCATCCAGGATAGTATCAGCATTTATTGGCTCTAACTAGGTACCTTCATTATTTCGCGGGAAAAACAGCATAGCGTAATGAAAAAGGCCACAAATTTAACGAAAATAGAGTTTTATCGTCAAAATGTTCATGTTATTATTAAGATGAAGGATCAAAGTATTTTTTAATTATTTTTTGAAATTTGTAAATCCTTTCTAACACGTTCGAAATTTTGGTTAAAATCTTTTATTGTTTACATCGTTGCCTTCTCTAACTGTTATCATGGATTTTTTGCGCGTTTTTTTTTTCTCGTAGAAAACACATTTATTTGGAAATTCTTGTAAAAATCAAATAATTGTCTATTTTAATGAAATTTTCGGGACTTATTCATAAATGCATGAAATTATTTTTTAAATGTTTTTTTTTTTTTAGAAAAAACTGGTAATTTGTTTCTTTAAAGTGTTACCTCCACTTACTTAATTTCATGAAATTTTGCACATAACCTTCGTGTTCCCTGACAATTTTTTTGGAGTAAAGGTTGTAAATCACCTACTTTTTTTCAAATTAGTGCTATCTAAATGGAAATCTTATCTGAATTGAAAAATAGTAAATCCAATAAAACTATGATATTACTTAATTAGAAAAGCTTCTAATTGCTTTTGTAAATAAGTAGTATCAAGGGCCTTATTTTCTGAAGAAATAACATTTTTTTTATGAATAATGAACTTTTTACAAAACGTTTTTCAGTTTTTTTACATTTTAATTATAATAATTTATAATAGTTTAAAATCGTGTAAAATTTTATATTCCAGTATTCCCCGGAGGTTATATAATAATTAAGTGGAAATGAAATTGCCGAATCCAAAATTGCAATGTTTATTAAACGTAGTTACGCAATTCTATTTTTAAAATAATTTTTGTTTACTTAATACGTTTCTTATTTTTGACTAAAATTGCCATTATTATAAAGATTTTACGTAATTGAAGAGTTTTGTCCCTTCCCTTAGATTTAAATGTAAAAAAAACTGAAAAACGTTTTGTAAAAAGTTCATTATTCATAAAAAAAGTTATTTCTTCAGAAAATAATGCCCTTGATATTACTTATTTACAAAAGCAATCGAAAAAACATGACTGGTTGGGCAGAAGATTTTCCCACAGTAAGTTGCCATTACTTTCTGTGGTAGACTGGTAACCTATCGAACCTAATCTATTCGGCATTTTAACCCATAGCTGGAGGGAAATGACATGGATTATGTTATATTATTATATTTATAAGAAATAATTAGTGGGGGATCAGTTTATTACTTCATATCAATAGAAAACCGATCTCTAACTTTATGCTCAGTGAAAGTGAAGTGACATAAGTGATACACTTATAAGTGATACTTGCATTTATGGTCATGTGTAGAAGCTGTCATCGCTTCGTCATTCAACAGTCCCTCAAACGTTCGATCAGATGAACACGACCAATCGTTAATAAATGGCTTTATATTACTTGTTTATGTTATAAGTATGTAATATATTTTAAAATCAAATTAGTTTAATTTTCAATTTTCTAATTTTACTAAAATAAAGTGTCATAAAACTTTTAAAATATTTTTAAAATCGATGAATTTTTGTTTGTTTACAAATTTCTGAAAAATTAAGAAAATGACCGCTTTTAAGAAAATCTTAAGAAGTCAAAATTAAATGTGACATTCTATTCTATATAATTTCTATCTGAAATACACCAGAAGTTTTTACTTAATGGAAATAATGAATTTAATCATTACGCTTTTAATTAAATCTAAAATGAAATCTTCAAGAATATTTTTTCATTTTGAAAATTTCATTTTAAACTTAGGTATCGAAAATTGATGCTGAAATATTGGTGGTACCTAGCTTTAACATTGTTATGGAAATAATTGTTTAAACTCGATCGTTCAATAAATAATTACCTTTTAATGAAACGGAGTATCTCGCGAGTAAATTTTATCGGTTCTTCACACTGACAAAAACTTCGAAGTTTACGATTGACGAGCAGAATGGGTCAGACATTTGCGAATTTTACATTTTATTGTCGCAGTGTTATGCGAGAAATCTTTCTCAATCATGAAACGGCGAACGAAACTAGAAGTTATACGATCAAAGCAAAATCTGTAACGGGAAAATCAGATGGAAAAGTCAACATATAAAGCCCCGGGGTGAGGTCGGGATTGGGTAGGAGGTCTCTCCCATGACCCGAGATCCATAAGCGAGTAAGAACTGATGAAAGTTCATGGGTTTTAGTCTTACACAGAATTCTTTTTCAATATTCACTTCAAACGTTCAATGTCTTTTTTTCTGCGGTGGCTTCTTTGAAGAAATAGCACTTCGAAGAATATAGAATTGGAAGAAATTTTCAATTTGCTGGACAGAAAAATACGACTTCTTGCTTTTTTTTTTTAAAGTAATCTATTAAAAATCACAGCTGACATGAAATGTGTTGGAGCGACAAAAGTTAAAATTTGGAAGTAATTACATGTATAAATATCACACACAGTATATATATATATATACATATATATATATATATATATATATATATATATATATATATATATACCTGAGGGTGTTTGCGTACGTCTGTCAGGTTTTATATACTCTAAAAGCCAAAAGTTAGAAATATATTTATGTATGAGATAAACACATGATTGCTAGATTTTGTAAGAGAAAAGAAGTCAAGAAAAAGAAATATTCATCCAACACTTTTCAGACAATTCTTTTAATTTTTTGTCAAAACTTTTCACTGTTTTCAGACGTTCTGACGTGATTTTTGCTCATCTTTCTATCGATTTTTTCCGTTCTATTGTTCTTGACTTTTTTTCCAACACTATTTTCTAAAGATTCTTAAAATATTTTTATTATTCAAAGATTTCAATGTTTTCTGAACTTCGGATATATATATATATATGTATATAATACACTTTTTAAAAAAATTATTTAACCTACAGACAGACAATAAATGACGTTAGAATGCAAGATGGTTACGAGGTTGAAAGTAATTACAGAAAATAAAAGAGTAGGTTTTAGAAATAAAAATATAACGATTGCTATTGAATTTAAAATTTTGAAAATCGTAGTTGATGGTAAAGCCTGAAGAAGATTACTCAAGAGAAAAAAATATTAGAATATAAATGATAATTTCATTAAGTTATTTCAATAAAAAAACTGAATCGACCTAGCTGCCAATCAAGTCGTTGAGTTAACTGCCATACGTTATACACGTTTGGGCGATCATGTCTCGAAAAAGACATGACTGGCTTGGCAGAAGATTTTCCCGCAGTAAGTTGCCATTATTTTCTGTGGTAGACTGGTAACCTATAGAACCTAATCTATTCTGCATTTTAACCCATAGCTGGAGGGAAAAGACATGGATTATGTTATATTATTATATTTATAAGAAATAATTAGTGGGGGATCGGTTTATTACTTCATATCAATAGAAAACCGATCTCTAACTTTATGCTCAGTGAAAGCTTTACTTATGTTTCCAACTGTTTTACTCAGTCAGTGAAGTGACATAATTGATACACGCTTTGGCGATCATGTCTCGAAAAATACATGATTCACTGGATAGAAGATTTTTCTGCATTATTTTCTGTGGTAGACTGGTTGCCAACCAAAGCAACTCAATCTGTCCTGATATTCAATTCATAGATGAAGGGAGAAGAGCAGGATTGATATCTTTTCTTTCTTGCGCGTAAGTGAATGCAACGAATTCAACTGGAATTCGAACTCGGCTCTCGGATTTCTCGTTCCAATCTTATATTCACTACAACACAACGCACATCCTAACAAATCCAGTATGACGGTTAAATTCGCAATGCCGAATTAAAACAAGAATATTTCATTTGAATAATTCACTGTCAAAATATTTATCTGAGAGGCAAAAGGAAGGCTATAAAACGGTGGTGCGAAAGTGACTGAAGCCTGGATGTTAGATCAGGATTGATAATATTGCAGATTCTTCTTTGGTTTTTGTCAAGAAACTGTGGACACGTAGCAGAAGCAGCTGATCAGATATGGAAGCAATATCTGATAGGCAGACAAATGGTAAACTTAGAAATGTGTAAGATATATTAGATAAGTGATCCTATTTTATGCGCGGTATTCATTCAGAATATGAACGATCATGCTTCTCAATAATCTCTTCCTTTTTCGCACTAAGGGTGGACAAATAAAAAGGTTTCATTTGTAACAACCCCCACACATTTAGAGAAGCTCATCTGCTTGATCTCTGTTGTGTTTTATGGGTGTCGATTCTTCGTCTACATTGGCAAGTGGTTCGAAATCAGAGAGATCCACGGCAAGTCCCATTATTGTGTATGTTCGAAAATTGTACTTAGTCTGAGGAGTCTATTGCTTTTTTTTGTCGCAGTTCTTTGCTGTGTGCATTTGGATGTGCATTTTAAGTTACTTTCTTCTAGACTTTACCTAAAGAGGCATGAGTTACAGGTGGTTTGAATTAAGAGCTTTAATTTGAGAAGGAAAAGTAAAGGCTAAAAGGCCAAGCGAAGAAATAGAGTCATACCTTTTCCAAGGCTATTAACATTTAAGTGAATGCAAAGAAATCTACAAGAATTCGAACACGGCTCTCTGATTCTTTAATCCGACCCGTTTTTTTTTTTTTTTTTTTTTTCAATCGTTTCACTCTAAGCAAGGCGGTACCGCTATTGATGCGCAGGGGTCTACATAAGAGAGTAAAAGTTCAGGCATGAAGAGAATGAAGAAAAAGACGAACCAGTTACAGGAGATGCCACAGAAAGGGCAAGAGAAGGATGTGAACACAGGATTGAAGACAATTGCGAATGAAATTCACAAGAGTTCCAATTCGGCTTTCCAATTCTTTAATCCGACCCGTTCTTTTCGTTTTTTTTTATTAATCGTTTCACTCCAAGCAAGAGGGTACCGCTACTGGTGCGCAGGGGTCTACATAAGAGAGTAAAAGTTTAGGCATGAAGAGAGGTAAGAGAAAGACAAACCAGTTACAGGAGGTTCCACAGAAAGGGCAAGAGAAGGATGTGAACACAGGAGTGGAGATATTTGCGAAGGTAGAGAGAAGGGAAAATAACAAGATACACAGGGTGATGTAGAAAAGACTGGAGTTAAGTGGATAAGAGATGGGAATTGACATTGCATTTAATTTCCTGGAGATTGTAGCCGTCAGAAGAGCAAGTATATGGAAGGGAGTTCGACAGGCGGGAAGTGCAAGAAAAGAAGCTAAGTGTAGAAGTGTCGTCTGCATTTGCTTGATTTAACTGTAAAAGGGTGGGACCTTGTTGCCAGCCTAGTTGCATAAGTAAATTCTTGTGGAGGGGGCACCAGTGACTTAAGATCGTCGAAGAAGAAACCATGAAAATATTTGTAGAAGAGACAGAGTGAAGCCACATTCCGCTGGTGAGAAAGTGGTTGAAGTCGAGCTGCCAGGTCGGGACCAATTACATTACAGATTCTCCTTTGGAGCCTGTCAAGAACACTGAGATGAACAGCAGGGGTGCTTAACCAGACATGACAACGGTATGCTATTAGTTACTCCACTATGTCTCCATATACATCAAATAACCAATGCACTTAACATCTCCCGTAAGAGGTTTGAGAATATGCTGTAAATGAACTTGATATGACAGAGGTTTCTTCTTGGTGGGTGTCACGTCATCTGAAATCAAAAGAACACCAGACTGATGACATCACGAGAAACTCTGACATTGTTTCCAGGCAAATCCAGCTGGTTGGAAAAGGTATTCATCTAAGTCCCCTCCCCAGAATTATATGTTAATTAACAGAACTTAATAAGGATTTAAGACCATTAATCCCTTATTATCTCGACGCCCAAAAGTTCTTATAATCTAAAAAAATATCTGGCTTTAAATAACTTGCAAAGGGTAATTAATCATAAAATCATGAAAAAACATGTGAATAGCTACGATGTTCAGTATTTAAAAAAAAATTAACTGCATTTTCAATTATTATTTTTCAATCCTCTCAAAGAGAGAGGACGATAAAAAAATAAGAAGACAAAAGATAGCGATTGATATTGGAATTAAATTCTTGAAGATAGAATTTGACATGGAAGCAATAATCAGAAGGGAATTCCACTAGCTGAAAGTACAGTAAAAGAAACTGTTAGCATAAGATTTATGGTTATATCTAGTCATCTCAACTCTAAATTGATGAGACCTTTCAGCCAACCCAGTACTGCGCTTAAATTCATAATGTCTAGTAACCACAGCGGAAAGTTCAACAAACCGAATGTTTAGTCATTTTGTGTTTCTTCTAAGTTTCACAACTTGTATTTCGTACATATATTTCACTAAAATATTAAATTTCTCATATTATTAAGGAACATAAATTTTGTTTTTAATAATTTAAATCCAAGCAAGGCAATAAAGCCACTAGGATGCAAGAGTGATAATAAAATATGCAGAAAATTACTAGTAAGGGGAAAATACAATAAAATAATAAAAAATAAGAAAGCTGCAAAAAACTATTAACATTGAATCTAAATCTTTTAAGATCATAGTTGATATGAAAGCAATAAACCCAAAGAGAATTCCAAAAGCGAGAAGTGCCATAGAAGAAGCTGTTAGCATAGAACTTACGGTTACATTTAACCAATGCAACTGTGAATTGATGAGACGTTGCCGCCGATCCTATACTACGCTTAAAGTCATAAACACAGAGGAAAGTTAATCAGAACAAATACCATGGAAGTATTTGTCGAAAAGACACAGAGATTCATTGCTGAAATTCATTAGAATTTGAAAAGCACGATCATAAGAGATGAAAAGTGGTTTATTTACAACAACGATAAGCGAAAATATCATGAAGAAAAACAAAATGAACTACAGATAAGCTAACACTGCCCCTCCATATTATTTTGGATATTTAGATGACATTCCTTCTTTGATTATTTTATCGTTACATTTTTTTTCGGTTATATTATATTTGGGAAGTCGAGTTCGAATTCCAGTTGAATTCGTCGAATTTACTTACGCACAAATCCCCTTGGGAAAGGTATTCATCCGTCACTTCCCTCCAGTTATGGGTTAAATAATAAGACAAATTGCGTTCTATAGAATTGGCTGGCAACCAGTCTACTGCATAAAGCAATGGCAACCTACTGCAGGATAATGTTCTGCCCAGTCAGTCATGTCTCTTTCGAGATATGATCGCCCAAAGCGTGTATGACGTATGGCACTTAACTAACTGATATTATAATTGGTTTAAAAATTAACTGTTAATTGTTGCATTTTAGAGGGCTTCTTTTTGCTACTTGTTATTTTATCTCTTACTTCTATTCCATTTTAGCATTGTGGCTTTTTAGAGGGCTTCCTTTATCCACTTGTCATTTTATTACTAATTTTATGTAATTCTATTATTGTTGCATTTTAGAGGGCTTCTTTTTGCTACTTGTTATTTTATCCTTACTTCTATTCCATTTTAACATTGTGGCTTTTTAGAGGGCTTCCTTTATCCACTTGTTATTTTATTACTAATTTTATGTAATTCTATTATTGTTGCATTTTAGAGGGCTTCTTTTTGCTACTTGTTATTTTATCCTTACTTCTATTCCATTTTAGCATTGTGGCTTTTTAGAGGGCTTCCTTTATCCACTTGTTATTTTATTACTAATTTTATGTAATTCTATTATTGTTGCATTTTAGAGGGCTTCTTTTTGCTACTTGTTATTTTATCTCTTACTTCTATTCCATTTTAGCATTGTGGCTTTTTAGAGGGCTTCCTTTATCCACTTGTCATTTTATTACTAATTTTATGTAATTCTATTATTGTTGCATTTTAGAGGGCTTCTTTTTGCTACTTGTTATTTTATCCTTAATTCTATTCCATTTTAGTATTGTGGCTTTTTAGATGGCTTCCTTTATCCACTTGTTATTTTATTACTAATTTTATATAATTTTATTATTGTTGCATTTTAGAGGGCTTCTTTTTGCTACTTGTTATTTTATCCTTACTTCTATTCCATTTTAACATTGTGGCTTTTTAGAGGGCTTCCTTTATCCACCTGTTATTTTATTACTAATTTTATGTAATGTTATTATTGTTGCATTTTAGAGGGCTTCCTTTTGCTACTTGTTATTTTATCCTTACTTCTATTCCATTTTAGCATTGTGGCTTTTTAGAGGGCTTCCTTTATCCACTTGTTATTTTATTACTAATTTTATGTAATTCTATTATTGTTGCATTTTAGAGGGCTTCTTTTCTCTACTTGTAATTTTATCCTTACTTCTATTCCATTTTAGCATTGTGGCTTTTTAGAGGGCTTCCTTTATCCACTTGTTATTTTATTACTAATTTTATGTAATTCTATTATTGTTGCATTTTAGAGGGCTTCCTTTTGCTACTTGTTATTTTATCCTTACTTCTATTCCATTTTAGCATTGTGGTTTGTAGAGGGCTTCCTTTATCCACTTGTTATTTTATTACTAATTTTATGTAATTCTATTATTGTTGCATTTTAGAGGGCTTCTTTTCTCTACTTGTAATTTTATCCTTACTTCTATTCCATTTTAGCATTGTGGCTTTTTAGAGGGCTTCCTTTATCCACTTGTTATTTTATTACTAATTTTATGTAATTCTATTATTGTTGCATTTTAGAGGGCTTCCTTTTGCTACTTTTTATTTTATCCTTACTTCTATTCCATTTTAGCATTGTGGCTTTTTAGAGGGCTTCCTTTATCCACTTGTTATTTTATTACTAATTTTATGTAATTCTATTATTGTTGCATTTTAGAGGGCTTCCTTTTGCTACTTGTTATTTTATCCTTACTTCTATTCCATTTTAGCATTGTGGTTTGTAGAGGGCTTCCTTTATCCACTTGTTATTTTATTACTAATTTTATGTAATTCTATTATTGTTGCATTTTAGAGGGCTTCCTTTTGCTACTTGTTATTTTATCCTTACTTCTATTCCATTTTAGCATTGTGGCTTTTTGGAGGGCTTCCTTTATCCACTTGTTATTTTATTACTAATTTTATGTAATTCTATTATTGTTGCATTTTAGAGGGCTTCCTTTTGCTACTTGTTATTTTATCCTTACTTCTATTCCATTTTAGCATTGTGGCTTTTTAGAGGGCTTCCTTTATCCACTTGTTATTTTATTACTAATTTTATGTAATACTATTATTGTTGCATTTTAGAGGGCTTCCTTTTGCTACTTGTTATTTTATCCTTACTTCTATTCCATTTTAGCATTGTGGCTTTTTAGAGGGCTTCATTTATCCACTTGTTATTTTATTGCTAATTTTATTCATATAATTGTTTTTTTATGATTACTTTTCCCTCTCTGATTATTTTATCATCAATATTATTTTATTTAATTATTCTGCAATTTTAGAGGGCTTCTTTTTGCTACTTGTTATTTTATCCTTACTTCTATTCCATTTTAGCATTGTGGCCTTTTAGAGGGCTTCCTTTATCCACTTGTCATTTTATTACTAATTTTATGTAATTCTATTATTGTTGCATTTTATCGCTAATTTAATTTTATTTTATTATTGTAGTTTTTTAGAGGGCTTCCTTTTTCCACTTGTTATTTTGGTAGTAATTTTATTTAATTCTATTATTGTTGCATTTTAGAGGGCTTCTTTTCTCTACTTGGTATTTTATTGCTAATTTTATTTTATTTTACTATTGTGCGTTTTTAGAGGGCTTCCTTTCTCCACTTATTATTTTATTAAGAGTTTTCTTTAATTTTATTATTCTTCAATTTTAGGTTACTTTTTTTTCTCTACTTGTCATTTGTTCCCTAATTGTATTTCATTTTTGCATAGCAGCTTTTTTAAAGGGCTTCTTTCTCCACTTGTTATTTTATTGCTAATTTTATTTAATTCTATTATTGTTGCATTTTAAAGGGCTTTTTTTTCTCTACTTGCTATTTTATTGCTAATTTCATTTGATTTTAGTATTGTAGTTTTTAGAGGGCTTCCTTTCTCCACTTGTTACTTTATTATTAATTTTATTTAATTCTATTAGTGTTGCATTTTAGAGGGCTTCTTTTCTCTACTTTGTATTTAATCGCTAATGTTATTTCTTTTTAGTATTGTAGCTTTTTAGAGGGCTTTATTTCTCGACTTATTATTTTATTACGAATTTTTTAAAAATTTTATTGTACTTCGATTTTAGGGGACTTCTTTTCTCTAATTGTTATTTATTCCCTAATTTTCTTTCATTTTAGCTTCTTAGAAGGCTTTTTTCTCCACTTGTTATTTTGTTACTAATTTTATTTAATTCTGTAATATTGATTTTTAGAGGGCTTCTTTTCTTTACTTGTTTTTTTTCTCTAATTTGATCTAATTCTATTTTTTTTTTTTTGCATTTTAGAGTGTTTTTATTCTCTACTTTTTTCATCTCTAATTTTATTTAATTTTATTATTTTTGATTTTAGAGGGCTTCTTTTCTCTACTTTCTATTTCATCCCTAATTTTATTTTATTTTATTATGATCGTGACTATATATATATATATATATATATATATATATATATATATATATTAGTCATCCGCTGATATATCTGTTTCACTGTATCACAGCTCATCAGTACGATCAGACATCCAATTGATTCTAACCAGGATTGAAACCCGACCGAATTGACATCAGTCGGCGATTCCACCTCTGAGCTATGGGTGTTCGGTAGAGGAATTCGGACTTTAGCTTGTTATATACAATGTATACACACGCTAGTAGCCGAAAATGCTTAAATTCATAACTGAGTAGCTACTGTTTTTTTCAAAGTCTACGATATACAAGGTAACCAAAAAAAATATGTCCGTTTTTTGATTAGTCATTGAATGAAGTTGAAATATATACGAAATGCGTGTAGCAATTGTTTTAAAATTCGAACAGCCAAAAGTAGGAACATCAGAGATTATAAAAAGACACGCGCACTGTGCCCGGCCATCAGTTATAAGTCGGACAGCTGTGAGAAGGATTGAAGTGTCTGGAGACCTTGTTTGGGGCTGTTTACTTTACGACTTCAAAGTTGGCTTATCAGCAGATGCATCAAGTCGCCGCATATGTCAAGCGTTTGGGGATAGTGCTGTGGGTGAACGTACGGCAAGGAGTTGATTTCGAAAATTCAAGTCAGGAGATTTGTCTCTCCATGATGAGCCATGCAGGGGACTACCACAGGTCTTGAATGACTGTGTCCTGAAGGCGGCTGATGAAGAGAACAGTAGTCTAACGTGTGGTGAACTTGCAAGACAGTTCAACGTTTCCGATGAAACAGACTTCACCTGCACTGCCTAGGTAAGACGTACAAACCGAGCAAGTGGGTTCCGCAAATGCTGTTCGAGGTCCACAAGAGACAACGAGTGGCAGCCTGCGTATCGCTGCTTTCTCCCTACCGTACCGCATCCTTATTCAATCGAATGCTTACCAGTAATGAAAAGTGGGTTCTGTACAAAACTCCCAAGCGTTCCAGACATTGGTTGTCATCTCAGGATGCTGTCCCTCATATCGCAAGACCGAAGATGCACCCACGCAAGATTATGCTTTGTGCTTGGGGGACAGGTCATCAAGTGGTTCATTATAAACTGCTACCAACGGGCCAAACGCTCACTGGAGACCTATACTCGCAGCAATTGAAACGTGTGCAACAGGTATTGCGCCAGAAGGAGCCAGCACATTTGAATCACAAAGGTGTGGTTTTCCTCCATGACAACACCAGGTCGCATGTCGCGCGAGTGGTCATGGACACCATACAGCAATTTGTGTGGGAGACTTTGTGCCATTCACCTTATTCACTTGACCTTGCCCCATCCGATTACCACCTCTTCCACTCCCTGGATCATCGTTTTCGTGTTAAATCCTTCACCAACGAAGCAGACTTGCGCAAAGCTCTCACGGACTTCTTTGCTTCAACCCCACACCCCGAGTTCTACTGCAAGGGCATTGAACAGCTAGAGACACGTTGGCAGAAGGTGTTGGATGCTGATGGCGATTACTTCGAAGACTAAAGTTACACATACGAAGTTAAAGTTACAGATACTGTGAAACGTTTTCTCTTTTTTTCTTTAAAAACGGATTTTTTGGTTACCTTGTATATATATATATTATATATATATATATATATATATAGATACTATAGTCATCCGCAGACAGATCTGTTTCGCTGTATCACAGCTCATCAGTACGGCTTAGACTCCGATCGATTCCTAACCCAGGATTTAAACCCGACCGAATCGGCGTCAGTCGGTGATTCTACCCCTAGGCCATGAGAAGAAGGCAGACTTTTTAGCGCGTATAAACACGCCCAATAGATAGAGTGCTCTAATTCATTATTGAATGAGCGATGCGTATATGCCGGAGTAGCTACTGTTTACAAAGTCTCCCACTCTTCCAGAGTGCTCAATCAGGGTGTGAGAGCCTATATATATATATATATATATATATATATATATAATGATAACAATAATAATAATAACAATAATAATAATAATAATATTAATAATTGTTATAATATATTTCAATCCGTCTCGGGAAAACCTACCGAGTATAAACGCGGTGAGGAAAAAAGGGGGAATAAAAAAGAAACTAAGTAAATACTTGAACATACGTCGAAATACTCGTTGAAAAGAAAAGAAACCCCGAGACGAGAACCCTAACACTAAAGCGCTCAATACAATATTAGAGCAAACAAATAAGAATAACTCTAAATTAGATCCAACAGACCTACCTAGGTTTCACCTAACGGATCGTCAGGGCAAGTCAGAGCATGTTAGATTTATTCTTATTTACTTATATATATATATATATATATATATATATATATATATATATATATATATATATATAACTCTGGCGTCCATTTACATCAAATTTTGCAAATCTCGCAATCTTACTCACTGTAATACTTCTTTGGTGTGAATGTGATTGGACTTTAGCTCTTTTCATCTTTTTTTTTTACTCCCCTTCTCATTAGAATTTTCTTTTAATTTTAAGAATAAATTGCCCAGAAAATAAAAACCTGAGGAGATCTGAGACGAAACCGATTGTTGTTTTAGTTCTTAGTGCTTAGTATGTCAATAAAGTTTCGCTTATTCTTTGCTGTAATTAAATGTTGTACCACCAGGAATCTTATCAATCAATTATATATATATATATATATATATATATATATATATATATATATATATTGTAAGGAAGTTATGGAACACGTAGATTTGAAACCCACTGTTCGTGCATTTACTTTTATAAAGAGTGCTCAATAGTATCACTACACAAAAATCTTCGCGTTTCGGAGCTACGTTTGCTCCTCATCTGGTGATAAGTTGAAATAAAAAATAAATTGTGAAAACGATTTATTTTTGGTAATATGATATGCAAGTGAATGTGGTGGGAGTTTACTACGATTTAGTCAGCAGTTTGTAGCCATAGTGATACAACTCTGGGTTAGAAGAGGGGTGCGGAGTAGCTTAGTTTTGAACAGATCACTTTTTAGTTTTGCCTGGATAATTCTTATATTGGGATGTAAGGTTTTTTTAAGAAAGGGTAGATACTTTTTATTTTACTACTATCTATGAGTGGATGGAATAAAGTTGCTATTAATGTTGTGTGACTTTATTTTCTTTTATTTATACGTTGTTCGTTTTTTTATTTTGAGGATTAAACATGGGTATTAATTACCTTTTTGGAGGGGATTATTTTATGTGAATGAGGTATTTTTTGCTTAATTAAATTTTAACGAAACCCGAAACTTTTTGTGTAGTAATACTATGCTTTCATAAACCATTGTAACAACCATTACAATTATATATCTAAACTTATTTATAGATGGAACTTTGTCTCTGTGTGTATGTGTCCATTAACAATCGTCTCTGAAACGGCTGAACCGATTTTCTTGAAAATTTACACAGTTGTACTATAAGCGTCTGCGAGTGTTCTTAGCTAGGTTTTGTGTCGAGGTACCCCAGATAAATATCGAAAATCGATAATCGAAAAAATCGGATTATAGAAGGAGTGGTCCGATTTTAATCAAATTTGATACATTCATGGACAAAAACATAAGAAACAATATTCAGAAGTTTCAAGGTTGTAGTTTTTACAATAGTGCAGAAAATCGATAATATATATATATATATATATATATATATATATATATATATATATATATAGATAGATAGATAGATAGATAGATAGAAAAGGCAAGATGTATGTGTGTGAGTCTGTTTATCTGCCTGTATTTTTGTATTTTTTTCAGACCTTTTATTTTAGTTTTTGCTTCGGGTTTGGCTCTAAGTAGGTATAATTGTAGTTTTTAGTCTCAGCCATGATACGATTTACTCAGAGGATTGATTTAGCCTTCAAAATTTAGTTTACGCCGAAAAAAACGTATTTAACATTGATAGCAGGAAATCAAAATTTGACTTACATCCATTCATTTTTCTTTCAGTCTACGGTTTCGCTTTAACTGGAAGCAACTATTGTTTTTTAGTCTTTCGTGCCAACGCCCAAAGAGTCTGAGCTCCAGGACCATGCCGGGCTATACTGCTAGTATATATATATATATATATATATATATATATATATATATATATATATATATATCAGAGCCTTTATTATAATGGAGAGGATTATAGTTAGTTTTTAAATATCGTGTTTCCCTCATATTATTTTATCTATAATGTATTCTGAAACACACTTCTTTGTATTTATATGGTTTTTTTTTCTTATTATCATCTTCTCTTTATTTTTATCTCATTGTATTGATGTCGTTTTTTCCTGTATTATTATTTTATTATTAGTTTTCTTCTATTATCTAGCAATTTTTAGCTGCAGATATTTTTTCTTCAACCTGTTGTGGTCCCTTTTTTTACTAACTATTTTTCTTATTAATTTTCTATCACGTATTTCCTTCCTTATTATTTACTTACGTTTTTCATTACAATGCGCTGGATGTCACTTTTCTATCTCCATTAACGACATTACGAAACCGATAATAAAAAATAATTTCTCACGAGTTTCCTTTTAACAAAAGATATTTTAATTTTTTGTCCGATTATTATTTTTATGTGTGTCAGTGTGCTTTAAAATGATTGAAAAAAAAAAAAGAGAACTCGTTACTTTTAATTTTATTTTCTTTTATCTTCTGGTTTGAAGCTCACTTACTACCAAATTTTTTTCTGCCAAAAAGAAAGCTACCAGTTGACATACATTTGTTTATATCCTTATATATTTTATAATTATTGTACTTCATCTTTCAAAACGGAGTTCATTTCCCATAGTCTGAAGTAAGAGAAGTCTTTTCCTACGTTAAAAAAAAAACGAATTTTAACTGTTGTGATATTTAAATGAAATTTCCTACATTGTTTAGACGTAAACAACATTAAGTAGGGAACGGGGGAAAAAAGAAAGAAAATCAGAATAGGATATTTTTAATGTTAATTTTGTTTGTGTTGGTCTTGATTTCTTTTCTCCACTTGTTATTTTCTTCGTCTTTTATGTGTCCTGTCCTTTCGGGACGTAGGCGATCATAGCTTTCCACGTCTTCTTATCTCTGGTGCTCTTAGCAAGCTTTCTCCTGTTACAAAACACAACCCTCGTTCCGTCATCCACCTGATCAGGTTCTTCAAATATGTTATCCACTGATTTCCCCTCTATCTTTTCCCTCTTTTTCCCTCTATCTGACCTGTTAGAATCAGGTTCTCCAAGACATCATTCCTCATTGAATGTCACAGGAACTTTAGCTGTCTCTTTCTGATGCCCGGTATTTATTTCCTTTTCGTTTCCATCCTTTCCAAAACATCATTGCTCACATGCTCAATCCATGATATTCGCAGCATGCTTCTGTAGAACCATATTTCAATTACTTAAAGTTTTTTCTTCATCTTCGATAATATTGTCCAGCATTTATTGCCATATTGAAGAACTGATATCACATAGCACTCCCGTACTCGCTTTTTTGTTTCTAGCAAAATTTTCCTGTTTCTTAATACTTTACTCAGCTTCTGGAATGCGTCATTCGCCATGACAATTCGCCTTCGGATGTCTGTGTCGCACTTTCTGTCTTCTGTTATAACATTTCCCAGGTATTTAAATTTTTGTACCTGCCTGACTTTTAGTATCTCTCCTGCATTTAGCATTTTGGGTTGCTCTTTTTGTTGGTGAGCATGCACTTGGTTTTCTTGCAGTTTATTTATAGTCCTTTCATACTAATGTTTTTTATTTCATTATTATTTCTTTTTAGAGGGCTTATTCCTTTCGTCTGTTATTTTAACCCTATTTTTATTTCATTTTATTATTGCTGCTTTTAAGATTGCTTCATTTTTGCTTCTGTAATTTTCTCCCTATTTTTATGTCTTTTGCTATAAGTGGTTTTACTCTCTTATTTAGTTATCTAGCAGGTTAGCCCGGTTTCACTCGGGTAGTTTAAGGAATAATAAGAATAAAAAACATATGTCCACCTTCTCCACTTTTATAGATAGAGACTAGCAGTTTAGCCCGGTTTCACTCTGGTAGTTTAAGGAATAATAAGAATAAAACACATCTGATGACTTTACATAGTAAATACTTAGACAACGTTCGCCCTCGTCACTTTTATAGATATAGACTAGCAGTTTAGCCCGGTATCACTCGGGTAGTTTAAGGAATAATAAGAATAAAAAATATATGAATAATTTACATAGCAAATACTTACACAACGTCCACCCTCGTCACTTATATAGATATAATCTAGCAGTTTAGCCCGGTTTCACTTGGGTAGTTTAAGAATAATAATAAAAAAAAATCTGATGAATTTACATAGCAGTTACACAACATCCACCTTCGTTACTTTTATAGATATAAGCTAGCAGTTTAGCCCGGTTTCACTCGGGTAGTTTAAGAACTAAGAATAAAAAACATATAATGAATTTACATAACAAAAACTTACACAACCTAGACTCATCACTTGTAAAGATATTGACTATCAGTTTAGCCTGGTTTCACTCGGGTAGTTTAAGGAATAATAAGAATAAAAAACATATGAATAATTTATATAGCAAAATACTTATACAACGTCACCCTCGTCACTTTTATAGATATAGACAAACAGTTTTGCCCGGTTTCACTCGGGTAGTGTAAGAAAGAATAAGAATATAAAACATATTATAAATTTACGTCGCAAATAATTACACAACGTCCACCCTTGCCCCTTTCATAGATATAGACTAGCAGTTTAACCCGGTTTCACTCGAGTAGTTTAAGAATAATAAAAATAAAAAAAAACATCTGATGAATATACATAGCAAATACTTACACAACATCCACCTTCGTTACTTTTATAAATATAAACTAGCAGTTTAGCCCGGTTTCACTCGGGTAGTTTAAGAAATAATAAGAATAAAAAACATATGATGAACTTTCATAGCAAATACTTACACAACATCTACCCTCGTCACTTTTATAGATAGATAACAATGTAGAATGTCTCTATTGGATTAGGATGGGAGGGGGAGAGGCAACATATTTAGATATAGATAATATATAGTGGGGTGATCGATTCTATATTATAATCAATACATAAACTGATTCCTAACTTTGTGGGGCGATAATATATATTTTACTACCCCTAATTTTGGCTTTCTGAAAAATTTCAAGGTGTCGTTATCGTTCTCAAATTTTGATCTAGATCTGAGCGCAACTTCTGTCGAGCTTGACCGCAAAATGCAGACACTAAGTCGAATCTATCAAACAAACAATTTCTTGCACAACGTCTACCCACGTGAATTTTATAGATACAGATTACAAAAATGATACCTAAGATAGACGAGTTGTCTTTCCCTGTCAACTCTACTCTCTAGAGGGCACATTCATTAGGGTCCACTTTTACCCGGCTTCTCGAATGGTTAAGGCCTGAATTTCGTCGCTGCTGCAAATACCCGTTGTTACATTCTGAAGAGCAGTGCTACTAACTAGTACGTAAAATACTCACTTACACAAAGACTTCATTTATGTGAACTCATATGTGTCTATTTTGTATAACATATTATAGCCGCAAACAGAATAATTTGTTTGCAACAAATAATGTTGTTTCAATTATAATTTTCATGGCTGTATTATAATACTCTTTAAAACCCGCTGCCAAGAAGGACGGTTCTCTGTGTAGGGCCAGGAAGTGTTTCCCGTCTGGAACCATCCTGCACATATAAATCTACCTTCAGCCCGTGCATTGAATACTGCTGCTATATCTGGTCGGGTGCTCCTGCTATCCACCTAAGTCTCCTTTACAAAATCCAACAGAAAATCTGTAATGTGATCGATCCCAACTTGGCAGCTCAGACAGTCACATTCGCACCGGTACAATGTGGCTTCCCTGTGTCTCTTCTACAAATACTTTCAAGGCTTCTGCTCCAATGAACTTAGTTCTCTGGTGCTCCGTATGTATGAATTTACTCGAGCCACAAATTTTGCAACTAGATCCCTTCCTTTTACTGTGAAACTAATAAAATATAAACGCAAATTCTACTCCAGTAGCTTTTTTTCTCGCTCTTCCTGTCTGTAGAATTTCCTTCCGTATACTTGCTTCCCCGACAGCTACAATCGCAAAGAATTTAAATGTGAAGTCAATAGTCATCTCCTATCTCACTAACCTGCATCCTTTCTCTCATGCTCCTTTCTCCATTCACTCCACCCCTATCACACCGGTATTCTCATCCTTCTATAACCCTCCTTCTGACACACCTCTTTCTCATCACTTTATCCTATGTAACCCCTGCGCAACAGTGGCAGTAAAACTGACCTGCTTGGTGTAAAATTATTAAAAATAAAATAAGACAAATAAAAATCAAGAAGACGGAAGTTAACGATTGACACTGTATTTAAATTTTTAGAGATCTTAAGTTAACTGTGAATCAAGACGCCGTAAGATGTTAGAAGAGTGATAGAAGCAACTTCTAACACAGAATATACATCCATTTAAACTATAAATGATGAGACAAGGCCGTTAACCTAGAATTATTTAATAGAATTTCATACCACAAAGGATTACTACATTGTAGATTATAAGATTAAAAAACGTTTAAATTTATAGAAGAAGCACGCAACCAGATATGAAAGCAATATTCAAAGTAAGGAGGAACTGTTAAATTAAGACGACCTATGCCACGGACAAAGGGTCGAGTTATCCTGATTCTCTTCGTATTCTGTTGGTTGGGGGTCATTTCCAGTCAGCTTCTTCCTGAGAATTGATTTTTGTGGAAGATATTCCAGAAAATGAGCTTCCACGATTACCCCAGTCTTCAACAATTCAGGTAAACTGTTTTATATCCTACATATCTTTATTATCTGCAATTAGTCCCACTACTTGCACTACCGGCCATAATTATTAGGCGACCCCAGTTTTTTTTAAAAGAAATGATGTATTTCACACTATTTTTAGTATTTATTGACAAGTAGATAATTCTAAATAAAAATAAAATGGTTATTTTGTTAATACTGCACAGTAGAATGTGCATAAAATGAACTGTTCTGATGTCAAGTTTTTGTGCTCTCTTCCCCATGCTAGTCTCTTATTATTGGCTGGCCGAAGCAAAGGCTTCCTGGCTGCTTTGTAAAATTTTACAAAGTATTAATAACAAAAGAACCATTTTATTTTAATTTAGAATTATCGACTTGGAAATAAATACTAAAAATAGTGTGAAATACATTATTAAACCCAATGTGTCCTGTTATTTAACCCATAACTAGAGGAAAGTGACGGATTAATACCTTTCCCAAGGGTATTTGCGCGTAGGTGAATGCAAGGAATTTAACTGGAATTCGAACTCGGCTCCCCGATTTGTTGCTGCGTGTCGATATCCACTGCGCAACAACGCACATCCTATTCAATTTTACGAAGCCCGGTGAAACACGTGACAGCGGTTAAAAGTTGTTAACAGCTGATTAGCCTGTTTCATACCGGCTACGACAAAAATAAGTCCCGCATTTTAAAGTTTGACAGACAGGACCAAACTTACTTCCATTAAAATTTGTATTTCATTCTTGTAGAAAAGCGAACCTCGACGTGGTCTGGTAGTTAGCAAGTGTGCCATTACAGTTAACTATAATTTTTATAAAACATGACTATATTACAGTGGTGTGAAAGTAACTGAAGCCGAGATACCAAATGAAGATCATTATCATTGCAGATTAAAGAAAAAGAGAACAACAAAATATAAAGTATAAAAAAACAATGAAGAAATAATGAATTTTAAAAGATCACAGTTGACTAGAAAGCAAGATGCAAGGAGAATCTTCCACAACGGGAAATGCGGGAGAAGAAACTGTTAGCATAGAACTTACGGTTACATCTGGTTATTTCAACAGATAGAAGTAAATGCAAATTAATTTGAAAAAATAATGGTCGATGATCTAAGAAAGAATTAGTTTTAACAAGTCGGTCACTAGAATTGCGTGAGGAGAAAGGTAGTTGTTCCCGATTGTTTCTTGTTTTTGGTCGGAGCTGTCCACTCGCTTACGCAGATTAAGTGCCTGAGTAACAGTATCATAAAAACAAAATAAAATTTTGTCGACTGTGTTTATGATGATATTTACCTTGCTTGAATAGGCAACCTCCCCACACATACAAAAAAAACCCCAAAAAAATACAACAGTAGGAAGATTGCATTTCCCTTACCTACGTAAATCAGATCTTGCAAATCAGTCTTCGATAATCTTTTTCGGGTCCATCTTACCAGGTTGAAATATGCAATTCTTACAGATATTAAAAACTCGACTGGACATTTTCGTGTTTTTGTGCGTTTTTGCATGTTGATTGATTGGCATCACTATAGACGCATTTCAGAGGCAGAGTATTGAGAAACAAAAGAATTTCATTAGAGATAAAGAAAAGGGTACTTGAATGTTATGTGATATCCGTCCTCCTTTATGGCAGCGAATGCTGAACGATCTCCTTAACGATGAAGAAGAGACTCAAAGCAACGTAATATGATTTCACAGAGATATGCAACCATGGACCAAACTTGTGAGCAATGGAGTTGTTTTGGAAAGAATGCAAACGAAAAAGAAATTATGTGATGCCAGTTCTTCAATATGGCAGTTAATGCTAGACAATAGCATCGAAGATGAAAGAAAAACTTCAAGCAATTTAACTGAAATGTGGTTCCACAAAAGGATGCTGCGAATATCATGGGTCGAGCATGTGAGCAATTTAGAAATGATGGAAACGAAAAGAAAATTAATACTGAGCATCAGGAAAAGACAACTAAAGTTTCTGGGACATGCAATGAGGAAAGAGGGCTTGGAGAACCTGATACTAACAGGCCAGATAGAGGGAAAAAGTGACAGGGGAAAGCAGCGGATAACATATTTGAAGGACCTGATCAGATGGATGTCAGAACAAGGGTTGCGTAGTGTAACAGAAGAAAGCGTGCTAAGAGCAACCAGGAATAGGAAGACGTTGAAGGCCATGATCGCCTATGTCCTGAAGGGACAGGGCACATAAAAGAAGATATATGCCAACGCTTTTAAGAAATTATATGTATATAAAGTGGGGGATCAACTCTTCTTTAACCAACCCTAAAAGAAAAACGTCTTTGGCTGGACAATAATACATAAAATAGGGAATTATTTTTCAATCACCTTATCTATATATATATATATATATATATACATATATATATATATATATATATATATATATATATAAGTTGATTGAAAAGTAACTCTCCATTTTAAGATATAATTTATTTATTCAATAAAATTTTTACAAGAAATGGATATGAGAGAAAAACGTTTAGCGTGGGGTTTTATTTAAAATTCGATGTAGGCACCAAATTCTGCTCTCAGCTTCCCAAGCCGCCCAGAATCTCTTGTGGTATGGAAGACATAACTTCTTGTATTCGCCTTTCAAGTTCTTCCAAAGTTTTGGTTTGCTTTCGTAGTCTTGCTATTTTAAACACTGCCAAAAAGTTCACTGGGTATTAAGTCAGGACTCCTGGCTGGCCACTCATACATAAAATAGGGAATTACTTTTCAATCATCCTGTATATATATATATATATATATATATATATATATTTAAAAAAGCAGCTTACAAGTGTGTTTTGTGAGCTTTTGTCCTCTTCTGTGAGTTGAAATATGAAGTTGGTTGGATCGATACGTCCACAGCAATCGATAGATGAGAAGATTTTTCCAAAGAGAAAGCCCCCGGAGATGCTCTGACATCAAACGGATAAAGATTTGAAGATCCTCGGAAATCCTAGCGCGATTCCCAGGAACAAAGTCTGGAAAGAACCGGACAATTTTAATCGAGGTCTATTCCTGCCTGAACAGAGATCGAGGTACCTGCCCGAGGTACTTTGTAGGGTGCCTTACAAGATGAAAGGTTGATAACAACTACCTGCATTACATGAGGAGGTAGAAAGAGATTCGAATCGATTTATCGTGTTAAATCTTGCAACAGTGTTTTGAATTATGTTAACGAAGCCAACTATGGCACAAGGTCAGTTTAACAAGTAAGTTAAAAATATTGTAAACTGGCTTGCGATCAAACCAATGCAAACTCTTTTAAGAATATATTTTGCACCAAACAAGGCAGTAAAGCCACATGGGATTAGAGGGTGTGGAAGGATTAGTAACATAAATATTACTAATGAACGGAAAGTTAAAAAGCAATCAAGAAGACAGTGGATGGCGATTGACACTGCCTTTAAATTTTTACAGATTAAAGTTAGCTGGAAAGAATGGAGCCAGAATGGAGTTCCACAAGGAGATGTGAGGGAAAAGAAACTATTAGCATAGAACTTACGGTTACATCTTGCCTACTCAAATGTAAGTTGATGTGATTTTGACGGAAGTCTAGTCTTTCTCCATTCTTTTATGTAACTGAAATTTGTTGTTTGAATTTTGTTTAACGGCATATCAGCGTCTATTTAATGCCAAAAAGGTTGGGGTTTAAGGTACTTTTTAATGTTCAGTTATAGTGAGAAAGTTGATGTAGTCAGATTTTAATGATTTTTTTGTTTTTATTCTTTTTTTATTTTAGAAAACTGAAGATGTCTTCTAGTTTGTATTCAAAAATGTTTTGCAGAGAGTAATCTTTTTCCTTCAAAAATGTATATTTTTCTACAATAGTCTATTTTTATGTATATATTTCTATAAAAGTGTATTTTTATACTTTTATAATGTTTTGACTCCTATTTGCCCATAGCTAACAGGTACTACCACTCCAGGTCAGGATCGACATGAGAACAACAGTAACAGCAGAAGGTGGTTCCATGCTCCTCACAACCTCCCAATTAGAGGTTTTGCTGCCGGATGCAGTTTACCGTCATATCCAGGACCGTTTTATGTAACGTGTCCCTTCAGAACGCAAACGATCATGGCCCTCCACATTACCTTGTATCTTTTTAATATATATTTGTCGTGTTATTTCTCCCAAACCCTATTCTGCCATCCAAAGTATGTCACGCGCTAACTTCCCCAGTATCTCTTTCGCCCCCCCCCCCACCCGTTCTGTGAATCTCAGATTATTCAGGTCTTCTCCTCATTACGTGTCGTAGAAACCTCATCTGTCCCTAACTGATGTTAAGTATTCTTCTTCTTTTATGTGCCCTGTCCTTTCAAAACGTAGGCGATCAGGGCTTTCCATGTCTCTCTATCCCTGGTGGCTCTTAGCAAGCTTTCTCCTGTTACATCACACAACCTTTGTTCTTTCATCCACCTGATCAGACTCTTTAAATATATATTATCAGCTGCTTTCCTCTGTCTCTTTTCTTCTATCTGGCCTCTTAGTATCAGGTTCTCCAAGCACATGGAATGCATAGCTGCATATATTGCTAGGAAGTTTGGGTCACTGTGTTGGGCCAAGAAGTTTTTCTCATCAGAATCCATTTTACAAATTTATAAATCTTCCATTCGACCTTGCATTTAATACTGTTACCCTATCTGGTCGAGTGTTTCTGCTATCCATCTTGAGGTTCTTGGCAAAATCCAAAGTAGGATCTGCAATATGATGCATCCTGACTTGGCAGCCGGTCTTCAGTCACTTCCTCACCGACGTGATGTAGCTTTCGACTGTCTTTTCTACAAGTAATTTTGATGGCAAATGTTCTGACGAAATTTTTCTCTGGTTTCTCGACCACATGTATTTTCTCGTGCTAATAGATTATCATCAAGGCCCCATCCATTACCGTCAAAATAGTTAAATATAACACCCTTTCTACTCGAGGATTTTTTTCTGGTTCCTCGACCACATCTATTTACTCGTGCTAACAGGTTGGCATTAAGGCTGCACCCTTTACCGTCGAAATAGTTAAATGTAACACCCTCTTCTACTCGAGTTTTTTTTTTTGTCCCTGGACCACAAGCATTTACTCGTGCTAATAGATTGACATCAAGGTCCCAACCTTTTACCGTCGAAATAGTTAAATGTAACCCCTGTTCTACTCTAATAGTTTATTTTCTCGCACTTGCTGTTTGCGAAACTCACCTTCATTTGCTCGGTTCCATGAGACCTAAAATCTCCAAAAATTTAAATGCAACGTCAATTGCCATTTTTAGTTACTTGATTCTTATCCATCTAATATCATTCCTTCGAAATCCCCTGTACCTTTTTAGTCTCTCACTGTTCCCATCTGCGTACCAGTGGCATTTCTTCCTTCACTTGGGGTGAAATGATTATAAAAAAACTGGAAAGTTTTTGCCGGTTTATAAAAGGGGCATTTAAACTCATTGTAATTTATTTTATGCATATTGTTATTACTTAAACATATCACCATGACTGAAATTATAACTTTTTATTTCAGATTATTAAAGCAACATTCATATTTTTCTGCAATATTCTCACTCATATTCTTTCCATCGAAAGAACAAATTAGGCTCTACTCTATGAGTTTCACGGCACCTTCAGACACCATTTTTGGGTAGGTTTGTCACAAGGGATAAGAAATAGATTCTCAACCATAACGTTAAACGTCGACAATCCTGTATAAATCGAGAAGAAAGACCAGTTCAGCAACCGAGAGCAGGACTTCACCCCAAAAAGATAATGTTGAGCGTATTGACGGGATCATCCATTATGGACTTTTAGACAACAGTCAAACCTTTACTGCTGGTCTTTATTGTGATCAACTACGTCGTTTGAAAACTCCTTTGACCCGAAAAAAATCTTCTTTAGTCAACCAAAAGGGAGTCATCATTAATCATGATAATGCTCGTCCTCACACAGCACTGCTGACCAAAAATCTAGGAGAATTTGGTTACAAAATCTTGCCCCGTCTTGCATATTCTCCTGACCTAGCTCCCTCAGATTATCACTTATTTCGAGGATTACAAAACCATTTAGATGGCCTTAGGTTAACATTATGAGAGGAGATTGAACATGAGTTAGATTCATACTTCACATCAAAACCTAAAGAATTTTACAAGCGAGGAAATTATAAGCTCGTTGACGGATGGAATTATGTTATAGAGAGCAAAAGTCCTTATTGTTATGAATAAAGATGTTAAAAAACACTCATTTTTTTCATTTGCAAGATGAAATTTTACATCGGTAAAAACTTTTGCACCGACCTGATATAACTCTTAACGAGAGATTTCACTAGCGAAACAACGAAAAAAAAATCATTGAATACCACGACTAAAGACAGATAAACATGTACAAAAAAATTATAGAATATGTGCTATGAAAGTCGGCTCTCTGTGCAGGGCCCGGAAGTTATTTTCGTCTGAATCTATCATGCACTTATACAAATCTACCATCCGCCCGTGTTTTGAATACTGTTGCCACATCTGGTCGAGTGCCCCTGCTATTCTCCTCGGGCTTCTTGACAAAATACAGCGAAGAATCTGTAATGTGATTGATACCGACTTAGCTGACCGCCTGCAGTCACTCTCTCACCGGCGTGACGTGGCTTCCCTGCGCCTCTTCTATAAATACTTTCATGGCTTCTGTTCTGATGAACTTAAATCACTGGTGCCCCCTAGGTGTGAGTTTGCACGAGATACTAGATTAGCAACTAGGTCCCACCCTTTTACAGTGAAACCGATGAAATGTAACCGCAATTTCTACTCAAACAGCTTCTTTTCTCGCACTTCCCGCCTGTGGAATTCCCTTCCGCATGCTTGCTTCCCCGACGGCTATAACCTCCAGGAGTTTAAATGTAAGGTCAATAGACACCTCCTAACACACTAACTCACACCCATTCTCTCCAACTCTCTCCCTATGTACATCCTAACTAGTCTATCACCCTCCTTCTGACATTTCCTATACCCAATCGCCCTATGTAACCCCCTACGCTATAGTGGCAGTGGAATGCCTTGCTTGGGGTGACATGATTAAAAAAAACTATATTAAATACTGTAAATAAATAAATAACATTACATAACAAAAATATCATAATATATTAAACAAGAAAAATATAAGAATGATGTATTAAAATTAAAAATGTCCACGTCAATATCGTGTTAATAAATCGGTTCTCGTCCGATCACCGAAGTTAATCAACATCGGGCATCAGTACTTAGATGGGTGACCGTTTTGGAATACCAGCTACTGTAAACGTAAGGATCAAGAATGGTCCACCGGTCCTCCAGGGTTTAGGGGTTTGTGGGTTGGGCGCAGGGCTAACAACCCTGTCCAATAAAAAACAGTTTGTTATGGGAACAGTAAGAAAAAGTTGCTGCCCTACACATCATTGGGTGTGACGGATGAGATGATGATGAAAATTAAAAATAATAAAAAAAACAATCGAGACTTTCCTTAACATCGCTTTCTTAGAGCATTTAAAAAAATCACGTCGGTTTACTCCGACATCAGCGTTCTCCATTTCATTTTATCTTGTACAAACATGAATATATTCCATTCATTTTTGGGTTATGGTCAGAGGACAAAATTTGCTTGAACGCGGATGGAGTATCAGTCAGTTAAATGACATACGTAATACACGCTTGGATGATCATGTCTCGAAAGAAACATGACTGATGGAGAAGAAAATTTTCCCGCAGTAGGTTGCCTTTAATTTCTGCTGTAGACTGGTTGCCAACCATAGCTATAGAACCTAATCTACCATGCTATTTAACCTATAGTTGGAAGGAAGAAGCGACGGAATTCGAAATCGACTCTGATTTCTCGTTCTGAATCGATATCCACAACGCACGTCACGATAGGGTACATAAAATCTAAAAGGAAAAGAACGCTTAATTTGACCGATACTAAATAAATCAATTACCTTTTTTGGTAGCTTCCCTCCGAATCCTAGCACACCATGACTTCGATCTCCGGCGGAAGCCATGTTTGGTCGAAAAATATGGTCTGTCTTCGACAAACTGTTGCCGGGAGAAACTAAGCAAAATAAAACATCTACGTTACTAAACAAACGTTATAACCTTGGCGATAAGGTTTAATTCAAAGGCTATAAAAATAATGTTTCTTTTTGGAGAACTGAGAGAAATTAAGGAAAGGATCGACAACATGATCTGTATAATCCAGGGACCCAAATTTGTACATAAGAGGCACCTAAATTAGATACGCAAATGTCTGACTGTGGACCAAAATGATATGCCTTAAAAAGATATAGAGGCCATAGAAAACGTCTACGATACTTTCGATATTGAACCTCCTCAAACCACACCAGAGCCATGATGATCTGGAAGGAAGAGGAAATTTATAGATCCACTCATGGTTAAAAAAAGTACTAATGCTTTCTTCGGAGTAACATCTTGGTATAGGGATATTGTGGCGGATCTACCCATTAACATAGTAATGGATTAACTCAACCAGCATAAATACCATATGACTAGTAGTCACCGGGGGAGCACCAGTCTGGTATGAGTCAGATACCCGTAGAGTGACTTACCGAACAAAGACATTGATATCCAACACCGCTTGCTCGTCAGGTAGACGAACAAGCTGGCATATTGTACCTTGACCCGTTATTTTGTTAATACAATTGTTTACACTAATCCCGTGTTACTGTTTTATTTGTGAGCCCTTAAACAGGGTTACAACACTGTAGTAGTTTAAACAAATTAAATGGATATGTAGCAAAATTCAATAATCAAAATGGGTCTTTTCACAAACAAGGATAAGTTAGAGTAGGAAAAGCGAGATCTGGAAGTGTAGCAAAAAGAAATTGCATTTTGTTATTTTAGAATTGACTAAAGTAATTTTTAAAAGATGAAACGGAAATGAGAAAAAACGTAGATGTGAAAAAAAAAAAACATGGGCCAGGGTGGGGACTGAGATCTGAACCGATAAAACTAAGATCTAAACTTATAAATGGAACTTTGTCTCTGTGTGTGTATGTGCCTCTGTGTGTGTGTCCGTTACCTATAGACTCCAAAACGGCTGAACCGATTTTCTTGAAAATTTACACAGTTGTATTATAAGCGTCTGCGAGTGTTCTTAGCTAGGTTTTGTGTCGCGGTACCTCCGATAAATATCGAAAATCGATAATCGAAAAAATAGGGTTACAGAAGGAGTTATCTGATTTTAATCAAATTTGATGCACTCATAGGCAAAGACATAAGAAACTATATTCAGAAGTTTCAAGGTTGCAATTCTTACAATAGTGCAAAAAATCGATAATATATATATATATAAAAGGTAAGATGTTTGTGTGTGTCTGTTTATCTGTCTTTATGTCCTTTATACAAATCAACAATTTTTATTCCATTCTGACCAAACTTCACACTGAGTCTGAGCTCCAGGACCATGGATAAGTTTTAAAGCTTTCATTACACCCGAGCAACGCCGGGCTATACTGCTAGTAATTGATAAAGATAAGAAAATTGCAGAGGATTTATTACTAAATGGCCTGGCAAATTCGATGAGTGAGTAGTAAACTACAAGAAAACTCAGTGCTTGGTAATCATTTAAAAAAAGCTCCCAAAATAACCATTACAAGTTCTTCTTCTTCTATGTGACTTGTCCTTTCAGGACGTAGGCGATAATGGTTTTCCACGTCTTCCTAACCCTGGTGGCTCTTAGCACGCTTTCTCCTGTAACACTATGCAACCCCCGTTCTGTTATCCACCTGCTCAGTCCCTTCAAATATGTTATCCGTTGTTTTCCTCTGTCTCTTTTTCACCTCTATCTGGCTTGTTAATATCACGTTCTCCAAGCCCTCCTTCCTCATTCCATGTCCCAGGAACTTTAGCTGTCTCTTCCTGATGCTCAACATTAATTTACTTCTTGTTTCCATCTTTTCCAAAACTTCATCATTGCTCACATACTCGGTCTACGATATCCGCAGCTTCCTTCTGTAGAATCACATTTCAGTTGCTTCCAGTTTTCCCTTCATCTTTGAGGATATTGTCCAGCATTCAGTGCCATATTGAAGAACTGACATCACGTAGCAATCTTGTATTCCCTTCTTTGTTTCTAGTGAAAGTTTCCTGTCTCTTAATACTTTACTCAGCTTCTGGAACGCGTCCTTCTCCATGCAAATTCGCCTTCGGATCTCTGTGTCGCACATTCCGTCTTCTGTTAGAACATTTCCCAGGTATTTAAATTTTTGTACTTGTTTGATTTTAGTATCTCCCAACTGTATTTGGCATTTTGGGATGCTATTTTTGCTGATGACCATGCATTCGGTTTTCTTTTTGTAGTGCTTTCTTTTCAATTTTTTTAGCTACCTTCTGTAGGAGGTTTTGTAGTTTCCTTTCTGTGTCTGCTGTCAGCACTGTATCGTCTACGTAGTGTATGTTATTTAAATTGTGGCCTTCGATTACAAATCTTGGCATAACCGCTAGGGTCCTCAAAATATTCTCGCTGTACAAGTTGAACAGGTCCGGTGAAAAGGCACATCCTTGTCTTACGCCCATTTCTCTCTTTGTATATCTGCTGACTTCGTTACCTGTCCGTATGCAGGTAGACTGCTGCCAGTAGATATTCTTAATTACTCTTATTTCTTTCTCAAATATGTCGAGGCTGTTGAGCATCTTCAACAATTATACGAGAAAATTAAAGTTGTAATATAATAATCTGGCCGCACCCAAGAAGGCCGATGAAGCGTGGGTGTTTTCGGTCATTGAAAGCAGCGGATGTCATTTTGACCCTATTTCCGGCAGAGCGGAAATAGCTCAGAGCAAACAGACAGGGTCTCTGAGAATTTACGTAGGCGTCGCGTAGGCGTCGCGTGATCAAGGCAAAACCGGAAGAAACGAGTCCCCGGTTTTGGAAGATATATAAAGACTGCGAAAACACAGATAAGTCAGTCTCCAGAAGTCGACAGTAGAAGAGAAATCGAAGCCAGTCAGTCTTGACAAAGACAGAGTCAGAGAAGAGAAGTCGAAGAAGAGTCAGTCAGCCTCGACAGAAGTCAGTCTCGAGAAGTCGAAGAAGAAGCTAGACGAGTAAGCAGAGAGGCCACACTCCCGTCGAACCCCCATTAGAAGCGCGCTCTCAATTCCCTGCCACTAGGCCACACGGTCCATCATCATCGTCATCAATAAAATATCACTGACATATTTTTATATACACCCGTGTTTGTCTGTTTCTTGCTATACAACAAAGTTAGGGATACTTAAATCAAATAGGTGCAGACATTTAAATATTTGGGAAGTCTTCAAACCGAGGACAGAAAATGTGATGCTGAGATACAAAGACGTATTGGAATGGTCAATAATACATTCCAGAGTAGAGTATTAAGAGACAGGAAAATTTCACTGAAAAAAAAAAAGAAGATTGTTATGAGATGTCTGTTCTCCGATATGGCAGCCAATCCTCGACAAGATGAAGACTTAAACCAACCAAAATGTAGTTCTACAGAATGATGCTGAGGATACTCTGGATGGAACACGTGAGTGTCGACGAGGTTTTGGAAAGGATCGACACGAAATGGAAACTGATACTTAACACAAGGAAAACACAGCTGAAGTTTTTGGGGCATATTTCAAGACATGATCGCCCAAACGTATTTCACGTATAGCACTTGACTGACTGAATGAGGAAGGAGGACTTGGAGAGCCTGATGCTTACGGGACAGATAGAAGAGAAGAGAGACAAGGGAAAGCAACGCATGGCATACTTGATGGACTTGATCAGATGGATGGTGGGGCGGAGATTGAGTGGCATAACACGGGTATTAATCAAGTGTATGTTTTTTTTTTTAATCATATAACCCCGAGCAAGGCAGTAATGCCACTGATGTACAGGGGGCTACATAAGAGTGAAGAGATTGGCAAAGAGAAAACCGGAAACCAGATCCTAAACAGGAAACCAGGGATAAGCCTCTTCACCTGTTCAATAGATGTGGGTGGAGTGTGAACCGGGCGATCCTACTTGAAATTTTAAACAGAACGATTTCTTCATTTCCACACAGACGCAAAGATTTATCTCAGTTACTTCTTGTTCTTCTATGTGCCTTGTTCTTTCAGAACGTACGCGATCATGGCCTTCCACGTCTTCCTATCCCTGGTGGCTTATAGAACGCTTTCTCCTGTTACATCACGCAAGCCCAGTTATGCCATCCACCCGCTCGGGCCAGTCAAGTACGTTACAGGCTATTTTCTTCTGTCTCTCCTTTCCTCTATCTGGTCTGTTAGTATCAGGTTCTCCAAGCCCCCTTCCTCATTGCATGTCCCAGGAACTTTAGCTGTCTCTTCCTGATGCTCAGTATTAATTTTCTTTTCGTTTCCATCTTTTCCAAAATCTTATAATTACTCACATGCTCGATACATGATATCCGCAGTATCATTCTGTAGAACCACATTTCAGTTGCTTCAAGTTTTTCCTTCATCTTTGATGATATTGTCCAGCATTCGCTGCCATATTGAAGAACTGACATCACATAGCAATCCAGTACTCTCGAACCAATATTTTAATCAACTACGATATTGACTCTTTTATCAGGTCATTTTATGATTCCGTTATGGGTCAGGAAAAAGGGTATTAAGAGCGACAACGGATAGGGAGAAGTGGAAGGCCATGATGAAGAGACATGCCGCATAGAAGTAGAAGAGTGACAATGAGTTTGGGAAGAGTTTATAAGGAGGGTGTGGAGGACCTTGCTAAACAGACAAGAAATTAGACTGTTCTAAAGATATAAAGTGAACCAAAAAGGAAAGAAATTCAGAAAGGAAAGAATATACAAAATTAGAAAATGACGGCGAAAAATATAAGGGTCATTTCACGCAGAGAGGGGTAAAATAGAAAAAAATGGGGAACGAAAGAGATATTTAGGGAAGTTAAAAAAAGAAAAAAAGAAAGAATGAAAGGAAGTAGGGAAAGAAATTAAAATAAAGTATTTGGGGAAAGAAAGCACAAAGAATATAATAAAAGAAAAGGGTAATGAAAGAATACGGAAAAAAATATGGAGGAAAGAAAGAAGATAAGAAAAGAATTATAAAAGGAAAAGAAAAGAAAAAAAAAAGAAAGCTAGAAGAAAAGGCTGCAGGGAATGAAAATTAGATGAAATACTTAGAGAAAGAAAGAAAGAAAGAGAAAGAAATTTTTTTTTTTTCAATATTTGCTTTATTATATCATTTGTGCTTTAGTATTCATCATATATTTCTGAGATGCGGTAATAATATTTATTTATTCGGACTATTGCCCTCATCTTTGTTGCCATTTGTACGACGTTTCAGCCGTTGTACGCCCCGGCCTTCTTCAGGTGCTAGGAATTTTGAACCCAACCATTTATTACAATATATATATATATATTGTCATCCGCAGACAGATCTGTTTCGCCGTATCACAGCTCATCAGTACGGTTGGACTCCGATTACTTTTTTACCCAGGATTTAAACCCGACCGAAATTGCGTCAGTCGGCGACTCCACCCCTGGGCTATATATATTAAAAAGATGAGAAACTAATTCCACTTGGCCTTAAAGAAACATGGCCCAGTGGATATAGACGTTGGTTAGTTCTTGTGACTTGACTCAAAGGGTTCAATACCAGGCTACAGCAGTGGTAAACAAGTAACTTACAGGGTTAGAGGGAGATAACTCATGAATACCCAGAAGAGGCTCTACGCAAGAAACAAAGACTGTAATAAAGAGTTCAGTTCAAAATTTTTAGCGCCTGAAGATGGCCGGAGCGTACAAAGGCCGAAACGTCGTACAAATGACAATCAAGATAAGGACAATAGTTCGAATTATGTAAATACTGTTATTTGAGCTTTCTTTTCCCACATATTTTATTTTCCAACTTCTTTTTCACTGCACTACAACGTGTGTTTCTTAACTTACCGAGTACGAAGACAGAAACATGAAGAAGGCCAGAGTGTAAAATGGCCTATGTTGTGAGTATAACAATCAACATATGCATGCTGGGTCAGAAAGTATTCAAAGTATTATAAATGCCCTAATCAAAAAATGTCAACAGAGGCTAAATGAAACATGGACTACGATGCGCTTCCATATAAAAATGTAATAGTCGATTCTCGGTTTTAAAAGTCTTGCAGTACATATATATATATATATATATAAGTAACACGTTATAATTACTGCAATAAAAACATGCTTGAAAATTCTTTTAGTGACTTTTAAATTGATACCTCTACTCATTTTCGATACCTAAGTTTTAAAGTGAATTTAAACAAATCTTTCCTAAAGCTTTTATTTTAACTTTAATTGAAAGCTGAATGATTAAGTTTACTATTTTGAAGTGTCAAAATACTCAGTTGTATTTCAAATAGAAATTAGATTAACAGGAATTTCATCATTTTTAGAGTTTTCAAAAGTTGCATATTTTTCGTCTATTTTGACAGATTGACAAGTTTGCAAACACACGTTGATTCTCGGTTTTAAAAATCTTGCATATATATACATATATATATACACACGTTGTGGTGCAGTGGATATCGAGCCGAGTTCGAATTCCAGTTGAATTCCTTGCATTCACTTGCGCACAAATACCCTTACGAAAGGTATCAATCCGTATCTTCATTCGAGTTATGGGTTCTATAGCCTTTGTCGGCAACCAGTCTACCGCAGAAAGCAATGGCAACCTACTTCGGGATAATCTTCTGCCCAGTCAGTCATGTCTCTTTCGAGACATGATCGCCCAAGCGTGTATCACGTATGTCACTTAACTGACTGATCTTCAAATATATGTAGTATTTCAAATAAACAGATAACACCAGTCGAATATTTCTTTCTTTTTTTTTTCTTGTTTTTTGTTTTTGCTAAATGTTTCTGGGATTTTTTGTTAACGCTTATTTTCAAAATCAAGTCTGTTTTGTCCCCCATCACATTAGATTTTTTCTAAAGAGATGATGTCTTTTTTTGCTCAAAGTATCGAAAATGAGGACAAAACTGGAAGCGGCCGAAATGTGGTTCTACAGAAGGATGCTACGGATATCGTGGACTGAGCATACAAGCAACGACGAAGTGTTAGAAAGAATGGCAACAAAAAGGAAATTGATGCTGAGCATCAGGAAGAGACAACTGAAGTTCCTGGGACATGCAATGAGGAAGGAAAGCCTGGAGAACCTGATACTGACTAGTCAGATAGAAGGAAGGAGAGACAGAGGAAGGTAGCGGATAACATATTTGCAGGGCCTGATCAGGTGGATGACGGAACGGGGGTTGCCAGGAGCAACAGGAGCAAACATGCTAAGAGCCACAAGGGATAGGGAGACGTGGAGATCCATGATCGCCTACGTCCTGAAGGGACAGGGCACATAGAAGAAGAAGAAGCCAAAATGTCTAATAGCATTTGAACTGACAGGACGTAATAAGGTAAGTAAAGCACTTGAAACGTTTTAATTTTGGTTCAATTAACTTAACACTTAAAGAAAAGCATCCTAAAAACATCCTTAGTGTATTTTCAGCAGTTACAGCCTTTATTTTCTGACCTAGAAATATTTTATTTTCTGCGGACTTATTACCTGACACTAAGGATCTCTTTAAGTGAAGAAAAATTAAAAACGTTGCAAGTCATAGGTTCTTATATGTTCATAATTCGCTTTAATCTTTGTTTCCTTTACATTTCTTTCATAAATTGTTGACGTATATGGTTGAGTAAGTTTAATTTTGTCTTAGATTTTTAATAAGGATTAATATATTACTTAATCTTATTCAACATTTTCATCGGTATTATCTAATCAAATTGTTAGAAAATAGAAATCTTATTAATTCTATACCAAAATCACAAAACAAGTTTTTAATAAGGATTAATATATTACTTAATCTTATTCAACACTTTGATCGGTATTATCTACTCTGGAATGCCCAATACAATTGTTAGAAAATAGAAAGTTTATCAATCCTATACCCCAATCACAAAACACCAAGTATTTTAGATCGGAAAATTGGGATTTACATAAATCACTTATACTGTACAACATAAAGTTTTATTTGAACTGCTAAGAAAAATTCATTGGGGAAAACAGAATAACTCAGAACATTTATTGAGACTAAAACGAATCCATACAAACAGAAATTGAATTAAGTACACACAAATAGAAAGGTACGTAAGCCAATGATGTGTCTTCCCACCGGAATTATTCAATCATAACTTTGAGTTTATCCTAAGAGAGCCGGATATTCAACCCGGAATTATTATCGGCGGCGGAAGTCTTAAAAGGGTAAAATATGTAGATGACACCGCGTTGATGGTAGAAAGAGAAAGACAACCGCAGGCACTCCTTGACAATGTAGTATAAGAAAGCAAAGGGTAAGTCGTTACCATCAGTTGTAAGAAGATAGAATATATCCTTTTTTTTTTATCTTTATGTGCCGTGTCCCTTCAGGGTGTAAGCAATCATGGACTTCCACTTGGCTCTGTCTCTTGTCGCTCTCAAGACTTTTTCTCTTGGTATCTCTTCCAAGCCCCGCTCCGTCAACCATTTGTTCAGACCTACCAAGTACGTCTCACCCTGCTTTCACCTGTCTATTCTTCCATTTATCCGACCTGTGAGTATCAAATCTCCAGGCATTCCTTCCTCATTACGTGTCCCAGGAACCTCATTTGTCTCTTCCTGATATTTATTATCAGTTTTCTTCTCGTTTGCGTCCTTTCTAACACCTCATCTTTGCACATGTGCTCTGTCCATGGTATACTCAGTATCCTTCTGTACAACCACATTTCTACTGCCTAAAGCCTCTCCTTCATCTTTGATGAGATCGTCCAGCATTCACTTCCATACAGAAGGAAAGATATCACATAGCAATCAAGCACTCTTTTCTTGGTTTCTAATGAGATTTTCTTGTCTTTCTGTACTTGGGCTAGCTTCTGAAATGCGACTTTGGCCATACCAATCACAGTTTGGAGCTCCATGTCTCATTTTCTATCCTCTGTCAAAACACTTCCCAGGTATTTGAATCTTTTACTTGTTTTATTTTAGATTCTCTAGCTTGTAGTTGGCATATTGGTCTCCTCTTTTTCCGATGACCATGCATTCAGTTTTCTTGAGGTTTATGTTCAATCCTTTTTTTCACTTTCTTTTGCTAACTTCTGTAGGAGGTCCTGCATTTTCCTTTCCGTGTCTTCTATCAGCACCGTGTCAAACGTGTATCGGATATTGTTGAGATTATGGCCGCCAATGACGAATCCTGGCAAGGCTTTTTTTTCTCATATAATTGCTTCGCTGTACAGGTTGAAAAAGACAGAATATATGCTAATTAAAAATAAGAACGGCCCAAAATGCGAGCGGACGTAAAAAACAAAAACGCGTCCCCGTAGATTTACCCACCTGAAAGGTGTTTTAATAGACAACGGAAAATGGAATATAGGAACCCGAGAGAAGATTGGGATAGAAAAACGATTCATTCCAGAAGTTAATAAAACTATTAAGCAACAGGCAAATTTACTAGAAAACAAATATAAGAATGCTCTCCTGGTTTGCAAAATCGGTCTTTCTATATCAGTCGCTATTTTCCCAACACATGGTCTAGTGGATAAAAGTGTTCGTTGAAATAATCCAGTGACTTGACCCAATGAGTTGTGAGTTTGAAGAATTCACACTTTCAATTAGGTGTTCTTTTTCCGCGTTAGGGTTAGCCAGTGATGAAGTAGGGTGCGTGTTCATTGGACGTCAGGGTTTAGTCGTGATGAAGTGATTCTTCCATTGCGTCAGCGGTCATGAGTGTAACCGGAGGGAGATGGTTAATGTTTATTTGATTCGGCCTTGTGCTATGCATAACTAAAATCCCTACAAATTACGAATTTTGTCCAGAATTATCATCAGAATTATCAGAAGGTTATTATCGTTATCAACAGAAGGTAGGCATTAGAAGGTTGGTTGCATGAATTTGTGTGAAAGTGTGCGTAAAAGTGGAATTACAAAAATATATTTTTCAAGTTAAAATAGAGTTTATTAAAAGAATAGCATAAGAAGGAATACATAGCAGTTAATGTTCAATGAGAAAGTTAAAGGTATCAAGATTTCGTACAAATGTTCGTAGTAGTGATTTGTTGGAAAGAGTTTATGCGTACGTACATATGTATGTATTAGCGTTTGTTCGGTAGAAGTGTCTTTGGATGATGATGATGATGATGATGAAGAAGAAGAAGAAGAATGAATGAATCAGCACGCGAGAAAGAAGGAGAAAGAGAACAATGTGCAACGTGACCTATGTCCGGGTCGTGGTTGAAGTCTCTCCCATTACATTTTAGTTGTTTCGTCTCGCTACTCCCAGCTGACCGAAATATTTTTAACATTTAGATCGCTAAGTCCCTTTAGTCTTGCAAATCGCTCCCATTGGTCAGAAAATCAATTTAACATCTACTTGCGAAATCCGGTTTCGACTTCTTTTTCAAGCACATGGTCAATCCCTTTTCTATTTGGGAAAAACCAGGATTTCACACGTCATTGTGAATTTTTGTAAAAGTGAAGAAGAAAGTTGATTTTAATTCTTAATTTCATTTTCACCACAAGCTCAATAACTGACCACAGCACAGGCGAAGAAAAACTTGGAGAATTGAGTTTCTAAAGAAATATAACTGGAACTGCAATATCCAGAAGAGGTATGTCACACGAAATTAGAACAATATACCTCATTCGATTAAATAAGTGTTCACTTTGAAATGTCCAAATCACATGAAGTGTTGTGAATATAACAATAATGACCAAGACAAAAATCCGAACAATATAATTAGAAAAACACCCTTTATATAAGACAAGGAATCCTGGACAGTTTTCTTACAGACTAAGAGAAGACTTGAGACAAAATAAATTTAATTCTACTGAATGCCCTTGAAATGAATATGTGAATAATGAGGAAGTTGGAAGAAAAAATGATTCAGAAAGCATATCTTTTTTTAAAATCATTTCTCCCGAAACAAGGCAGTTTTTACTGCCAATGGTGCGCAGGAGGTTACATAAAAGGAAAGTGATGAGAAAGAGGGACAGGTTATAGAGGATGTCAGGAAGTGGGTAAGAGAAGGATGAGAATACTGGTGTGATGAGACTGGAGGGGACGGAGAAAAGAACATGAGGGAAAGGATCTGAGTCAGTAAGATAGGAGATGACTATTGATCATACATTTAAATACTTGGAGATTGTAGCTGTCGGGAAAGCAAGTATACGGAAGGGAATTCCACAGGTGGGAAGTGTGAGAAAAGAAGCTGACGGAGTAGAAATTAGGTTTACATCTTATTGGGTTCACTGTAAAAGGGTGGGAGCTAGTTGCTAATCTTGAAGCTCGAGTAAATTTATACATGGGGGCACCAGTGAGCTAAGTTCATCGGAGAAGATACCGTGAAAGTATTTGTAGAAGAGACACAGGTAAGCCACTATACGTGGGTGAGAAAATGACTGAATCTCAGCTGCTAAGTCGGGATCGATCACATTGTAGATTCTCCTTGGAGTTTGTCAAGGACCCTAAGGTGAGCAAGGGCAACCTACCAGATATAGCAACAGTATTCAATACAATTACACTATTTATATTTGAACTATTGTTTTTATCTTTGGTGTTGTTAACACAACGCTTCGTTAGTTTTTCTCTCGGAAAGGATACAACAGCCAAAGAATTGTTAAAAGATGAGAACAGTTGACCGAATATAAACCGTTTAAGTAATTTTAGCTCCTTATCTCAAATAAGGTAGCTGAAGAGAGTGACAAGAAAGGACTACAAATAAACTGCAAGAACACCGAATGCATGGTCATCAGTAAAAACGGCAGCCCAAGATGCCAAATGCAGGTCGGGGATACTAGAATAAAAAAGGTACAAAACTTTAAATACCTAGGAAGTGTTATAACAGAAGACTGAAAGTGCGACACAGAGATCCGAAGGCAAATTTGCATGGTGAAAGAAGCATTCCAGAAGTTGAGTAAAGTATTAAGAAACCGGAACATTTTGCTAGAAACAAAGAAGAGAGTACTGGATTGCTATGTGTTGTTCGTTCTTCAATATGGCAGCGAATGCTGGACAATATCATCAAAGATGAAGGAAAAACTTGAAGCAACTGAAATGTGGTTCTACAGAATGATACTGCGGATATCATGTATCGAGCATGTGAGTAATTATAAGATTTTGGAAAAGATGGAAACGAAAAGAAAATTAATACTGAGCATCAGGAAGAGACAGCTAAAGTTCCTGGGACATGCAATGAGGAAGGGGGCTTGGAGAACCTGATACTAACAGACCAGATAGAGGAAAGGAGAGACAGAAGAAAACAGCCTGTAACGTACTTGACTGGCCCGAGCGGGTGGATGGCATAACTGGGCTTGCGTGATGTAACAGGAGAAAGCGTTCTATAAGCCACCAGGGATAGGAAGACGTGGAAGGCCATGATCGCGTACGTTCTGAAAGAACAAGGCACATAGAAGAACAAGAAGTAATTGAGATAAATCTTTGCGTCAGTGTGAAGCTATATGTGAACAATCCACATCCAGGAAATGAAGAAATCGTTCTGTTTAAAATTTCAAGTAGGATCGCTGCGAATATCATGGATCGAGCATGTGACCAATGATGAGGTCTTAGAAAGGATGGAAACAAAAGGGAAATTTATACTGAGCATCAGGAAGAGACAGCTAAAGTTCCTGAGGTACGCAATGAGGAAGGATGGCTTGAAGAACCTGATACTAACAGGCCAGATAGAGGGAAAAAAGAGACAGAGGAAAGCAACGAACCACGTATTTGAAGGATCTAATCAGGTGGATGATGGAACAAGGTTTGCATGGTGTATACAAGAGAAGGCGTGCTAAGAGCCACCAGGGATAGGGAGACGTAGAAAGCAATGATCGCCTACGTCCTGAAAGGACAAGGCACATAGACGAAGAATCTTAAAAGGTTTACGCACACACATACGCACACACACGCACACACACACACACACACACTAATATTACTTATCTTTAGTATCAGTGTGGGTGAAAGTTCTGCTAAATATAATGTAGAAAAAAGCTTGGGGAATATTGAACTCACACGATATGTTGAGAATAAAAGGGGGCAAATACAAACAATGAAAAATCTTTTAGTACAGGGGTCGCAGAACAGGAAGAGATAGTATGAATACAGACTATACTATGAAGGATAATAAGAATACAGACAGTACTAGAAAGAATAATAACCACAGAGAAATGCTATGAAGGAGAGTAAGAATAGAAACATTACCAGCAAGGATAATAAGAATATAGACATTGCTGTAAATGACAGTATGAACACAGACAATGCTATAAAGGTTAATGATAATACAGACAGTACCAGAAAGGATAATAAGAATATAGACAGTGCTATAAAGGATGGTATGAATACAGACAATGCTATAAAAGATAATAAGAGTACAAACATTATCAAAAGGATAATAAGAATATAGACAGTGCTATAAAGGATGGTATGAATACAGACAATGCTATAAAAGATAATAAGAGTACAAACATTATCAAAAGAATAATAAGAATATAGACAGTGCTATAAAGGATGGTATGAATACAAACAATGCTATAAAAGATAATAAGAGTACAAACATTATCAAAAGGATAATAAGAATATAGACAGTGCTATAAAGGATGGTATGAATACAGACAATGCTATAAAAGATAATAAGAGTACAAACATTATCAAAAGGATAATAAGAATATAGACAGTGCTATAAAGGATGGTATGAATACAGACAATGCTATAAAAGATAATAAGAGTACAAACATTATCAAAAGGATAATAAGAATATAGACAGTGCTATAAAGGACAGTATGAACACAAACAATGCTATAAAGGTTAATGATAATATAGACAATACCAGAAAGTTTAATAAGTATTTAGACAGTGCTACTAAAAATAGTATGAATACAGACAATGCTATAAAGACAAATAATAATACAGACAGTACCAGAAAGGATACTAAGAATATAGACAGTGCTATAAAGGATGGTATGAATACAGACAATGCTATAAAAGATAATAAGAGTACAAACATTATCAAAAGGATAATAAGAATATAGACAGTGCTATAAAGGAGAAAAAGAGTAGAGACATTACCAGAAAGGATAACAAGAAGCAGACAGTGCTATAAAGTATAATATGAATAAAGATATTAACAGAAAGGATAATAAGAATATAGACAGTGCTATAAAGGATGGTATGAATACAGACAATGCTTTAAAGGATAATAATAATACTGACAGAACCAGAATGGATAATAAGAATATAGACAGTGCTATGAAGGATGGTATGTATACAGACAAGCTAAAAAGGATAAAACGTATACAGACAGTGCCAGAATGAATAATAATAATATAGACAGTGTTATGAAGGATGGTATGTATACAGACAAGCTATAAAGGATAAAACGTATACAGACAGTGCCAGAATGGATAATAAGAATATAGACAGTGCTATGAAGGATGGTATGTATACAGACAATGCTATAAAAGACAATAAGAATAAAAACAGTACCAGAAAGGATAATAAGTATATAGTCAGTGCTATAAAGGATATTAACAATACAGAGAATGTTATGAAGAATAGTAACAATACAGAGAATGCTATAAAGGGTAATAACAATACAGACCATGCTATAAAAGATGGTAAGAATACAATGCTATAAAAGACATTAAGAATACAGGCCGTCCTATAAAGTATAATAAGGTTACAGTTAGTGCTATAATGGATATTAAAACGACAATCAATTAAGTGCTATACGTCATACACGCTTTGGGCAATCATGTCTCGAACGAGACATGACTCACTAGGCAGAAGTAGACTGCCATTGCTTTCAGCGGTTAACTGATTGCGAGCCAATCTGTCCTATCATTTAACCCATAACTGGAAGGAAGAGTCGGATTAATATATTCCCAAGGGGATTTGTGCCTAATGCAAGTAATTAAACTGAAATTCGAACTCGTCTCCTCGAATAGTTGTTCCGAGTCGTTATCCCCTGTACCACAACGCACATCTAGTAAAAATACAAAAAAGTGTTATCAAGGATACTAAGAATACAGACAATGCTATAAAACATACTAAGAATACAGGCAGTGCTATAAAACATACTATGGATACAGGCAGTGCTATAAAACATACTAAGAATACAGGCAGTGCTATAAAACATACTAAGAAATACAGGCAGTGCTATAAAACATACTAAGAATACAGGCAGTGCTATAAAACATACTAAGAATACAGGCAGTGCTATAAAACATACTAGGAATACAGGCAGTGCTATAAAACATACTAGGAATACAGGCAGTGCTATAAAACATACTAAGAATACAGACAATGCTATAAAACATACTAAGAATACAGACAGTGCTATAAAACATACTAAGAAATATAGGCAGTGCTATAAAACATACTAAGAAATACAGGCAGTGCTATAAAACATACTAAGAATACAGGCAGTGCTATAAAACATACTAAGAATACAAACAATGCTATAAAACATACTAAGAATACAGGCAGTGCTATAAAACATACTAAGAATACAGGCAGTGCTATAAAACATACTAGGAATACAGGCAGTGCTATAAAACATACTAGGAATACAGGCAGTGCTATAAAACATACTAAGAATACAGACAATGCTATAAAACATACTAAGAATACAGGCAGTGCTATAAAACATACTAAGAAATACAGGCAGTGCTATAAAACATACTAAAAATACAGGCAGTGCTATAAAACATACTAAGAATACAAACAATGCTATAAAACATACTAAGAATGCAGGCAGTGCTATAAAACATACTAAGAATACAGGCAGTGCTATAAAACATACTAGGAATACAGGCAGTGCTATAAAACATACTAGGAATACAGGCAGTGCTATAAAACATACTAAGAATACAGACAATGCTATAAAACATACTAAGAATACAGGCAGTGCTATAAAACATACTAAGAAATACAGGCAGTGCTATAAAACATACTAAGAAATACAGGCAGTGCTATAAAACATACTAAGAATACAGGCAGTGCTATAAAACATACTAAGAATACAAACAATGCTATAAAACATACTAAGAATACAGGCAGTGCTATAAAACATACTAAGAATACAGGCAGTGCTATAAAACATACTAGGAATATAGGCAGTGCTATAAAACATACTAGGAATACAGGCAGTGCTATAAAACATACTAAGAATACAGACAATGCTATAAAACATACTAAGAATACAGGCAGTGCTATAAAACATACTAAGAAATACAGGCAGTGCTATAAAACATACTAAAAATACAGGCAGTGCTATAAAACATACTAAGAAATACAGGCAGTGCTATCAACGATAGTAAGTTGTGTCCAAAGAACTCGGCTAATAAAAGTTTATATTTTTATTAATTGGAAACCAATTACACCTGCTTTTATAATGAGGACATCATAAATTTTAAATAAGTTCGAACACTAATCCCTTGACTGGAAGGTGAGAAAAAATCCCGCTTTAATATCAGATTTGCTTTAGATTGACGAATATCTTCCCCCTCAATTCAATTTATTTTATTGGAATTTGCATCTTTCACTTTACGTCCACTCTTTTTACTTTAATCTTTTTTCCCGGGTTTTCGACTTTCCAATTCGTTTATCAATTCGATTATCTTCCTTTTCTTCGTCTTGTATTTTGTTCACATTTTCATCTATTTCGCATTTTTGTCTTGCCATCACTTATCTCGCTTTGTTTTCTGCCGACATGTTTTTATTTTTTATTTCCTGATAAAGATTATTTTTTCTGTTTCAATTATCTCCCCTTTTTACCTCTTCAGCTTTTAAATTTACTTTTATTTAATAATCTCTCTTTTCTTCCTTTCCTTTTGATAGCCCTCCTCCGTTTCCTGTGTCTGATGTTGTTTAAGAAATAAAAATCTAACCGTGTTAAGGAAGATTCTACTTAGCACGGATGCCCGCTGCTACTTTCTCCGAAAAGAGCGAGTTCTCAGTTTTCCAAGGTGATTTATAAAGATATATCCTCAATATATAACACGAGCAATTGTGGCACGAACAGACGGTTTCACGTAGAATTATCGGCAATGATCGAATCTAGTGACTCGTTATTTCATAGCAGTACATTCGATCCTCACTGGATATCTATTGCTCTGATCTTGTGTCAAATTAATTTATGTTTAGTATATAAAAATTTTGTTACAAAAGAACCACCAAATTCTAAATCCCTTAGAAAGGGAAAATAAATTTGGGACTACATTTTTAAATCATTTTACATATAAACAAAGTAATAAAACCACTAAGATGCATGCGAGTGACTGATTGTGGGAGAATAAGCAAAAAAACAGCATTATTAAAAGGAGAGAAATTTGGTGGATAGAAAATTAAGAATTAAAATCAACCTTCTTCTTCCATTTTACAAAAATTCACGATGACGTGTGAAATCCTGTTTTTTCCAAGATAGAAAAAGGATTGACCATGTGCTTAAATAAAAAAGTAGAAACCGATTGCGCAAGTAGATGTTAAATTTATTTTCTGACCAATGGAAGCGAATAGCAAGACCATAAGGACTTCGCGATCAATCGCGAAAAATCTAAATACTATAAAAGCCCTAAGTCAGCAACATAGAGACACTCAGATGGAAGCAGCGAGATAGAAACACAACTAAAATGTAACAGGAGAATCTTCAGTCACGACCCGGACATAGCTCACGTCACACAACGTTCTTTTCCCACTTCTTTCTCGTGTGCTGATTCATTTTTACTTCTCCTTCAAAGACACTCTTATCAAACAAACGTTGATACATACATACGTGCGTACGTACACATAAGTCTTTCCAACAAATTACTATTACGAACAGATCTTGATACCCTGAACTTTCTCATTGAGCTTTTAACTACTACGAATTCTTGTTATTCATTTCTTTTGATAAATTTCTATTTTAACACGAAAAATGTATATTTTATTCTTCCACTATTCCACACTAATACAAACATTCTAATCTCTTAATCAACCTGCCAATCAACCTTCTGATGATGAAAACCTTCTGATAACTCTGCAAAAACTTGCAAGCTGTAGGGAGTTCGGTTATATATGACACAAGGCCGAATCAAAAAAACATTAACTATCTCCTTATAACATCAGAATAATAAAAGAGCAGGAATTAAGAAGACAGAAGGAAACAATTAGCATTGTATTTACAGTTGTGAAACTCAAAGTTGACTGAAAAAAAGAAGTCGGTAGTCAAGAAGGGCGAGAAAAGAAAGTAGTGTAAAACTTACGGTTAAAACTAGTCATTTCAACTCCTGTATAATGAGACCTTTAAGCCAATCTAGTACTGCGCTTAAATATATAAAGACTACCGTAGAAAAAAGTTCGTCGGAATTATTACCATGACAATGTTTATAGAAGAGGGACAAGGAAGTTATATTGGGAAAAAAGCTGAAGTAGAGATGCAGTTCTGCTGTCTGTCATTCATCACAGGCAAGCTCTCCTGCCTCCCATAAGCATAGACCAAGTGAGTCTCTCTGAGAGCAATGCACTGCGCCTCCTCGGCCTTACTCTCTCTTCTGATCTCAAATGGAACCACTACATCGAGGCCATAGCTAAATCCACTGCTAAGAAGGTTGAGTCACTGTGTCACTGTGTCGGGCCAGGATGTTTTTTCCGCCTGAATCCATCCTGCATATATACAATTCAACCATTCGTTCGTGCATGGAATACTGCTGCCATATATGGTCAGGCGCCCCTGCTGTTGATCTCAGTGTTCTTGACAGGTCCCAAAGGAGAACCAGTAATGTGATAGTAGGTACCGACTTGGCGGCTCGACTCCAATCAGTTCCCCACCGACGGGATGTGGCTTCCCTTTGTCTGTTCTTGCTTTCCTTACGGCTACAACCTCCAGGAATCTAGATGCAATGTCAATATTCATCTTTTAACCACTTGACTCTAGTTTTTTCTTCACCCCTCCCCTGTATATCTTTTCCTTTCTCTCCACCTTTGCAACTGTCATCACACCTGTATTCCCATCCTTCTCTTGCTTCTTTCTAACTGGTTTGTACTTCTCTTCACTCTCTCCTATCTAATCTTTTCACTCTTATGTAGCCCCCAATCTTTTTACTATTATGTAGCCCCCTGCCCATCAGTGGCTTTACCGCCTTTCTCGGGGTGATACGATTATATATAATCATAAGTAGTAATTCAATACTCATCTCTTAACCATTTGACTCTAGTTCTTTCTTCACCACCCTGTATATTCTTTCCTTTCCCTCCACCTTTGCAACTGTCATCACACCTGTATTCCCATCCTTCTCTTGCTTCTTTCTAACTGGTTTGTACTTCTCTTCACTCTCCTCTAATCTTTTTACTCTTATGTAGCCCCCTGCACATCAGTGGCATCACCGCCTTGCTTCCCTTTGTCTGTTCTATAAATATTTTCATGGCTTCTGCTCCAACGAACTTAAATCACTGGTGACTCTGCAACAGGTGTTTACTCGTACAACCAGATTGGCAACTGGGTCTCACCAATTCACAGTTAAATCAACCAAATGCAGACGACAATTCTACTGCATCAGCTTCTTTTCACGCACTCCCCGCCTGTGGAACTCGCTTCCATATTCTTGCTTTCCTTACGGCTACAACCTCCAGGAATCTAGATGCAATGTCAATATTCATCTTTTAACCACTTGACTCTAGTTTTTTCTTCACCCCCCCTATATATCTTTTCCTTTCTCTCCACCTTTGCAACTGTCATCACACCTGTATTCCCATCCTTCTCTTGCTCCTTTATAACCGGTTCGTCTTTCTCTTCACTCTCTTCTACTTAATCTTTTTACTCTTATGTATCCCCCTGTACATCAGTGGCGTTACCTCCTTGCTCGGGGTGATACAATTAAAAAAAAAGAACAAAAAGAAGCACCAGATTAAATGTGGTAGTAATATTCAATGCACAGAAAAACGGCAGACTTATAAATATGTATGGTAAAATCTGGAAAGAAAAACTATAAATTACAAAAAAATTGATTTTTATAATTAGAATCACATGCAATAAGGCTTACGGCCTATCACATTGGAATATACCAGTTTTCGCTCGATCAGCGAAGTTAAGCAACGTTGAGCCTGGTCAGTACTTAGATGGGTGACCGCTTGGGAATACCAGGTGCTGTAAGCGTTTAGTGACGGATGTGTGTTGTGGTGCAGTGGATATCGGCTCTGAAAGAGAAATCGGTGTGCCGAGGTATTAATCCGTCCCTTCCCTCCAGTTATGGGTAGGACTTGGGGACCCTGCCCTTAAAAACAAATCCCAATGAATCTTGATATTCGAAAAGAAAAAAAGTATTACTAGACACAAAGACTAATATAAAAACAATAAATTTTTGAAAGAAAAAGGTATTACCAGCAATAAATAAATAAAAATATTTAGTTGGCAATAAATGACCCGCCGAGGGTGATATGCCATAAAAAAACAACAACCAGCATACAATAATCACATTGCTCCTTTATTCTGCCTTCTTCTTCTTCTTCTTCATATGTCGTGTCCCTTCAGGACGTAGTCGATCATGGCCTTCCTCTTAGCTTTGTCACTTGTGGCTCTAAATAGTTTTCCTATTGGTCAAAACCCGCTTCACCATCCATCTGCTCAAGCCTCAAGTATTTGTTTGCGCTGCTTTCCCTTGTCTCCCTTTCCTTCTATCCATCCTGTGAGTATTAAATTCTCCAGGCCCTTCCTCCTCATTATGTATTTCAGGAACCTCATTTGTCTCCTCCTGATGTTAAATATGAGTTTTCTTCTCATCTGCATCCTCTCCAAAAACCTAAAGTTGTTCACGTGCTCAGTGCATGGTATCCTCAGCATCCTTCTGTAAAACAACATTTCTGGTACCGCAAGTCTCTCTTTCATCCTTGATAAGATCGTCCAGCTTTCATTTCCGTATAGAACGACAGATATTCTATAGCAATCCAGCAGTCTCTTCTTCGTTTCAAATCAGATTTTCCTGTTTCTCGGGACTCTGGTTAGTTTTTGAAACTCGTCCTTGACCATGGGTTCTTTGAAAATTAACTTTCTTACTTTGTTTCTTTGCTTCTTTCCTTCTTTCACAATTACTTTCCTATTTCCATCTTATTTAGTTTCGTTGTGAATTTTCTTTCTTTCTTTCTTTCTTTCTTTCTTTTCCATTTCTATCCTATTAGGGTTCTTTGAAAATTAACTTTCTTTGTTTCTTTGCTTCTTTCCTTCTTTCACAATTATTTTCCTCTTTGCATGTTATTTGGGTTTTTTGTGAATTTTCTTTCTTTCTTTCTTTCTTTCTTTCTTTTCCCTATCTGTCCTATTAGGGTTCTTTGAAACTTAACTTTCTTACTTTGTTCATTTGATTCTTTCCTTCTTTCACAATTACTTTCTTCTTTCCATGTTATTTGGTTCCTTTGCGAATTTTCTTTCTTTCTTTCTTTTTTTCTTTCACAGTTCTTTTCCCTTTCTATCCTATTTGGGTTCTTTGTTAATTAACTCTCCTAATTTATTTCTTTGTTCTTTACTTGTTTCACATTTATTTTCCTCTTTCCATGTTATTTGGCTTTTTTTATTCATTCATTCGTTCTTACATTTATTTTCTTTCTTTCTTTCTTTCTTTCTTTCTTTCTTTCTTTCTCAGTTCTTTCCCTCCTTGTATCATATTTGGTTTCTTTTTAAATTCTCTTTTGTACATTTTTTTTGTTAGGTTCAAACGATTCTACACTGCAAAATTAGTACAAATACCTCAGATTTTACTTCTGTAAAATCTGAGGTATTTGTACTAATTGAACTGTTGAAATTAGAACTGTTGAGATTTTTAGGTACTTTTTGTTTTGTTGGTTTAGTTTTATACTTTTGATTTCTTATAGTCATGGTGAGCCATTTTTGTAAGGAGAGGACTAGTAGGCTAGTAGTAGCAGTCGTCAAAAGTAACATTGTTGTGGATAGGAAATTAAGAATTAAAAGCAACCTTCTTCTTCACTTTTACAAAAAGTCACAATGACTTGTGAAATCCTGGTTTTGCCAAATAGAAAAAGGATTGACCATATGCTCAAAAGAAAAGGCGAAACCGGATTTCGCGAGTAGATGTTAAATTAATTTTCTGACCAATGGAAATTTTTTGCAATACTTGAAAAGATATAGCAATCTAGTGCGAAAAATCTAAATGACTATAAAAGGTTAAAGGAAGGCCAGCCAGACAATCAGGTGGGACCAGCGAGAGAGAGAGAGAGAGAGAGAGAGAGAGAGAGAGAGAGAGAGAGAGAGAGAGAGAGAGAGAGAGACATCTAAAATGTAATAGGAGAAACTTCAAATCGATGCGGACGTAAAGTCGCGTCGCACTTTCTCCTGCTTTCTCGTTTGCTGATTCCTTTTATTTCTTCTTTTCCATTCAAAGACATTCCTACAAAACTTACATACCTACATACATAGTATAAACTCTTTCCAACAATTTACTACTACGAATATTTCTACAACTCTTGATACCCTTAACTCATTCCTTTTTCTAATTGAACATTAACTTCTAAAATTTTTATGTTCTTTACATGATATTTCGTTTCTTTGTAAACTTTGCTTGTTTCTCTCTTTCTTTCTTTCTTTCTTTCTTTCCTTTTTTGTTGCTTTCATATTTTTCTCTTTCTTTATTATTGTATTTCTTTGTAAATGATTTTTCTTTCTTTTTTCTCTTTTCTTTCACTCTCAATTTCCCTTTTCATCTTATGTGGTTTCTTTGTAAATTATCTTCCGTTTGTTTCTTGTTCATTTGTTTCTTTCCGTCTTTCTTTCTCTCACACTCATTTTCCTCTTTCTATTGTATTTTGCTTCTTTGTGAATTATATATTCTTTCTTTCTTTCTTTCTTTCACACTATTTTTCCCTTTCCAACTTCTTTGATTTTTTGTAAATTATTTTTTCTATTTTCTTTCGATGTTTCATTTGCGTCTCCTTCTTTCTTTCTTTCACAATTATTTTCCCCTTTTCCATTGTATTCGGTTTCTTTGTAAATTTTCTTTCTTTCTCTTTTGTTTTCTTATTTCTTTCTTTCTTTCTTTCACACTATTTTTCCCTTTCCAAATTGTTTGATTTTTTGTAAATTATTTTTTCTATTTTCTTTCGATGTTTCATTTGCGTCTCCTTCTTTCTTTCTTTCACAATTATTTTCCCCTTTTCCATTGTATTCGGTTTCTTTGTAAATTTTCTTTCTTTCTCTTTTGTTTTCTTATTTCTTTCTTTCTTTCTTTCACACTATTTTTCCCTTTCCAAATTGTTTGATTTTTTGTAAATTATTTTTTCTATTTTCTTTCGATGTTTCATTTGCGTCTCCTTCTTTCTTTCTTTCACAATTATTTTCCCCTTTTCCATTGTATTCGGTTTCTTTGTCAATTTTCATTCTTTCTTTCTTTTTTCTTACTTTCTTTTTTACGTTTCTTCTTTCTTTTGCACTCATTTTCCCTTTCCATTTTATATGGTTTTCTTGCAAATTTTGTTTGCATGTTTGTTTGTTTGTTTGCTTGTTTGTTTGTTTGTTTGTTTCTTTCTTTCTTTCCTTCTTTCTTTCTTTAGCACTACTTTTACCTTTCTATCTTATTTGGTTTGTTGGTAAACTATCTTCCTTTCTTTCTTTGTTCCTTCCTTGAAAATTATTTTTCCTTTATAGATTTTGTTTGTTTTTTGTGTTTCATTATTCTTTTTCAGTTCTTACTTTCAAACTCTTTTCCCCTTTCTATGTTATCTGGCTACTTTCTAAATTTTCTTTCTCTGTTTCATGCAATCTATTATTTGTTTGTAAAATATCTTTCATTCTTTCTTTCTTTTTCCTTTTCTTAACGTATTTATTTCATTTTTTCTTTTCTTCGTTTTCTTCTTTCACACGCTTTTCCATGGTTTTTGATTTCTTCTTAAGTTTACCTTATATCTTTCATTTAATCTATTATATTTTTTTAAAATTCTTTCTTTCTTTCTTTCTTTCTTTCTTCTGCTTTTTTCCCATTTCTTCCTTCCTACGTTTTTTCTTTCTTCTCATTCCTTTCTTACTTCTTTCTTTCTTCCTTTTATTCTTTCTTCATTTCTTTCCACTTTTTCTTCTTTTTTTCTTTCTTTCTTTCTTTCTTTCTTTCTTTCTTTCTTTCTTTCTTCTGATATTTTCCCATTTCTTCCTTCCTACGTTTTTTCTTTCTTTCTTCCTTTCATTCTTTCTTCATTTCTTTCCACTTTTTCTTCTTTCTTTCTTTCTTTCTTCTGCTTTTTTCCCATTTCTTCCTTCCTACGTTTTTTCTTTCTTCTCATTCCTTTCTTACTTCTTTCTTTCTTCCTTTCATTCTTTCTTCATTTCTTTCTTTTTCTTTCTTTCTTTCTTTCTTTCTTTCTTTCTTTCTTTCTTTCTTTCTTTCTTTCTTTCTTTCTTTCTTCCACAGTCTTTTTCCCTTTCGATCTTATTTCGTTTAATTCTGAATTGTCTTTCGTATTTTGTTTCTTTGTTTCGTCTTTCTTTTTTTCACAAATATTTTTTCCTTTCCATATCATTTGTTTTCTCTGTAATTTTTCTTTCGTTTTTCATTACAAAATATTTCCTTTTATATCCCAAAATTTTATTTTTCACTTTTATCAGTTTTACACATTTATTAATTCCTCACCTCAATCCCAGAATCAAATGACATTTTTTACATATCCTATTCTTTTATCCCCCTTTATTTATTAGCTTTTTTGTAGTTTTTCTTTATTTACATACACGTATACATTCACAGAAACACACTTGCACTTATATATATATATATATATATATATGTTAAAATGTCTCATATTTTCATTCTTTTATATTGTCTCCATAATCCCATTCTGTCAACCACTGTTGGCTTTCTCTGTTTTGTATTTATATATTTACATTATATTCTCTTCTTATCCTGAAGAAAGATTTATCTCACAGAAAATCGGGTTTTCTTTTGTTTAAAAAAAGTTATTCAAAATATATATTTACAGAGAGACATGAAACGACCAAACACAATATAACAAAAAGTAGACGCAGACACTCCTCTGACTCCCCTATCCAATAAAAAAGAAAAACAAAAAAATAGAAAAATTAGTAAAAAAACAAAAAACAAAAAAACAAAAAAAACAAAACGTCTTTGTCCGTCACAAAATATTTCCAAAAACACATTTGCCATCAACCGAACAATATACTCCGAATTGAAACATACCGTCATGGTTGGAAAACCATTCTAAAAATGACACAAAAAGAAAAAGAAGAGCAATATATATATATATATATATATATATATATATATATATATATATATATGTCTTTCGCTTTCTCGCTTCAATCTAAAATGCATTACGCACCGCCGATCCCTTTCATTTCCATCAACTTCTCTGACAGGTGAAGTCGAGGACAAAGTCCCTCAGTGGTTTTTTTCTGCGACAGATTCGCCAATACAATCCGCCCAAGATGTCCGCCCAGATTAACAGAGTTCACCAAACTTGTCTCAAGCACACGTACACGCGCACGTACACGCACACGTACACGCACACGTACACACTCTACGTTTTAGTACATTGTACTACTTTATTAAAAACTTTTTCTTCACCTTTGTAATACTCACACCTGTAAACCAGAGAGAAAATAAAACAATTCACTAGACTAAACTAAGTTTGCCACAAGGCATTTATCATTTAGAAACAAATTCTGACCACATCAACACCTTGTTGACGAAATATACATGACTTTAACTAAATCTAAAAAGCATGCGGATTCCCAAGACATTGAATGTGAAATTGGGTAAACGGAATATTCACTAGGTTTTGAGGTTACTGGTGAATACACCAGATGAGGAAACAGTAATTAAGTTCTCCTTATTATAGCACGTGCATTGTGGGATAGCATGTTCTTCGTGGTACATTGGATGTCGGCTCAAAACGAGAACACGGAGAGTTGTGTTTGAATTCCAGTCGAATTCGTTCTCCTTCCAGCTATGGATTAAATAGCATGACATTGGTTTCTATAGCCTTTATTGCCAACCAATCAGAAAGTAATGGCAGCCTACTGCGGGTAAATCTTCTGCCCAGTCAGTCATGTCTGCTTCCAGACATGATTGCCCAAGTGTGTATTACGTACGGCACTTAACTGACTACTTGACCTAATATAGTAACAATAATGGTAGTCAGGGAAAACTTTCAGCATTTATTGGCCGAGTGGCCAGTACTCATGTTGGTTAAAATTTATAAAATCTTTCTTTTGCAGCAATCTTTCAAGGAAATGGGTTACTCGAGTCCGGTAGCTCTTATCGCTCTGTCAGTACTGAAGAGAATTTTCTGTCTAACCTTTTATTTGAAGTTTTATAGAGCGTAAACTTCATTATTGCTGTGGATTCCGGGTGAGAAACCACACAAAATAATAAATAACAAAACCGATATGGAGATAGAAAATGTAAGTTATATTGAACGTAATATACAAACTGCAACTTGGGTTAGTCAATTTAGGAATACTATCAGTAGATGTGCGTTGTGGTACAGTGGATATCGGCTCGCAACGAGAAACCGGGGAGCCGAGTTCGAATTCCAGTTGAATCCATTGTATTCACTTACGCGCAAATACCATTGAGAAAGGTATTAATCCGCCTCTTCCTTCCAGTTATGGGTTAAATAGCGTGACAGATTGGGTTCTATAGCCTTGGTCGGCAACCAGTCTACCACAGAAAGCAATGGCAATCTACTGCGAGATAATCTTCTGCCCAGTCAGTCATGTTTCTTTCGAGACATGATCGCCCAAGCGTGTATCACGTATGGCACTTAACTGACTGATTAGTAGAAATAAATATATACAGTCTTGAAGTGTAATAGTATGTCCGGGTAACTGATTCTAGATTCAACTAATTCTGCACCAACTTTAAACTCAATCAAAACTCTCAACTATATTTAGTTGTCCCTCCCACTAAGGGCAACATGTGACAAATGGTCAGTTATGAGTGGGATTTCCGGGCTATATGGCCCGGCCAAAAAATACCTGTCTATTTTTCCCTAGTCGTGCTTCTACCCTTCGGCGGAACCACGACTGGGTTATTGCTCCCTGCTCGGAAGCAGAGAGCGCCCTCTACCCGAAGGCAGAGTGCTGACAGTGTCATAGTCGCAGCGTCCTCTATCCAAAGGCAGAGAGCTGACAGTGTCATAGTCGCAGCGGCAAATGCCGGCGGTATTTACCAACCTTCCCACGCAAGGTTAGATGTGACACAAGGTCATTTTATAGTGGGTCTTCCCGGCCATATAGCCGGGCCAAAAAATGTCTGTCTATTTTTTCCCCAGTCGTGGTTCTACCCTTCGGCGGAACCACGATTGGGATATTGCTCTCTGCTCGGAAGTAGAGAGCGCCCTCTACTCGAAGGCAGAGGGCTGACAGTGTCGCAGTTGCAGAGGCAAATGCCGGCTGACCAACAGCCGTTCTCACAGGATTATCTGTACACTTAGTTGAGTCAATTATGATGTACAAAGGGGCGATCCCACAACAATTATCATGACATTATTTTCTCTTATAGTTACCTGTATATCATATTAGTTTATGATTTCTCTCAACACATGCATTCATAACTGATTTTCTCATTTTACTTTTAAAAAAATTCGTTCTATCACTTGATACATGGACACAATACTTGTTCCGTATTTTGAACAAAAATGTATTTCGTCACTGTCACTGACACATACTAATGTTATCGATATATACACACACTTAATACGTCTATGGTTTGGATGCTCTTATTACGTTATTTTCGCTTACATATATTTACATTCTACCGCAGAAAGAAATGGCAACCGACTGCGGGATAATCTTCTGTCCAGTTAGTCATGTCTCTTTCGAGACATGATTGCCCAAGCGTGTATCACGTATGGCACTTAACCGACTGACTGAATATAATAGATGGAAATATATTTAAACCTTCTACTGGTCATAAAGTGGGGGATCGGTTTTCTATTGTCATGAAGTAATAAACTGACCCCCACTAATCATACTTAATATAATAATGTAATATAATCTATCTCTTCTCATCCCAGTTAGAAGTTAAATGGCAGGACAGATTGTGTTCTATAGCCTTGGTCGGTAACCAGTCTACCGCAGAAAGCAATGGCAACCTACTGCGGTATAATCTTCTGCCCAGTCAGTCATGTCTCTTTCGAAACATGATTGCCCAAGCGTGTATCACATTCATAATAAGCATCTAATTTTTTTTTTATTAAGGGTTAGCACACAAACTTAAACAGAAATATGATTTTCTTCTACATTAATATTGAATTCCCCCATTGCCAGTAACACGTATCTGACCAATGAAACTATACCTCAATTAGCCTACTATCTCATAGATTCTTAAATTATTCGTCATTAGAAGTGAAAATTGTTAGATTAAAAACACTTTTTCCTACTTGCTGTTTCTTCTTTTTTCTTCTATGTACCTTGTCCTTACAGGACGTAGGCTATCATAGCCCTCCGCGTCTCCCTATTCCTGGTGGCTCTTAGCACACTTTCTCCTGTAACACTATGCAACCTCCGTTCTGTTATCCACCTGCTCAGTCCCTTTAAATATGTTATCCGCTGCTTTCGTCTAACACTTTTTCACTCTATTTTGCCTGTTAGTATCAGAATCTCCAAGCCATTCTTCCTCATTGCATGTCCCAGGAACTTCAGTTGTCTCTTCCTGATGCTCAGTATTAATTTCCTTTTCGTTTCCATCCTTTCCTAAACCTCATCATTGTTCACCTTCTCGGTCCACGATAACCGCAGCATCCTTCTGTAAAACCACATTTCAGCTGCTTCAAGTTTTTCCTTCATCTTTGATGATATTGTCCAGTATTCACTGCCATGTTGAAGAACTGACATCACATAGCAAGCCAGTACTCTCTTCTTTGTTTCTAGTGAAATTTTCCTGTCTTTTAATACTTTACTCAGCTTCTGGAACGCATCCTTCACTATGCCAATTCGCCTTTGGATCTCTGTGTCACACTTTCCATCTCCTGTTAAAACAATTTCCAGGTATTTTTGTACCTGCTTATTTCTAGTATCCCCCTCATGTATTTCGCATTTTGGGCTGCTCTTTTTGCTGATGACAATGCATTCGGTTTTCTTTCAGCATATTTGTAGTCCTTTCTTGTCACTCTCTTCAGCTACCTTCTGTAGGAGGTCTTGGAATTTTGTTTCCGTGTCTACAATCAGCACTGTATCATCTGCGTACCTTATGTTGTTCAAATTGTGGCTCCCCATAACAAATGTAAACTTATTTATAAATGGAACTTTGTCTGTGTTTGTGTCTGTGTGTGCGTCTGTTACCTATAGACTGCGAAACAGCTGAACCGATTTTCTTGAAAATTTACACTGTTGTACTATAAGCGTCTGCGAGTGTTCTTAGCTAGGTTTGTGTCGAGGTATCTCCGATAAATATCGAAAATCGATTATCGAATAAATCGGGTTATAGAAGGAATGGTTCTATTTTAATCAAATTTGATACACTCATAGACAAAGACATAAGAAACGATATTCAGAAGTCTCAATGTTGCAGTTCTTACAATAGTGCAGAAAATCGATAATATATATGCATATATAAATCGATACCAGGAAATCAAAATTTGACTTACATCCATTCATTTTTCTTTCCGTCTACAGTTTCGTTTTAACTGGAAACAACTATTGCTTTTTAGTCTTTCGTGCCGACGTCCAAAGTGTCTGAGCTCCAGGACACACACACACACACACACACACACACACACACACACACATATATATATATATATATATATATATATATATATATATATACATATATATTTATCTGTAAATTTAGATAAAACTTAGCTGGGAAATAGCTATTTTTAACGTGTCATTCTTCAACTCCTTATAAACAGAGAATGAGGAAAAATTCTAAGCCCAGAATTTAGCTTAGGCAAAGAAAGGTGTTGGAAGGTATTGGTTTTATTACGGTAGGGCTAGGGAAAAATTTCGTAGTAATTCCTCTTTGGTAGTGGGGGGTATGTGGCTTGACCCTTGAGTTAGTAGCGGTAGGTGGTGAGGAAGTAACTGTTTGGCCAAATTTAAAAAAAACCTTAATATTTGGAAGAATAGGATCATTATTGTAATTTATACTTATTTCTATGGCGGCACATAATAATGATCTCCCTTCGTTTATTTAGGAGTATATTTTGGTATTGAAATTTTAAAATTTCATTTTTTCTTTTCAAACACAGATTACATCTGTCTCTTAAGCTGTTAGGGTTCCTAGCCTTGCCTATGAGCTTCCATTTTATCTGAGGATTTAAGGTACTTTATTTTCATTCCCAGTATTTTGACAAGTCTATTAATATATATCTGTAAATTCAGATAAATGACAAGTTGACAATGGCTGTTTTAAAACATGCATTCTTCAACACCTTTAACAGAGAATGAGGAAAAAAGCCCAGATGTTAGCTTAGGGGACGGAAGGGGTTAGGATGTATTGCTTTTATTAGGGTAGGAGTAGGGAAAAATTTAGTAGTAATTCCTTTTTTTGCATATCAGCAAAATCGGACCATCTCAAGAAAATTAATGGGTCCGCATATCAGCGAAATTGGCAGATCTCAAGAATATTAATTGGTCAGCATATCAGCAAAATCAGACCATCTAAAAAAAATGAATGGGTTCGCATATTAGCAAAATCGTACCATCTCAAGAAAATGAATGGGTCCGCATATCGGCAAAATCGGACCATTTAAAAGAACGAATGGGTCCGCATATCTGCAAAATTGGACCATCTCAAGAAAATGAATGGGTCCACATATCAGCAAAATCGGACCATCTCAAGAAAATGAATGGGTCCGCATATCAGCAATATCAGACCATCTCAAGAAAATTGCTATAATGAAGAAACTTGATAAATCGTTTTCATTGTATCTCTGTGTATGTCGAAGAGTTTGTCGTTTTAAAATGCGTTCCATTCTTTTTCGTCTTCTATGTGTCTTGTCCTTTCAGGATGTAGGCGATCATGTCCTTCCACGTCTCCCTATCCCTGGTGACTCTTAGCACGCTTTCTCCTGTAACGTCTCTCAGCCCCCGTTTTGGCATCCACGTACGTCCGCAAAATTCGAATAATTCATTTTTTCAAAGAATAGTTAATTGCGATGAGAAATGTATTCTTTATGACAATCGTAAACGGTCAAAACCATGAGCCTAACACAGCACCCAAAAAATTTGCAAAGCATAGCATTAACAGAAAATTATAACAAGTAACTGGTGGTCCGAGACATCGATGTTATCCATTACAGCTTTCTGGAATCTAATTACAGCATTATAATCGAAGATTACAGCCAGCAGCTGGATGAAATGCACATTGACTTAAGCAAAATGCGACCAGCACTAGTAAATCAACGAGGTCCAATTCTGCTTCATGAGAATGCTTGTTCACATATTGCCACTAAAGTCTTTCGCCGTCTTGGGATATAAGACATTGCCACACCCACTATATTCATAGGGTCTCTCACCACCTGACCACCATATTTTAAAGCATCTTGACATTTTTTGAAGCCAAAAGAGATTCCTTTGCAAAGAAGACACAGAAACTCTATTCAATTTTTCAATTTTTTCCTGGTGTTCAAATACTTAGAGATTTATCGTAAAGACATAAACAAACTTGTAACTCGATAATAGAAATGTATAGATGTTGAGAGTTCTTATTTTTGGAAGATTAATACAATGCTTATATTGATTCAGGAATATAAAAGAAATTTAAAATCTCATATTAAGTTCTAAAAAACCTCATATTAGCAAACAAATATTTCCATGACAAGGCGTTTTGACCTTTCACATTTAACCTCCCTTCGTTGTTAAAAATGCATTTTAAAAAATATATTTTAAGTGAAAATAGGAAATCGTTTTAGCCCAGTTCATTTACGCAAACATAGAATTACGTATTCTTTTTATCAAATCACCTTAATTTTGTGATTACTATAATTATAATTTTTGATTTTTTAATGATAGAGTTTTGAAGAAACAAAGATGGCGTAATGATTAATGTCGTGGCAGAGAAATGAACATATTGACTCGAAAACTGTTCTATTCGACGTTCTCATAGTGAGAATTATTTTCCAATTTTTTCTCTGTTTAAAGAAAATCTTCGACTATTTTTTTTCACTTCAAACTTAACAAGAGTTTGAAAAATCATTAAACATTGTAGCAGTCTTCTATTTTAATAATGTCTTAGGATACATGCACCAGAAATGTTCAGCGTTGTTTTCAATTTACGTATACCGTCTGAACGACAGAAAATACACTTAATTTTAAAATTGAACCTTTTTCCAAGTTATTTTTTGCGCTTTTTACTCAAAAGTGAGCATGCTAAAAACATATTAAAAATTAAATATTTTACTGTAGCTTTATATATATATATATATATATATATATATATATATATATATATATATACTGTGAAATATAATAATTTTATTATGTTGGTTCTAAGCTTTCGGCTCACATGAGCCATCTTCAGAGAGGTTACAGGAACGTTAACATGAAAACATCCACCATCAAAGATGATTTGATATTTTGTTGACATAAAACTTTGCTAAGCAACGATAACAGTTACCAAATAGCAGACGCAGTTCGTAAATTTGTAATGTATATCTATGACGTCACACCACGAGAGAGCTCGAAATGTTAACAGAACCATATGTCTAAATGCAATATAATGTGTTATGACCAAATTGAAATGTGATTTTATTAAGTCTGGGTTGTTTTGATTTAATGTAGATGGCCTTCAATATCTGAAGATTCTTTTTACTGTGTGTATGAGTGTGTATTATTGTATTGTTGACTAAAATCTGTCTAATATTATTTACATGGCTATGTTTTTCTGAGAAATGTTGTTTAATTGAACACTGATCAGAAAGATGACAGGTAAGTCTACGGGAGAACGTGGTTGTAGTAAAACCAATATATGTAGTGGGTTTATATTTAACAGTATATGTTTAGAAAATTATCTGCTGCCTCGATGCATTATATATATATATATATATATATATATATATATATATATATATATATATTATTGCTATTGACCGGACGTATTTAAATTGTATAAAAAAAACATAGGGAGAAAAAAAGTAAAGATAATATAACTGGAAGGAAGAGACGGATTAATACCTTTCTCAAGGGTATTTGCGCGTAAGTGAATGCAAGTAATTCAAGCAAGCATAAATTCATCTAGTCGGGAAAAAAGAGTCATGAGAACAATCACCATAAAATTTTTGTAAAAAGACATACACTACCGGCCATAATTATTAGGCTATAGGGGTTATTGGGAAATGCTTAATTTCCTCAACACTATATTTTTTAGGCACACAAATGAATGACGAAACTTCCTTTTAGAACAACAACAAAGAATGGTTTATTATATAGTAAACGTACAAGATTGGTAGTATGTAAGTGTCCATGGTGAAGCTAGCTGCATATAGTATGTAAGTGTCCATGGTGAAGCTAGCATCAGCGTCTTCCTCGAAAGCATTCCATGGGGAATCAGTGGGAGCGATGTGAGAGAGGCGTCCGTTACTGCCGCGGGCTCATGGCTCTCTGCCTTTCCTCCGTTCTACAAACAGGACTAGGAAAAAAAGTTCTAGAGAGGAATCAATGCGCTCCGCCCGTTGATTGGTCAGTGAGTGACCGAATATCCCGTTGGGGGCATTGATTCGCTAAAGGAAATAGATCTGTGGCTGCTACAAGGCCACCCCAGTTTTTTAAAATAAATTATTTATTTCATACTATTTTTAGTATTATTGCCAAATAAAAATAGAATTTTTTTTTATTATTATTATTACTTTGCGAAAGTTTACAAGGCATAGAAGCAAAGATGAACTCGTCCGAATCACCCTAAATTTTCTTCATTCTTTCATTGATGAAACTGCAATATAGGTAATTATTAAATATTTATAAATTCATTTGATGCAAAAGTTTTTGTGCAGTATTACCAAAAATAACATTCTATTTTCATTTACAATTATTCACTTGGCAATAAATACTAAAACATAGGATGAAATACATCATGTTTTTTAAAAACACTCTGTGTGTGTATTGGGGAAAAATATATGACAAAATGAAAAATGATTTATGCACATACTATTGTGCAGTATTACCAAAAGAGCCATTCTATTTTCATTTACAATTATTCACTTGGCAATAAATACTAAAAATAGTAAAAGATATATCATTTTTTTAAACACTGTGTTTGTATTGGGGAAAATATTATGACAAAGTGAAAAATGTTTTATGCACATGTTATTGTGCAGTATTAACAAAAGGACTATTCTATTTTCATTTACAATTATTCACTTGGCAATAAATACTAAAAAATAGTATGAAATACATCATGATTTTAAAAACACTGTGTGTGTGTATTGGGGAAAATATATGACAAAGTGAGAAATGTTTTATTGTAAAACGTTTTGTCTTTTAGGGTTTAATCGGATTAAATGTTGGTCCTGCTGTACGTGCACTTGTTAACATTCTGTCTCAAATAGCAAGTATTTTTTATCTGAGAAAGAAGTCATATGACTGTCGATGTTTTAAGCAAATATAAATATCATGCAGTATATTTATAACAGTCTTGATTTCTTTTTCGATGAAGAAATGTGCAAACAATCCTACTGATATGGGAGGCAAATTTCAAGGTAAGAGAGTCGTCATTTTGTTTGTGTCACTGACAAGCAGCAGATGGTGAAAAGGATAAGGGTTTATTGAATTAGGAGCTGATTAAACGGTTTTATTCATTTTAAATTGTGAATTAATTCTCTGATGAAGCGCACAGAAGCAAATGTCTTTGAAGAATAATTGTCTCTTCGGCAAAGCAGAAATAGATAAAATTAATCCCTATCTATCTATCTATCTATCTATCTATCTATCTATCTATCTATCTATCTATCTATGTTAATCTGTTCAATATCTATCTATCTATCTATCTATCTATCTATCTATCTATCTATCTATCTATCTATCTATCTATCTATCTATCTATGTTAATCTGTTCAATATCTATTTGTCCATGTTAATCTGTTCAATATCTTTCTATCTGTTAACCTGTTTAATATCTATCTATCTATCTATCTATCTATCTATCTATCTATCTATCTATCTATCTGTGTTAATCTGTTCAATATCTATCTATCTATCTATCTATCTATCTATCTATCTATCTATCTATCTATCTATCTATGTCCCTTCATTTTCTATCTATCTACTTATCTATCTATGTCTCTTCATTATCTATCTATCTACCTCTCTATCTATCTATGTCTCTTCATTATCTATCTATCTATCTATCTATCTATCTATCTATTGGGCACCTCGAGGTGGTGTAGTAGCTAGCAAACCTGTTTCGCTCGAATCATTACAATTAAATAATGAGTTCTATCCTTACTGCGTGTCTCTTACTTTTGGCCTTGTGCCACATCTAAGCTACGCTTGAAAATCTCCATTTACTTGAGCAGCTCGTCGAGGTGCAATGGTTAGCAAGCTTTTCTTGTTAGAACTCAGTAGTCAGTTCGATCCTCACTAGGTACTCCATACTGTAAGCCTTGTGCCACATCTAAGTGGCGCTTAGAATATCAACTATATATCTTAGTGAGCTGATTATCTCAGGATCACCCTCACAATTTGGTAATATGACCAAAAAGAAATGTCATGACCCCCACCTTTCTCAGACCTTTTCAAAGCAGTAGTCTTGAGTGTGTTTGTATTGATTTAACGGAAATTAAAATTACTGCTCACAAAGGATAGCATCAAAACGTCCGTACATCATCCACACTTCAGGCGCAGTTTGAAATACCAGGATTTATGTGTAACACCCTCAACACACACACACACACACACACACACACACACAAGAATAAAATGGTAATGAAATGCATATAGTAGCCGTTACCCAAAACAGAAACGTTTGGCATGCCTTGACCAAACAGTAACCAGTACTGCAGCCAGTTGAATTTTATGAAACCTTTCTCTATAAACAATTTTTCATGAAATCAGGAAACATGTGTCTCATGTACAGTAGCTGTTATCACTCTTTCTCGCATTCATGTGGGTTTCGTTCCTCACCTTTCATTTCAAGGGACCCCCTGCGCAATACTGCAAGTGGATTGCCTTGCTTGGAGTGAAAGGTTTAAAAAAAATAGTGTTGTGTAATCGTAGCATCTTTAATATGTCATTATTTATTCTTTGAGTTACATGTTCTCCTCGTTGTTGTTGTTGATCGTGTTGCTATTAGTCCTCAGTTGAAGAGGTTACTGTTATCTAGCATTTGTCTTTGCTTGTGATTCTGTAGCGCCAATATTGACAATATTTAATTGGAGTAGATAGACTAAACTATCGCCCGGTTTACACTCCACCCACATCTATTGTACAGGTGTAGAGACTCATCCCTTGTTCCCTGTTTAGGATGTGGTTTCCAGCTTTCTCTTTTCCAAATCTAATCACTCTTGCGTAGCCCCCTGCACATCAGTGGCGTTAAAAAAAAAATTCAAAGACGGATGATCTTTGCCAGGAATCTCAGGCTTCACTCTGTTATTTAACCATTGATCTTAGGAAGTGGATGTATACAACTAAAAGTTTACATATTTCTGAACTTTGAAAATCTTGATCTGAGGAGGCTATTTAAAATATCACACACACACACACACACACACACACACACACACACACACACACACACACACACACAGGATGTCCTAAAAGTCCGTGTGTACTTAAAAAATTATAACTTTATTTGTATTTTTTGTGATAGATATAATCTGTAAAAAAATGTTTTAAATTGTAATGTACTTAATTTTAAGTATATTGCTGTAAATCAGTTGGCAAATATTTTCCGTGAACTTCAAAATTGTATTACCCTTTGTATTGCTAATGATGGAAGACATATGGAAACTTAAATAAAATTTAAATAAAACCTTAGAACATATATATTTACTTCTTTTTAATACTTTTTACAAATTATTTCTATCACAAATACAAATAAAGATATAAATATTTTAATATGCATACGAACTTTATGGACACTCTGTATACAGACTATATTACTGTAAATCAGTTGGCAAATGTTTTGCGTGAACTTCAAAATTGTACCCTTTGTATTGCTAATGATGGAGGATATGTGGAAACTTAAATAAAATTTCAATAAAACCTTAAGAAATATAGATTTACTTCTTTCTAATTCTTTTTACAAATTATTTCTATCACAAATACAAATAAAGTTATAATTTTTTAAAGTGCACACGGACTTTATGGACACTCTGTATAAAGACTATATTACTGTATTTCAGTAAGCAAAGGTTTTCCGTGAACTGCAAAATCGTATTACCCTTTGTATCGCTAATGATGGAGGACATGTGGAAACTTAAATAAAATTTAAATAAAATATTAAAAAATATAGATTTACTTCTTTCTAATCTTTTTACAAATTATTTCTATCACAGATACAAATAAAGTTAAAATTTTTTAAAGTGCACACGGACTTTATGGACACCCTGTATATAGGTTTAATGCGAACAATCGAAGAAGGAATGCAGGTCGAAGAATCCAGCTCTGATGATGAGTGATGACATCATAACGGTGTCCTCACATCACTTTGAAGTTGGTATGAACCTGTTCAAATAAAGAGACACATTTTTTGCATTAAACTTATCAATGCTCTATCTACACTCAGATATCGAGCACTTTACGATAAAAAACCTGCTAGCAAAAATAGCTTGGCGCTAAATATTATCACAACGCAAGACAATATATATATATATATATATATATAAAGACTCTCCCGTCGATTTAAACTGCCACACAAAGAATTGTTTTTAGTGCTGAAGGCTTGTGTAGTATCATCCACAATTTTTGGAATCGCAGATAACAAACAATCGGTGCAGAAGTTCGTCACAGATCGCATGAACAGCAGACCTCAGGTGTTTAATCTATAACTGAGGGAAGGGGCGGATTAATACGTTTCCCAGTGGTACCAGTGCAAAAGTGAACGCAGTGTGTTCGACTGGAATTGGAACACGGCTCACCGATTTTCCATTCCATGCCGACATCCACTGCACCACAACGCACATCCGTCAATAAACGCTTGCAGCACCTGGTATTTGCAAGCAGTCACCCATCTAAGTACTGACCAGACCCAACGTTGCTTAACTTCGGTGATCGAGCGAGAACCGGTATATTCAACGTGATAATACCGGAAGTATATATATATATATGTGTGTGTGTGTGTGTGTGTGTGTGTGTGTGTGTATATACACATATATATACACATATATATATGTATACACATATATATATATGTGTGTTTGTGTGTGTGTGTGTAAACATTAAGACACATGTTATTCCATGGTTAAGCGGAAATTTAGGCCTATTTCAGGGGAATCACCATCAGCTTCCGTTTTTATTGTACAGAAGATTTTACACGAATTAAAATCTTCTGTACAGTAAAGAGTGAAGCTGATGATTGTTCGCCTGAAATAGGCCTACACTTCCGCTTAACCAGGAAATAACGTGTTTGCCTTAATTTTTACATATATTTACTGTCAATATATATATATATATATATATATATATATATATATATATATATATGGTGTTCCAAAAGTAGGTGTAAAGTAGTTGGAAAAGGTTTGCGTTTCAGTTATATTATTACAATGGTGTTCATTGTTTCCAGTTAGATGGGTCACCTCCACTTTTTGTAAGAGCAGCCCGTGCGTACCTTGGTGAATATTTTCCTGACAAATAGGTTTACTTGATTGACCAGTACGTTAGCCTGACTTGACACCAATTGATTTCGTCTTTTGAGGAGTACTCAAAGAGAAAGTTTATAGTTTAAGACCAAAACGTTTTAGTGATTTGAAAAATTACATAAGATATGCATTTCAAGAAAAATTACATAAGAAATACATAAGATATGCATTTCAAGAAAAATTATATAAGATATGCATTTCAAGAAATCCATGCACAAACAGATATGTGCAAAATGTTTATCGAAGCGTGGGGGATAGATTACAAGCCGTTAAATCTGTGAAGGACAACAGTTTGAGCGTCTGTGTTGGTAAAATTTAAGCGCGTTCGTATTATTGTAAACAAAAAAAAATTGGGTACTTACGTATTATCGGGAGGACCTTTAAAAAAACGACTCAAAAATTAAAGTAAATTATTTATTGAAACGGTTAAAACAATAAAATAACATTACATTTGTAATTCCGGAGGCCAGAACGTCGCAATTGCTTCCAAAAGTGACTCAAAGACATCAGTACAGGCAACATGCTTCCGCCACATGAATTCGGCCAAATACGACTCCAAATGGTGACGTGCAGTGCCACAGTGCTTCTTGTTTCGCCACTTTGTCGATCCCCATAGGCGTTCCACTGTCTGCGTATGAGCCCCGGTGTTCGAATCCACAAAGTTGTACTTGTGGTTGACGTTGAGGTGATGAAAGCCTGATTTTTCCAGTTCCTTGGTGTTATAAGCGGGCTTATAACACCTTGTTATCAAAGGTCCTCCCGATAATACGTAAGGACCAAAAATTGTTAATGTAATAAATGTATTAGGAAATATAATTGTATATGTAAGGCGAATTGGCATGACGAAGGACGCGTTCCAGAGCTAATTAAATTATTGAGACAGGAAAATTTCGCTAGACACAAAAGAAAGAGTACTGGATTGCTATGTGATGTCAGTTCTTCAAAATGGCAGTGAATGCTGGAAAATATCGCCATAGATGAAGGAAAACCCTGAAGCAACTGAAATGTGGTTCTACAGAAGGATGCTGCGGGTATTATGGATCGAGAATGTGAGCAATGAGGAGGTTTTGGAAAGGATAAAAACAAACAGGAAATTAATACTGAGCATCAAAAAAAGACAGCTAAAGTTCCTGGGACCTGCAATGAGGAAGGAGGGCTTGGAGAACCTGATACTAACAGGCCAAATAGGGAAAAAGAAACAAGGGAAAGCAGTGGATAACATAACTGAATGGCCTGAGCAGGTGGATAACAGAACGGGGTTGGGTTGTGTAGCACTCGAAAGTGTGCTAAGAGCCACCAGGGATAAAGAGACGTGGAAAGACATGATCGCCTACGTCCTGAAAGGACAAGACACATAGAAGAAAAAGAATAATTTAAAAATGAATGTTATCATTTACTGTCCACCTACTTTTGGACCACCCTGTATATATATTCAATTGTCAGCTTAATAATTTTGTTCGTAAATATAATTGTATATGTAATCTCAAAATGAATGTTATTATTTGCTGTCTACCTACTTCTGGACCACCCTGTATATGTGTGTGTATATGTATATTAATATTAAAATAATCGTATTAAAACATAAAAAAATGAATAAAATACAATACAATAAATAGAGTTTTGAGTCATGACCTTTACACGAAAATTTTGTCGATAACCTTTAAGCGATTTCACTAGAAATCTTTCATTATAATGACAATCGTTGGCCATGTGCTTCAAGGTATAAAATAAATTTCATCCCTCATTAAAGAATGGGGCCCTTTTTGCCAACGTGATATTTAGCGTGAGAGTTAACAACTTAGCAGTCGTGTGTTCAATCGCATCTGGTTCAGGTTCTCCTACAAAGTCACATGGCCTGGTACAATAGCAGAAACGGATAAGTAGGACTTTGACAAATTCTAACGAGAACTTATTTAGCATGGCAGGAGGTATTAAATACTTTTCTTGAATGGCAAATTCCTTCTATTCTAGAAAATATCTGACTTCTTTGGCCAAGATAGAGATCTGATCAGACATTGAGCATTGCTGACATATCCGTTTCTGAACTTACTCAATCCTTCCTTTGACGACTTGACAGCGTTCAAAACCGTCTAGGTGTCCCTGTAGGTGATGAACTATTTCTCAGCCTAGAACCCTTTTCGTACTAGCGAAACGTCGATATCTTTTTGTTTCTCTATTTCCGTTGCATATCTAAAACCCAACATCTGATTCCCTTCGTGAAGAAAGTTCCATTTGCAGTTTCTTTTCAAGAGCTGCTACTTTGTGGAAGAGGCTGCCAGGTAGATATTTCCCTAACCCCTACTTTGAATGGACCTTAGACTTTGAATTATGTGTAAAAATAAACAAAAACTGGCGGTTATGAACTGAAAGAATTTAAATTAGAATGATATCACTCTATCCACATGTCTTTAATAAAAAAACTTGGGATATATTACGCACGTTATCTTAATAATTCTCAAAAAATTGTTCTCTCTCTAGTTCACTATTCAGAGCAAAATAGTTTTAAGCTACATTGGGTGATCTTATATGAATAACGAAAATGAGTTTTACATTGAACCTCTTCTTTAAAAGAAAGATTAGCAAGAACTATGTTATAGTTTTGTTAATCATTTCTTCAACTGAGACATTTATTTGATGCTCAAATCTTCTAGACTTCTTCTAACCTTACCTAAAGTCAGTAAACATCGATATTTCTCTCCTTAGATATAAGATCACACTGGCTAAACTCACCAAGTTGCAGGCTGGCTGACAGAAAAAAGTTAAGAAAATTTCAAAAATTATCTCCATTTTGTTTCTTCTATACAGTTCTGGAGAGTTCTGGAGAGATTAAGTTACCTTAAGTAAGCAGTAACAGACAGTAGTGTGATGGAGGGGGGATCACCTCCAAGCCATGTGTCCAGTTAGCAAGGGAATGACAGAGAACAATAAAATTAAAAAAAAAAAAAACAAACATGGCCGGTCTTAGAATTCCTACATATAACCAAAGCCCTAATATACCAAACCTAAATTTGATAATTAACAACAATTTACACAAAAATTAGGCAGAAAAAGAACCGAAATAAAATAAAAAATACAAATCAAAATACAAATCAAAATAAATAAATAAATTCAAAAAATAAGATCACACTGGCTAAACTCACCAAGTTGCAGGCTGGCTGACAGAAAAAAGTTAAGAAAATTTCAAAAATTATCTCCATTTTGTTTCTTGTATACAGTTCTGGAGAGTTCTGGAGAGATTAAGTTACCTTAAGTAAGCAGTAACAGACAGTAGTGTGATGGAGGGGGGGGGATCACCTCCAAGCCATGTGTCCAGTTAGCAAGGGAATGACAGAGAACAATAAAATTTAAAAAAAAAAAACAAACATGGCCGGTCTTAGAATTCCTACATATAACCAAAGCCCTAATATACCAAACCTAAATTTGATAATTAACAACAATTTACACAAAAATTAGGCAGAAAAAGAACCGAAATAAAATAAAAAATACAAATCAAAATACAAATCAAAATAAATAAATAAATTCAAAAAATAAGATCACACTGGCTAAACTCACCAAGTTGCAGGCTGGCTGACAGAAAAAAGTTAGGAGCCCGAACTCTTGCGTAGCGTCTCGAGAGGCTGCTCTGATCAACAGTTGAATAATATCGGGGTTCCTGTAGTGCCATTTCGCGCATGGACGGGCGTCCCTGCATGAATTTCCGATGGGCAACCCCGAGGCCACATTATGCTGCAGGCGGCGCCATTCTCCATCCTTCACCTGCTGCAACTAACGACCATCTGACCCTACTCTAGACCTCTCTATCCACAACTACAACCAACATGAAATTTAACAAACAAAATAGCAAGCCTAAACCAGCTAGTCGTAAATCGCCCAAACCTATCTGCGTTACCTTCACAAATATACGAGGTATTCGCAGTAACTTTAATAGTGTAGAGTCTTTCCTTCTAACTAACTCACCCGATATCTTAGCTATATGTGAGACTAACCTTGACCCTTCTATCCCCTCTTCAGAGCTGTTCGTTCCTGGATACCTTCCTCTCTTCAGGAAGGACTCCAGTGTCCATATGCATGGGCTTGGTGTATATGTCAGCGAACAACTCCCCCTAGCCAGGGTCACATCTCTTGAATCCCTTGATCATTCCTTCATGTGCTTCCGTCTCTCACTTCTAAGCTCGGTTAGCTATCTCTTCTTCCTCTACCGCTCCCCCTCCTCCTCTGACTGTACGTTACTTGATTGCATCTCTAATAACATCGACAGGGCCATTTCTTCTCACCCATCTGCCCAAATATTTGTGTTTGGCGATTTTAACGCCCACCACACCAAGTGGCTTGAAGACTCAGCCACCGACCTTGCTGGGATCCGCACCATGCACTTTTCAATAGCCCAAGCTCTAACGCAAGTGGTGGACTTCCCCACGCGTTTCTCTAAAAACCCTAACGGAAGGGACTCTTTACTCGACCTTTGTTTTACTTCCATCCCAGACTCCTGCACTACCAGGCAACTCTGCCCCCTTGGAAATTCTGACCACGCCGTAGTCTCCGTAAACATATCAATCCGCACTAACTCTTCCCAAGAAAACCAGACCAGCAGAATATCATACTGCTACCAAAGAGCCGACTGGGACTCGTTCAGGGACTTCCTCTGCGACGTCCCCTGGAACAACGTCTTTGATCTTCCTGTCGAAGACTGTGCCTCCGAAGTCTCCTCTTGGGTTAAGGCTGGCATCGATGCTTTTATCCCTGCCAGAAAATTCCAACTAAAACCTAATTCGTCCCCCTGGTTCTCACCCGCTTGCTCGGCCGCTATTGCCCACCGGAACCATTTCTTCCGGCTCTATCGAAGCTGCTCGTCGAACCAAAACAGGCGCCTTTTCACCTCAGCACGGAACAAGTGTAAAAAAGTACTGAACGAAGCCAAGAGGGCGTTTGCTACCAGAATTAGGCAACGCATAGCATCCTCTAAGTTTGGCTCCAAAGATTACTGGCGTCTCTGCAAAAGCGTGCTCAGCAGGAACAAGACTTCAATACCCCCACTAATCAATGAATTTGAAGTTCTCACCTCCCCAGCCGACAAGGCTGAGTGCTTTGCCCGCAAATTCTCAACCAATTCGACACTGGACTCGTTAGGAATACCTACACCAGACTTCCCACCCAGAACTAAGGCTCAACTAAATAACGTCCTCATCTCGCCCTCGCTGGTCGCCAAGATAATTGCGCAACTTGACCCACACAAAGCGAGCGGCGGTGACGGAATCCCAGTCATAGTACTGAAGAAATGTGCCCCAGAACTCTCCTCTGTCCTCTCTAAACTCTATAACCTCTGCCTATCTGCTTCCTGCTTTCCTGCCTGTTGGAAGTCCTCCTGCGTAGTACCTATATTTAAGAATTCTGGCGAACCCTCAGACCCCGCCAATTACCGTCCTATTAGTCTCCTTCCAATCTTTGGCAAAGTTTTTGAAGCCATTATCAACGCCGAGGTGATTCAGCACCTTATGACCAACGGGCTTCTCTCTGACAAACAGTATGGGTTTCGCTTCACCAGGTCTACTGCTGATATGCTAACGACCATTACCGAGTACATATACCAGGCACTCGACAAGTATGGTGAAGCCCGAACCGTTGCCTTGGATATCTCCAAAGCATTCGACAGGGTCTGGCATGCTGGCCTCTTGTGCAAACTGCGGAGCTATGGGATAACTGGACATCTGTCTGGCCTCATCCAGTCCTTCCTCTCTAACCGCACATTAAAGGTGGTATTAAATGGGCATGCCTCCCAAAACTACCATACGAACGCGGGCGTCCCTCAAGGTTCTATCCTAGGTCCCACGCTATTTCTGATCTACATTAATAATCTCCCCGACACCATTAGATCCCAAGTTGGCATGTATGCCGACGACACAACAATCTACTCCCGCATCGATCAGAAACCAGGTCTGGACGACAAAGTGAACCTCGCTGCCGCACTGGAAAGGGACCTCCAATCCGTAGTGATCTGGGGTAGGAAATGGTTGGTAAATTTCAATGCCTCCAAAACAAAGCTGTTATCAACTAACCACCATAGACTATCGCATCTACCTCCCATTAGCATGGGACAGGCTAGCCTCCCAGAGAGTAAAATACTACGCCTCCTTGGCCTTACACTCTCGGCGGACCTCAAATGGAATGACTATATTGAATCCATTGCCAAATCTGCAGCTATGAAAGTCGGCTCTCTGTGCAGGGCCCGGAAATTTTTCCCACCTGAAACTATTCTGCACATATACAAATCTACCATCCGCCCGTGTATTGAATATTGCTGCCATATCTGGTCGGGTGCCCCTGCTGCTCTCCTTGGGCTTCTTGACAAAATACAAAGGAGGATCTGTAACGTGGTTGATACTAACTTGGCAGACCGGCTGCAGCCGCTCTCACACCGGCGTGATGTAGCTTCCCTGTGCCTCTTCTACAAGTACTTTCATGGCTTCTGCTCCGATGAGCTTAGATCACTGGTGCCGCCCAAGCACGAATTTACACGAGATACTAGATTAGCAACTAGGTCCCACCCTTTTACAGTTAAACAAATAAGATGTAACCGTAAATTCTACTCCAACAGCTTCTTTTCTCGCGCTTCCCGCCTGTGGAACTCCCTTCCACAAGTCTGCTTTCCCGACAGTTACAATCTCCAGGTGTTTAAATGTAGGGTCAATAGACACCTCCTATCACACTAACTCCCAACTATTCTCACAACACTCTCATCTACCCAACCCTCATTCTCGGTATCCTCACCCGCCTATCACCCACCCTCTGTTATGTCCTATATTTAACCAGCCTTTCTCCTCTCTACGTAGCCCCCTGCACAGTAGTGGCAGTGACATGCCTTGCTCGGGGTGAAACGCTTATAAAAAAAAAAAAAAAAAAAAAAAGATATAGTTTTCTTTTTTTACATTTGTGAATCCTCCCGTCGTAGCCAACAGATTTCCGTCTGTAAATTACCTCTTCAGAATCAACACTAAACTGTAAATTCTACCTCAAGAATATCTTTAAAACACGCAACATAACTTAATAGTATTGGATATATTGGCATGAATTTTTAATTGACATTTTGGGAATATCAATCTTTGTATTTAATTTAGTTATAAATTGTTATTTGTTTTTGTTTTGCTTTGTTTTCTCTAAGGAGGGATCAGAGAGTTTTAGCATTTCCAATTAAAGGTGCTTTAGTAAATAATAATAATAATAATCTTGGTGGGTCTAAAATAGTGGTGGAGAATAAGAAGCAGATATGAAGAAAAAATGTTAAAGTAAGGCTGGACTTTTACTAACATACAAAAGTAAAATGCAGTTTCAGATATGGAAAGAGGAAAAAGAAAAAATAGAAAAAAGAAAGAAAAACGTGAAGAAGGAGAAAATCAGATGAAAAAGAATTTAGAAGGGAAAGAAATGATAAATAAGGAAAATAAAAGAAAAACATATATCTTAAGCCGGAAGAAGAAGAAGAAGAAGAAGAAGAAGAAGAAGAAGAAGAAGAAGAAGAAGAAGAAAAAGAAGAATTTGAGAAAAAAAGAAGAAAAACCAGAACAAGTAAAAAAGAAGAAAAACGAAGAAAAAAGAAGACGAGGATAAAGAAAAATCAGAGGAAAAAGAAGAAGCAGAAAAAATGAAAATAAAAAAAGTAGAAAAAAGAGAAGAGAGAAAAAGCGAAGAAGGAGAAAATCAGATGAAAAAGAGTTTAAAATGGAAAAAATAAAGAAAGAAAATGAAAGATGAAACAAATATGTTAAGCAAGAAGAAAAAGAAACAGAAGAAGTAGAAGAAGAAGAAAAAAAGAAAAAGAAAAAAGAAGAAAAGGAAAAGGAAGAAGCAAATAAAAAGAAGAGAAGAACAAAAAAGAACATGGAGAAAAGAAAAGGAAGAAAAAGTTAGAAAAGAAAAAAGAAGAAGCAGAGAAAAAAGAGAGAAAAAGAAGAAGAAGAAGAAGAAGAAGATGATGATGATGATGATGATGATGGCGAAGAAAAAGTTTGGAAAGGAAGAACAAGTAGAAATCAAAGTAGAGAAAGAAAAATTATAAACAATAACCGCCACACGCTTTTGCTTCTCGTTACAATAATGCAAAAATATAAACATGATATTTTTCTTCCACCTCTTCTTACTCTTCCTTTTTCTTTCTTTAATTGCTTCTTCTTCTTTTCTTGATCTTTCGTATTTTCTTCTGCTTGTTAATTTTATTTTTTTCATCTTCTTCCCACAAAATTGTGTAGAAAATAAGAATTAGCAAAAAAAAAAAAAAAAAGGTAAAAAACAACTTTTAATTTAAAATTTTTCCTTCGTCACCAAAACAAAAAAAAAAAAAATTGTCTAGAAGAAGAAAGAAAGAATGTGCTAGATCCTTTATTTATTTTTCGTAATTTATAGAAAAGGTGTCACGAACGTTTTCAGCAAATGAAGTTAGCAAGAATGAAATAACATTTTAAAATTTCTATTTCTTCCTTACTAAAAAAAAGAAAAGGTATGATGAGAAAACGGAGTCAGTGAAGAAGAAGGTGTTATACCCAAAAAAGAGGATGAAGTAAGAAGAAAAAAATGTTCGATAAAAAAGAAGAAGAAAAGAGAGAAAACATTTGATCGTAAAAATAGAATGAAAAAACGAATGTTGACTGACGGAAAAGAAGAGCAATAGATTCAATCACTTTCGTCTCTTCTTCTTTCGCTCATTCCTTTCTTCAAATAGAAAAGTGTCAAGTAGAAAAAGAACGAGTAAAAGAAAAGACAGTAACAAGTAAAGAAAAAGGGGGAAAATAAAAGAAAGAGATATTATCGTTTGTTTGTTTTCTCCTTCTTCTTTTTCTTCTTTTTGTTTTTTCTTTTTTCTTCGTCTTCATTTTTTCTTTTTCTTCTACTTTTTCTTTTCTTTTTTCCTTTTTATTTTTATTCTCCTTCTGTTTTTCTTTTTTCTCTTTTTCTTTCTTCTTCTCTGTCTTCTTTTTTCTCTTCTTCTTCTTTTCCTTTTTCTCCTTTATTTTCTGCTACTTTTTCTTCCTTTTTCTTTTTCTTTTTTACTTTTTCTTTTACTTCTTTTTCTTTTTCTACTTTTTCTTTTATTCTTCTTCCCCTCCTCTTTTTCTTCTTTTTTTTTTACTTCTTTTTCTTTTTCTTCTTCTATGTTTTCTAGCGTTACACTTTATTTCGTTTTACGTCTCCTTTCGTCTTCTTTTCTCTCTTTGTCCCTTGTTAATATTCTCTTTTCTTTCTTTTCCTTTAGCTTACCTCCTTCATTTTTCTTCTCTCCTTCATATCATTTTTCTTCGTTACTTCATTCTCTTTCTCTCTCTCTCTCTCTCTCTCTCTCTCGTTTTTTCTTGTTTCTCTTTTTCTTCACTTTTATTTTCATTTATTCTCAGCTTATTTCTTTTCCTTTTTTAACTTTTGCTTTCTGTTTCTTTTTCAATTTTTTCTTCTTTTTTATTTTCTGCACAATTCTCTTTTCTTTTTTACTTCGCTTCTTCTTCTTCTTCTTCTTCTTCTTTGCTTCAAAGAAGTAGAAATTCTATTACGATGAAATCACCAGTATCGAAGAAGAAAACGTTAAGCAAACAAGATATGGAAACAAAATAAATGAAGAAGAAGAAGAAGAAGAAGAAGAAGAAGAAGAAGAAGAAGAAGAAGGGATGGGGTAGAGAACGATAAAAAAGACGAGGTTACCGCTGAAGGGACCCCGAGGAAAATGAAGCGAGAGGCAAGAACTAAAGGCTACAATTATGAAGATGATGATAAGCTCCTTCCATGTTATCAACAACTGTAGCAAAAACAAAAAAAAAACAAAAAACAAAAAACAAAACAAAAAAAAACCAATAGCGCCATCAACACTGAAAATATTAAGAAAATGTCTAAAAAAAATACAAAATACAAAATACACGCCACTAAAAAAAGAAATAAACACTCAACAAAATTGAATCAAATCGAATCAAATAAAAAAAATGGAAGCAATTACAACATCAAAGAACGGCTTTTGGGAAAGTCTTTTACAAGAATTGATAGAAATTCAACGATGTAAAGACAAAAGAGCATCTTTGCCAAAACCGTAAACCCGCAAAAACGAACCAAACGAATTCCCACCGGAATTGAATTTCTGTTCATTTTCTGTGGAAGACACTATGAGTAATTAGTTTATCACTGTCTGGTACGTGGCCACAATAACAGGGCGACTAGCAAGAACCGTCCTCACTCAATAAAGAATGCCCAACGAGAGAAGACATTTCCTTATCGTACAAATTTTCTACGAGAGAAAATTGAATATGATAAACTCACGAATCATTTCTACTGCAGCGAGTTCGATTCTCATGAAGAACACCAAACATTTTACCTTGCGCATGCTAAGTAAATTCAGACGAAAATTTTCTTATGCTTAGGTGCTATTAAATGCCAACAGTGAATTTGAAACCAGATAGCATAGCAATACCAAGTGTCCGTTCTCTCGACAGCACCTTAATAGTTTTGAAGTACCGTATATCTTCAGGACGTTGGTGAGCATGGCTCTCTACACTTTCCTGTTCTTAATTATTTTTGCTGTTTTGTCATCTCCCCCAGTCCATCTTTACTCAAGTTCGATAGGTAGCTTGTGAGAGATAACTTCAGCCTCGGTAACTTTTAATCTGTTTGGTGAGTATTACATTTTCCAAGCCCCCTTTCCTCATTATGTGTCCGAGAAGTTCGGGTGTCCCTTCCGGATGTTAAGTATGAGCAATCTCTTTCTTGTCGCTTTGTCTAGAAATTCCTCGTTACATACATGTTCAGTTTATAACATTCTCAGAAACCTTCTGTAGAACCACATTTCTGTTGCTTCAAGTCTCTCTTACAGCAGTGAGAGGATTGTCAAGCATTTACTGCAACTTAGGAGAACTAATACTACATAACAATTCAGTACTCTGATGCTTGTGCCAAATGTTTTTCTGTGTCTAAATAATTTCTTCAGTTTTCGAAAGGCGTCAATATAGATAGATTGATAATGAACAGAATGATAGATAGATAGATAGATAGATAGATAGATAGATAGATAGATAGATAATGAACAATGAATGATAGATAGATAGATAGATAGATAGATAGATAATGAACAGAATGATAGATAGATAGATAGATAGATAGATAGATAGATAGATAGATAGATAGATCATGAACATACAGATAGATAGATAGATAGATAGATAGATAGATAGATAGATAGATAGATAGATAGATAGATAGACATGAACATACTGAGATGAGATAGATAGATAGATAGATAGATAGATAGATAGATAGATAGATAGATAGATAGATGTTATATATCGCCGTACGACGACAAAACAACAAACACGCATATATAAAAATATATGGTTATATTTTTATTAATGACGACGAACCGTGTGGAATAGAGAACGGAAGGGTGAGAGGCACATAGAATGGGTTGACGGGAGTGTATTTTTGCCGTGGTGTTTCTCTGCTTCCACTGGCCGTTCTCTGCTGGCGAATCCATGTGTCGAGGTCTTTATATAGTCTTCTAGAACCGGGACTTTCCTTCCGGTCCTGCCTCGCCCACGCAACGCCCACGTAATTCTAAGAGACACCTGATCTGTTTGCCTCTGTAGCCATTTCCGCCGCTGTCGGAAATAAAGTCAAATGACATCCGCTCCGGCCTCGACAGGATGTATTTCACAAACACCTGTCTTGTCGCTTTGCCGCCCCCTTCACCGACGGGAAACACCATCGCTTGCATCACTTCCTCGGGTGGGGCCAGATTGTTATATTACACTCCTCGCCCTCCCATTTTCCAAAATGTTCACCTAAGAACATTTTAAGCGCAACACCCTCACACCCCCCCCCATGCCACACAAGCCCGACAATTGTACAAAACATGTGCACGCCGAAACAACAAAACATGTGCACGCCGAAACAAACAAAACAACAAAAAAAAAATATATGGGGGAGCCTACATCGGCAACCCAACAATGTTCGTGTCCATTGTGGAATTTTCCTGTACAAAAAACACAGAATCTCTTGCGTATGCTTCATGATGCAGTGTTGGAAGCCAAAATGAGTGAGACTGCCACAAAAGTGATGATAGAATTACTTGGGACTTATACAGAGGATAATGTTCTCCCAGCTCGATGTTTCATTGTTCTTTTTTTTTTTTTTTTTTTAAGTTTCTGTAACTTTCAATGTTCGTTTCCTTTCTCGACTCTGTCCATACACGTAGACGCCTCGATGCACGACCATATGATCATAGGCGGTAACCGCGCCCCAGTTTCTAAACTGACATCGAGTAAATGACCGTTGACCAACACCATGCGTGTTTCCGCTCGAGTTTATTGTTACACATGTAACTTCATTTAATTTAATTTAATTTCAAACATACTATGTTTGAACACAGAAAAACTGCCATTATCTGCAGTACATATCATTCATAGTCTGACCGAGAAATGTTCAATAGAAAACGAAGAAAATTACCCTGATTCCAACGTTAATCCGCATGCAATTTACTTGTGGAGGATTAGAGGTTTCATCTATCTTAATTTAGTCTAAAAAAAATGGACCCGTGACTCTTAATTCCTTAGTTTGTATCTTCCGCATGTTTTGCTATAAGGAAGGTGACCTAACTATTTCACTTAAACTATCGTTAATCCTCCCACTGCTTTCTTTCCCAATCCTATAGCATATCAGCCAATAAGTCTACAAGACTTTTCAGTTGTTCTTTCTTTTTGTTCCGATCAACTGTGGAATCTGCAGGTCTATCCGTGCTTTTTGCCCCAACAGACGTTTGCCTCATTTGGACATCTTCGCTGCTAGGTGATTCCCTAGAAAAACCCTGATCTACATGAGTAGATCCAGACGTTTCGCACTTTGAGCAATCATCCTCGAACGTGGATGAAACATTATTTATATCACCGATTCTATCATCACTATCAATAGTTGACACGTTTTTATTCGCCATTTTACGTCGCGTCATGATGCGACGCTCTATTAATGGAACATCAGACTCATCGTCTGATTCCACACGTTGGTGTCGATTTTTGTGCACTGGAAAGTCGGTCTGTTCCGCTCCGGATTCGTCATACGAATCACTGGATTCTACTGGAGCAGCCAATACAATCTTTCGTAACGGCCTATCGGAAGTAGGGATTTTCCATTCATCAATGGACGCTGCCCGAAGATGCTCAGCATGCGTCTTAATGACTGAGCCGGTTAACTGATCTCTAATTCTATAAGAGACCGGACCAGTCTTTTCAATGATCACATAATATGGCCGCCAGCGCACATCTAACTTCCCTTTCTTTTGGTGATTCTTATAGTACACCAAATCACCAACCTCAAAAGTTGTATTTTTCGTCTTACTACGCGACTTATCTATCGCGGCTCTCCTCGCTTTTCTTATATTATTCCTAACTAAAGTGAAGCTACGATGCATTTCCTGTAGTGCAATTTGGTGAAACTCATCACCATAATATATGCGACGAGGCCTCAGTATATTGTCCAAGGGCAAAATAACATCCCTGTTGTAGAGCAAGTAATACGGTGAAAACTTAGTGGTTTCGCTCACATGAAACCGGATAGCCGCCAACATTTGGTTAATGTAAATATCCCACGACTGTTCGTTGTTGCCGATTTTTTTTGCTAGAACATCATGCATTGTTCTGTGAAACCTCTCAACCTTACCATTGCTCTGGGGGTGATAAAAAGAAGTTGTCACATGGTGTATATTTAGGTCTTCTAATGTCTTTTTCATTACCCTGTTGACATTTTCTGGCCCATTATCAGTTAAAAGCTGAAGTGGTGTCCGAAATCTGGGGAAAATTTCGTCAACTAAGAGATGCACCACTGTTTCTGCCTTCTTGTTAGGAACCGCAAATGCCTCCGGCCAACCACTGTACATATCTATGAATGTAACTATGTATTGGTTACCTGAATGGGTCTTTGGGTAGGGTCCTGAGACATCTAAAGCAACCTTTGCGAAAGGAAAAGGAGGGAAGTCACATTCCTGTATGTGGGGTTGCTGCTTCTTTAGGTTTCTTTTCTGACACGGGATACATTTACCTACAAAATCATTTATTTCTCTAAGTAAACAAGGCCAGAAATACTTTTGTTTTATTGAGTGGAATGTCTTATCCACCCCCATATGGCCACTGTCATCATGGTATTGAACTAGCACCCTTTTTCTAAGGTGAGATGGTACATACAGCCTGATGAGGGGTTCATCATCAGGTTGAGACAAATAGTACACCACCTCATCCATTACTATATATCTCTTCTGTTCTGCTTTGGTAGCCCTACCATTTCGTAATCTAATCTTCAGGTCTAAGATGTTTTTGTCTGATTCTTGCTCCCTGATTATGTCTATTCCTTTCAATGTGGGCCGTTCGGGTGCCTCTGATGAATTTCCGACATTTTTATGGGCTGCTAATTCTTCCGGCTCCATTAGGTTGGAGTTTATAACACTAACCAAGTAATTTCTATCATCTATATCTACTGGAGAAGCAATATGGTCTTCGTTCACATCAACAGCGCGTGATAAGAGATCCGCGCAAACATTATTCTTACCCTTAAGATACTGTATGCTGCAATTGTAGCCAGACATGCTCAGAGCCCAAGTCTGTATCTTCTTATTTTGTATGGGCGAGTTAAGTAAGTGCTCCAGGGGCCTATGATCAGTGTATATTGTGAATGTTGCGCCATGCAGGTAGTGATTCAGTTTTTGAAGAGCATAGTGTATGGCATAAGCCTCTTTCTCTATAGTTGACCACCTCGTTTGTGTGTCACTTAATTTATGGGACAATAAATAAATTGGTTTTTCTACATCCTTCCTATTTTCCTTATCGTACACCACCTGGGATAGGCATGCGCCAATCGATTGATCGGATGCGTCAGTATATAACCTATACGCCTTATTTGGGTTGGGATAGGCTATTGTTATCATCTCCGCGAGCTTTGTTTTTAGTGTATCGAAAGCGGTTTGGCAAGCATCGTCCCATTGGAATCGTGCATATTTCCTTGTCAAATTGACCAGCGGTTCGGCTATATCAGAGAAATTTCTAATAAAGCGGCGATAGTATGAGGTCATCCCAATAAAAGCTCTTACTTGCCTAACAGTGGTTGGAGTAGAAACTGACTTTATAGCCTTGACTTTATTGAGGTCTGGTTGTATTCCCTCTTCACTTATCTTGAACCCCAGGTATTGGGTCTCTTTCTTAAAGAACTCACACTTAGCTGGCTTCAGTTTAAGGTTGTGCTTACGTAGACTACTAAAGACTGTGTCTATATGTTTTAAATGATCTTCCACCGTATTTGAAAATATCAGAATATCATCTAAATATGCCAGAGCAAAATCTTCCTGTCCCTGTAAAACAACTGACATTAATTCCTGGAAGATGCCGGGTGCGTTTGCAAGTCCAAATGGCATAACATTAAAATGAAACAGACCCTTGTGGCAGGTGAATGCACTTTTTTCTTTGTCATCATCATGAAGCTTAACTTGCCAGTACCCTGATTTTAAATCAAGCTTCGAAAAGTACCTTGCCGAACCAAGTGATGCCAGTATATCATCGATGACAGGAAGAGGTCGAGCATATTTCTTTGTAATCTTATTAAGTGCTCTAAAGTCTACACAAAATCTCTTACCACCGTCTTTCTTCTCTACTAAAACTACTGGAAAACCCCACGGGCTATTGGATCTCTCAATTACACCTGCCTGCATCATTTCGTCGATTGCTGAATCCATTGTCTTTCTTTGTTTGAGGGGTGTGCGATATGGGCGTTTTCTTATGGGCTCATGCGTTCCAGTATCGATACGCATCTCCACAGTATCGGTTCTGCCCAGGTTTTTGTCGTCACTAACGAACATGTCCCTATTTCTTTTTAGCAATTTGCTAATTTCAGGCTTGAATTCCTCTGGTACATGTACCTGTTCCAAATCTACATCAGGACTTTTATTATTTTGTTTATCGGGCATAGTAATTTCAGTAATATCACCTGCCCTTTCCAATTTAGCCAGCGGACACCCCCATCTCAAAGTGATTGTCTGGTTAGTGTTATTCATTATCAGCAACTGAAACTTACGAGACTTTGGCATTTTTACAACTGCGTTGGCTACTGATATACCACATAAGTTGCTAACATATCCACTACTCAGCTGTTCGATTTCATATTCTTTGCCACGTCCATTTCTCAGCCTGGTTAATCCCAGACAAGCATGCAGGTGTTGAGGTCTTAATGTTACTTTTTGAGCTAACCTAACAACAGAGGAAATATGAACATCCTCCTCTAATGCCACGTATTCTTCACCAATCTTCAATGCCCCCAAATCGAAATACATTCTCACCCCGTTCTGCATCAGCCAATCTCGGCCAAGTATAACGTTTCTATTGAGATTTTTCACGACTAAAAAATCATGGGGTATGGACTTACTTCCTATCTGGACCTGTAGACGACAAAGGCCTTCAACGTATAACGGGGATCCATTCGCAGTTCGAAGTTTAATGTCCCTCTTTTGCAGTTCAAGTCCCAGTCGCAATTTTTTAAATACCCTACAGCTTATAACCGATACCTCTGCTCCCGTATCTACCAATGCCCTATAAGGTCTACGTTCTATTCTAATAAAGATGGAATTTGGCGCGCCCATATTACCAACTATGTGCGTTGGTACCGTCTTGTTCCGTTCGTTGGGCGTCGCACGAACGGACCTCTGCCGTTTCCAGGGGCGCGTCTACAAAATTTCGCTATGTGGCCTTCTTTCCCACAATTCCAACACCTAACAACGCTCCCGTTCCTCTCCCGCTCACGAGTTTTGTATTTAGTTCCCCTATTACCACCTTTTCTATTGTCCTTATTCCTATTATTATCATTATTATTATTAGATTTAGCGGGGCTTACGGCTTCTATCGGTACCCGTCTCCGAGAGTGGCAAATTTCCATAGGCTCCTCTTCGTATTCAGAGTTTGCATCGAGTCGAATTTTCCATCTCAACTCAGATAACGCTTTCTGATAGGCAGCCTCTAGTGTTTGTGGCTCATCCTTCATAACTGCCATCTTTATTTCCCGATCCCTTAGACATTTTATGAAAAATCCTAGAACTTGTTTTGTCACAACTTCATTCCTCTCGTCAACCACAACATATGCGCTCTCCGCTAGGCGTACTACTCTCTGCATGTAGTCCTGCACCCCCTCCGTTCTACCCTGCTTAATGTTCACTAATTCGACTAACCGTGCGTCGGGGTCTAAAACCAATCCGTAATATTCCTTTAAAGAAGTTTTTAACTCCTTCCATGTGAGTTGTGGGTTATTAGAGATTAGTCTATATACATAGTGTCCAACAGCTCCCCTTGTTGTGAGAAGAGCTGCCTGACACTTGTCTTCTTCTGCCACGCGCACAACTTTAAAATACCTCTCCATATCCTCCAACCAAGCACTATAACCACCATCTTCTTTGCATGCTAATGGCTGTATATTTTTTAAAAAAGATTCTCCCCTTAAAGTGTTCGACACCGAACAAGCCACATTTCTCAATTCTAGGGTCAGACCTTGAACAAAATCGGCAAAAGTATGCTGTTCCATTTTTTTTTTTTTTTTTTTTTTTTTTTAATTAGACTTATTATAAACTTATGAACAAGAGCAGAACACACACAAGATCGAATCAAAAGTCACCTACCTTTCGTTGATGTCGTCCGGTTGCTTTCTATTTTCGTCTTCTATCTGGTAGTTTTAATTCCGTTGAATTTCAATTGTCGCCGTGGTAACCAAACTCGTATCTATCTGTGTTGTTGTTGTTGTTGTCTTAAAACAGCAAGTCACTGGGCACCAATTTGCGTATGTTATATATCGCCGTACGACGACAAAACAACAAACACGCATATATAAAAATATAAGGTTATATTTTTATTAATGACGACGAACCGTGTGGAATAGAGAACGGAAGGGTGAGAGCGCACATAGAATGGGTTGGCGGGAGTGTAGTCTTGCCTGTGGTGTTTCTCTGCTTCCACTGGCCGTTCTCTGCTGGCGAATCCGTGTGTCGAGGTCTTTTTATAGTCTTCTAGAACCGGGACTTTCCTTCCGGTCCTGCCTCGCCCACGCAACGCCCACGTAATTCTAAGAGACACCTGATCTGTTTGCCTCTGTAGCCATTTCCGCCTCTGTCGGAAATAAGGTCAAATGACATCCGCTCCGGCCTCGACAGGATGTATTTCACAAACACCTGTCTTGTCGCTTCGCCGCCCCCTTCAGCGACGGGAAACACCATCGCTTGCATCACTTCCTCGGGTGGGGCCAGATTGTTATATTACATAGATAGATAGATAGATAGATAGATAGATAGATAGATAGATAGAATAAAAATAAAACAAATGATATTTTTCTGTTTCTTAATTTGCTCAGCTTTTGGAAAGCGTCAATATATATATATATATATAAATAACTTTTGTTTCCTGATTATAATATTCTGTTAAATTTAGCAATAAATTTTAACATTGAGTTCTCTTTGGAGTCTGTCTCTATTGGAATTTACCTTACCAAATTTCAGTGATTCTACTATATATATATATATATATATATATATATATATATATATAAGTAAATTAACCTAGTGAGCTAACAAACCTACCAAGGTTTCCCTAAACGGATCTTATTCTGCTTTGTTTACGTATTGAGCGCTTTTTTGTTATTGATTACTTGTCTCGAGGTTTTTCTTTAGGCTACGTACTGGCTCGGTCCAAATCGCTTTGGCTGATGTTCATGTGCTTAGCTCTTTCTTTTTTTACAACCATTTTTTCCTTCCGCGTATATACGCGGAGGGTTTTTTCGAAACGAGTATAGTGATAAGTTTGCATATATCGCTCATTCAGTGAAATGAATTAGAGCACTCTAGCTATTGGGCGCGTATAATGATATGCAGTAAAAAGTCTGCCTACTTCCACCGAACGCCCATAGCCCAGGGGTAGAGTCGCCGACTGACGCCATTTCGGTCGGGTTTCAATCCTGGGTGAAAAAGCAATCGGAGTCTAACCTTACTGATGAGCTGTGATAGGGGGAAACAGATCTGTCTGCGGATGACAATATATATATATATAGTAGAAATTTGGTAAGGTAATTTCCAATGGAGACAGACTCCAAAGAGAACTCAATGTTAAAATTTATTGCTAAATTTAACAGAGTGTTATAATCAGGAAACAAAAGTTAGTCATTTTTACAAATCTATCATTAATGCTGTATTTCGCTGCCCCAGGCGCTTGTGAAACTAAATTCATACAAAAATGAACATTTAAAATTTGTCAAGACGAAGTCACGTTGGATAGTAAAGGAAAAAGAAAGGATAAATATTAAAAAGAGAAAAGAGAGAGAAGGAAAAGTAGAAAAACATAATCAGTAGAAAGGGGGTTTAAATTAAAGTATTTGATTTTCATCAACAAAGATTTTTGTATATCTAGGTCAAAGACGCTGCGCAAAGCTAAAATCAAACACCTTAATTAAAAACCCCTTTCCCCTTCTTCTGTCCTCCTACTTTTCTTTCTCTCTCTTTTCTCATTTGAATATTTATGCTTTCCTTTACCTTTTCTATCCCACGTGACTTCGTCTGGACAAATCTTAAACCTTCATTGTTGCATGAATTTGCTTTGACAAGAGGTTGGGGCCGTGAAATACAGTATTACAAATGTATTTGTAAACATTTCTAGCTTTTCTTTCCTGATTATATATATATATATATATATATAGTTATGTATCAATTTTATTTATCTAATTATATTATATTAAGCTCTATAATAATCATTATATTGAGCACTGTTTATAATAGAATAAATGCCAGAGTACTCAAAATAAAAAAAACAAACCTTGAATCCTCTTCACTTGGAATTATATATATATATATATATATATATATGTATAATTATATTCTATTATACTTACGCTGTAGGTTGTATATACTAATTATATTGTATATTGTATTTATACGACGCTTTACTTTGTATGGATCACATTTTTTAAATATGATTCTAAACTGATTTATATATATATATATATATATATATATATATATATATATATATATATATATATTCAAATAAAAATTCGAAAATTTCATATGCCGTATGGCCATTTCAGCGAGAAAAAAATCTCATTACTACGGCAGCAAAATTCATTTATTATGAAAATACAGTACAAAATACAGTAAAAAATTCATTTACCGGAAGTTTACTTGAAGTAAAGCATACCTGAGAATTTACACGGAAAGAAGAAAAAATAAGATAATATCGGAAAGAATAATCGTCTAGACATTGATACGAAGTGTAGGGAAGAATGGAAAAAAAAGAAAAGAAACTGCGAAAATTGTTCAACACTTGATAATTGAAAATGACTTTTAGATTACAACTTTTTTTATTGAACAGGTGTAGAGGCCCATCCCTTGTTCCCTGTTTAGCATGTGGTTTCCGGCTTTCTCTTTCCCAATCTTTTCACTCTTACGTAGCCCCCTGCACATCAGTGGCGTTACCGCTTTGATCGGGGTGATATGATTAAAAAAAAAAATTAAATCGCCCAAAGCAAGGAAGTTTACTGCCAATAGCACGCAGAGTGTTACATAGGAGGAAAGTTTTGAGAAAGAGTGAGAGGTTTAGGGGGTGTCGGGAAATAGGTAAGAGAAGGATGAGAATACTGATGAGAGTGGAGTGGATGGAGAAAGGTGCATGAAAGTGAGGATGCAAGCAGTGAGATAGGAGATGTCTATTGACTTTACATTTAAATTCTTGGAGATTAAGAAGAAGATTGGGTCACTATGTCGATCCAGGATGTTTTTTCCACCTGAATCCATCCTGCATATATACAAGTCAACCATCTGTCCGTGCATGGAGTACTGCTGCCATTTATGGTCAGGTGCCCCTGCCGTTCTCCTCAGTGTTCTTGACAAGCTCCAAAGGAGAGTCTGTAATGTGATAGGTACTGATCTGGCGATTCGACTGCAGCCACTTCCCCATCGTCGAAATGTGGCCTCCCTTTGTCTCTTCTATAAATACTTTCATGGCTTCTGCTCGGACGAGCTTAAGTCACTGATGCCTCCTCAACAGGTGTTTACTCGTGCAAACAGACTGGCAACTGGGTCCCACCCATTCACAGTCAGGTTAGCCAAATGCAGACGACAATTCTACTCCTGCAGCTTCCTCTCTCGCACTTCCCGCCTGTGGAACTCACTCCCGTATTCTTGCTTTCCTGACGGCTACAACCTCCAGAAATTTAAATGCAAAGTCATTACTCATCTACTAACCACTGGACTCTAGCTCTCTCCCCTCCCCTGTATAACCTTCCCTTTCTCTCCACCTATGTATCTGTCATCGCACCTGCTTTCTGAGCTTTCTATTGTTCCTTTCTAACTAGTTTGTACTCCTCACTCTTTTCTAATTAATCTTTTTACATTTATGTAACCCCCTGCACATCAGTGGCGTTTCCGCCTTGCTGGGGGTGAAATGATTAAAAAACAAAAGATTGTAGCTGTCTGGAAAGGAACTAAGCCAAAAGGGAATTCCACAGGCGGGAAGTGCGAAAAAAGAAGCTCCTGGAGTAAAATTTGCGTTTACATTTTATTGGTTTCACAGTAAAAGGGTTGATAATCTTGTGACTAGAGTAAATTTATACATAGGGGGCACCAGTGAGCTAAGTTCATCGGAGCAGAAGCCGTGAAAGTATTTGTAGAAGAGACACAGGGAAGCCCAATTTCGCTGGTGAGAAAGTGACTGTGCCAACTCGGGATCGATCACGTTACAGATTCTCCTTTGGATTTTGTAAAGGACCCCTTCGTGGATGGCAGGTGCATACGACCAGATATGGCAGCAGTGTTCTATGCACGGGCGCATGGTAGATTTATATATGTGCAGGATGGTTTTACACGGGAAAACCTTCTTGGCCCTACACAGAGAACCGACCTTCTTATCACCGGATTTTAGCTATGGATTCTATATTCTTATTCCACCTGAAGTCTCTTGTGAAAATTAATCAGAGGAGGCGCCGCAGTGTTTTGCTTTCAGGGAGACTAGCCTGATCCATGCTAATGGGGGGGAGCGATTGTCTGTGGTGGTTAATACATAACAGCTTCGTTTTGGAAGCAATTAAAATTCACGAGCCATTTCTTACCCCAGTCCACCACAGATTGGAGGTACTTTTCAAGCTCGGCAGCAAGGTTTGCTTTGTCAACCTCGGCAGATTTTTGATCGAGTAAACCGTATTGTCGTCAGCATATAATCCTACTTGGGATCATATTAGAATCTTATTCTTATTCTTCTATGTGCCCTGTCCCTTCAGGATGTAGGCGATCATGGCTTTCCACTACTCCCTATCCCTGGTCGCTCTTAGCACGCCTTCTCCTGTTAGACCATGCAACTCTCGTTCCATCATCCACCTGATTAGCCCCTATGTGAAATAATATTCGGATCTGCCAAAAGATTTTTCAAAATTTTTCCTTTTAAAATAATATAAACTTACTATTCTATGGATAAAATTATTTTAAATTTTACAAGTGAAATAAAAGGGGAGGAGCAGAAAATGGAAATATTGTATTTTTTCAAAATAAAAAGGAAATGTTTTTCAAATTAAATAAAATTTAAGAGAATATTTTTATTAAAATAAAAAGTATTTTACTTTTTATTTTAATAAAAATATTCTCTTTAATTTTTAATTAAATACATCTAAAATAAAATATTTTTCAAAACAAAAATAAAAAGAGAAAATGAAAAATTAAAAATTAAATAAAAAGGAAATATTTTTTTTTCAAAATAAAAATAAAATAATGTATTTCTTCAAAAAAATTTCCGTTTAAATGAAATTGTCCGAGAATGGTTGAGATAAAATTACTTTAAACTCTACTACTAGAATAAAATGGGAGGAGAAAAAAAAAGAAAATACTTTACTGAAATGGATCTAAAACGGGATTTTGATAAATAAGATAAACACACACACACACACACACACACACACACACACACACACATATATATATATATATATATATATATATATATATATATATATAGTTGTAACAATGGTTTATAAAAGCATAATATCCCTACACAAAAATTTTCATGTTTGTTAGCCGAACTGCTCCTCTTCAGGTGATATGTGGGACTGAAAATAAATGTTGGAAATGATTTATTTTTGACAATGTGAGGTGTAAGTGGTTGTTGTAAGAGATAGGAATTTAGAGTGTCTAAACTTGTCCATCAGCAGTTTGTAACCATAGAGATACACATTTGTCTTAGTATTGCATTTTTTTTTATTTTATTAACAGAATATTCATTTTTCTATTTTGTGGATGAAACATAGATATTAATTAAATTTTGTCTGAGTAAAGTATCTAGAGGAGCCACATAATACTTAAATTAGGTAAATAATTTTTAAACATAAATTGAATTTTTTTATATTAGAGCACGAGTTATAACTGACACATTTGATTAGTTAAATTTTAACGAAAAGTATTTTTGATGTTTACATAAAATTGTTAATTCATCTCTACGGTTCAATAGTTCATCATTGTTAGGGAATCTCAGAATGTGCAGCTTTTCACTCGGGCATAAAGGGCAGATGTCGTTGAATGAATTACAGATTCTAATTTTTGCCAGGATTTTCCATATTACTTTGGGTGTCTTATTTGTGTCCTTTAATTTCCAAAAATACGCAGAAAAGGGATGTTTGGTTTCAATACATGTTGTTTTTGAATGAAGTTAAGTGCATATACCAGCGTTGCTTAAAAGTATTCTTTGTAGATCCGATGTAGACTTTATTAACATTTGGGTTTTCAATTGTTATTATATTACATTGACAGACAATTGAATTTATTTTACACCTATTTTGTAGTGGGCAATTATTGGGGTTTCGACAATTGCATAAGTTGGTGTTATTGTTCTCTTTAATATTTTGATAGTTATTGTTACTTTGGTAAACGTGCTGATTTAAAACATATTTATTATGATTTTTAATGAGTTTTTCAAGTTTATTTGTGCAACTATAAATTAATTTAAGTGTATTTTTGTTAAAAAAAATTACTTAGAGGGTGTTTTCGGCTCCGAAACATGAAATTTTTTGTGTAGTGACAGTATGCTTTTATAAACTACAGACGTATTTTAAATTTTTCAAATATCGAGTCATGAATATCTGTGCTTGCTTTTCCCCTTTCTTATGTCGTGCTGACATATTCAAAAAAGTTTTTTAATCCCACCCCATTTTTTACTTCCTGTGTATGGATATGTTTTAAGTCTACTTCCGGTATAGAAATTTTGTGAACATATTTGAATTAATAAAGTTTTTGTTTTTGACCGTTGCTGATGAAGTGACAATTTTCTCGCTGAAATGGCCATCCAATGAAATTAAGCTTCGATATTTTTTTAATTGGTTTATATATATATATATATATATATATATATATATATTGTAAACGCAGTGTGATAGCCTTCAAAACATGTAAATAATGTAAATACTACCTTATCTCAAGAGTATATTATGGTATATTGTGATTTAGGATTATTTCTTTTCTGTCAGATATGTTTCATGCGTATCAAAGCAATAGAAGTTTTTAAATGTATGTGCGTGGAATATTTTGGATGGTGTATAATAGTGAATATATATTTGTATAGAAAAGCTTGTCTGTTTAGGTGTATGCTGGACAGTAACTATAAGATAAATGGGAGTGGTGACCACTAACCGAATAAATGAATGAATGAATAAATGAATGAATGAATAAATGAATGAAGATAAAAGATTTTGACAGGCCAAAAAGAGAAAAAAGAAAGGAAATAGAAAAATAAAATGTACAATCTAGCAGCATTTTGTCTGTGTGAGGTTGTACGATAGAAAATAACTCATCACCTACATGCCCACGTATATGCTTTTGGAAGCTTTCAATTCTGAAGAAGGGATTGGGTAATCCTAAATTTATGGAACGTATAATAAAATGTCCATTTATCCAGGTTATTCAGCGACCGATAGCATATACAAGTTCAACTTGAATTCTGGCGATAGTCTGAAACCATACAGATATCTCAGACAAGGCAATATGTTTGCATAAAGAGGGTCAACTGAGAAAGCGTTACCATAACAGCCTATGAAACCCTAGTAACAGTGATAGTCCCAGATTTTCTACTGTATATATATATATATACGGGTGTGTTACAGAAAATCCCTAAGATTAACGAAATGGTTTTAACAACCGACATATTGGAATACAGGGATGTGCTTTGTGGTGGGGTGAATATCTGAATTCGAATTTCAGTTGCATGGGAAAAGTATTAATCTGACTCTTCCTCCTCCAGCTACGAGTTAAATAGCAAATCAAGCCCAGTGAGTTATGTCTCTTTAGAAACATGATCGCCCAAGCTTGTATCACATATGCCACTTAAATGACTGATTATTCGATCAGTGTGATTATTACTCACCACTGAATCAAGTGCTTTAACAAGGTGAGAGATTTGTAAATGTGTAAATTAAATGCATTTCTCTATATTACGCTGTGAGTGCATCTTAGATACTGTTTCATATATATATATATATATATATATATATATATATATATATATATATATATGGTTGAGTGGGTGTGTGCACGTGTGTGTGCCTTGGTTTTTATATAGTTCTATTATTTCTAGTGATAAAAGGCTTATAAATTGTGCTTCCCATGTTTAGCTCGATGTAAGTGCTTCCACATTGCATTTACGAACATTTAAGTATGTCTTTAATGGTTTTACGGGTCTGTTTTCTGTTTTTCTCTTTTATTTAGCATTGTTTCTTTTTTTTATTTTACTTCAGAAATAACATTCGTTGTTTCCATTCGTTGTTTACCGATAATTTTCAAGGTGGATTTCAAAATAGACGTCGATTTATCTCCAAGATAATTGAGTCAATAAATTTGAATGATATACAATAAGAGTATAAATAAGTTAATTGCGCCTACACTTATTGCTTTCGATTCATCTCATTGTGTTCAAATCTATTTTCGTCTGTTCATTATCTATCTATCTATCTATCTATCTATCTATCTATCTATCTATCTATCTATCTATCTATCTATCTATCTATCTTAGTTTGTTAATATCTATCTTAGTTTGTTAATATCTATCTATCTTAGTTTCGTAATATCTATCTATCTATCTATCTATCTATCTATCTATCTATCTTAGTTTGTTAATATCTATCTATATATCTATCTATCTATCTATCTATCTATCTTCGTTTGTTAATATCTATCTATCTATCTATCTTAGTTTTTTATATCTATTTATCTATCTATCTATCTATCTATCTATCTATCTATCTATCTATCTATCTTAGTTTGTTAATATCTATCTATCTATCTATCTATCTTAGTTTGTTAATATCTATCTATCTATCTATCTATCTAAGTTTGTTAATATCTATCTATCTATCTATCTATCTATCTATCTATCTTAGTTTGTTAATATCTATCTATCTTAGTTTGTTAATATCTATCTATCTATCTATCTATCTTAGTTTGTTAATATCTATCTATCTATCTATCTATCTATCTATCTATCTATCTTAGTTTGTTAATATCTATCTATATTAGTTTATTAATATCTATCTATCTATCTATCTATCTATCTATCTATCTTAGTTTTTTATATCTATCTATCTATCTATCTATCAATCTATCTATCTATCTATCTTAGTTTGTTAATATCTATCTATCTATCTATCTTAGTTTGTTAATATCTGTCTATCTATCTATCTATCTATCTATCTATCTATCTATCTATCTATCTATCTATCTATCTATCTATCTTAGTTTGTTAATATCTATCTATCTATCTATCTATCTATCTATCTATCTTAGTTTGTTAATATCTATCTATCTATCTATCTATCTATCTATCTATCTTAGTTTGTTAATATCTATCTATCTATCTATCTATCTATCTATCTATCTATCTAAGTTTGTTAATATCTATCTATCTATCTATCTATCTATCTATCTATCTTAGTTTGTTAATATCTATCTATATTAGTTTATTAATATCTATCTATCTATCTATCTATCTATCTATCTATCTATCTATCTATCTATCTTCGTTTGTTAATGTCTATCTATCTATCTATATATCTATCTATCTATCTTAGTTTTTAATATCTATCTATCTATCTATCTATCTATCTATCTATCTATCTATCGATCTATCTATCAATCTATCTTAGTTTGTTAATATCTATCTATCTATCTATCTATCTATCTATCTATCTATCTATCTATCTATCTTAGTTTGTTAATATCTATCTATCTATCTATCTATGTATGTATCTATCTATCTATCTATCTATCTATCTATCTATCTATCTATCTTAGTTTGTTAATATCTATCTATCTTAGTTTGTTAATATCTATCTATCTATCTATCTATCTATCTATCTATCTATCTATCTATCTATCTATCTTATTTTCTGTAATAATGTAATACTGATGTCCAATAAAGAAATATCAATTTGAAAAATTCAGAATTCATACATACATATAGCAACGCATACCATTCTACTTAAGCTTTCCATTATACATTTTCTTAGAATGTTAATAAATCTCCATCTGGCTAACGTAATCTGTTTATTGACTGGGTTAACGCGTTTCACTACAACTAGTTTATGGTTGAAACAGTGAAATTATTGTCAACAGACCAAGCTACCGACAAATCCTTCTAAAAGCTGGTTGACTTTAACAAAAAACATTTGTACTGCAAACTTGTTCCCAGTAAATGTAATATAAATAAGCATTTCAATAAAAGTCTTTCATAATTAATAGGATTATATAATTCAGATATAACTTAAGACACGCACAAACTTTGATCTTCAGAAATTTTAATCCAGTGTTAATCCAATGTTATCTTCTGTCTTCTTGATTATATGTATATATATATATATATATATATATATATATATATATATATATATGTATTATACACTTAAATTTAGTGTTTCGAGGCAACAGATAATTTTCTAAACACAGACTGTTAAATATTAGAGACAATGAATGCCTATTATGTTTAATCCTGAGCCGTTCTAAACATCGTATTTTGGCTTTAATTTCAGGTGAAAATAAAGACAACAATTCTCCAATATTTGGATAATTTTTTATTAAGTTTGTTCTAAGCTTTCGGCTAACATGAGCCATCTTCAGAGAGCTTACAAGGTCGTTAGCATAAAAATATCCACCATCAGCGACGATTTATCTTGTGTTGGTATAAAACTTTACTAAGCAACAATAACAGTAACCAAAAATTGTTTTTATTTTCACCTGAAATTAAAGCCAAAATTCGATGTTTAGAACGGCTCATGATTAAACATAATATACATTCATTGTCTCTTATATTTAACAATATATGTTTAGAAAATTGTATACTTAATATATATTAAGTGTAGCTGTTATCAACTAACCACCATAGACAATCGCATCTACCTCCCATTAGCATGGGACAGGCTAGCCTCCCAGAGAGTAAAATACTACGCCTCCTTGGCCTTACACTCTCGGCGGACCTCAAATGGAATGACTATATTGAATCCATTGCCAAATCTGCTGCTATGAAAGTGGGCTCCCTGTGCAGGGCCCGGAAATTTTTCCCACCTGAAACTATTCTGCACATATACAAATCTACCATCCGCCCGTGTATTGAATATTGCTGCCATATCTGGTCGGGTGCCCCTGCTGCTCTCCTTGGGCTTCTTAACAAAATACAAAGGAGGATCTGTAACGTGGTTGATACTGATTTGGCAGACCGGCTGCAGCCGCTCTCACACCGGCGTGATGTAGCTTCCCTGTGCCTCTTCTACAAGTACTTTCATGGCTTCTGCTCCGATGAGCTTAGATCACTGGTGCCGCCTAAGCACGAATTTACACGAGATACTAGATTAGCAACTAGATCCCACCCTTTTACAGTTAAACAAATAAGATGTAACCGTAAATTCTACTCCAACAGCTTCTTTTCTCGCGCTTCCCGCCTGTGGAACTCCCTTCCACAAGTCTGCTTTCCCGACAGTTACAATCTCCAGGTGTTTAAATGTAGGATCAATAGACACCTCCTATCACACTAACTCCCAACTATTCTCACAACACTCATCTACCCAACCCTCATTCTCGGTATCCTTACCCGCCTATCACCCACCCTCTGTTATTTCCTATATTTAATCAGCCTTTCTCCACTCTACGTAGCCCCCTGCACAGTAGTGGCAGTGACATGCCTTGCTCGGGGTGAAACGCTTATAAAAAAAAAAAAATGTTTGTTGGTTTATTTATGTATGTGTACTTTTTCTTCCTTGTTTAATATATGAATAACATTCTATATGAATAACATTCTAAATCTAATAAATTGTTAAACTTAGAAAATCTTTTTAAATTTCGCAACAATGATAAAGTAGCTATAATAGTTAATTAATAATGCTCATCTCATTTTAATCAAATATTAATACTAATACCCGACAAAATTATTTTAAGTCTGCTCACATATTCTCCAAATTAGAAGTTGCTTTACTCCGATTGGTCCGCATTGTGCATACAATAAATCCTCCCTGATTAAAGGACATTTTTCTTGTTTTTAATCTTTTAAAACAATTCAATTTGAAATTAACCACATCACTTGACAAGACACAAGAAGTGTCGAAACAAAATAGTTACTTTTGTAGTGATATTATAACATATCCATGTTATAATTTCTGAATATATATATATATATATATATATATATATATATATATGTTGTTGTTTAATTACCTAATTTTTGGTCATAATAAAATTAGACTAGAGCACATTTGTATTAGAATGTGTTCAATACAATTATATTGTAGAACTTTTGAATATTTTCCATTTGTAAACGATTAATTACGCAACCTAGGTTACTACCATTAGTGGTGTCTTCAGGCGATTTACAATGACTAATTTAACCGTTTACCGTTTTTGTAAAGAACGTTCACGTAACGGTGTTTTTTTTTTTGCTTTTTTAGACGCTCATGTGGCAGGGAATTTTTGAACGCGCAATTTTTAAAATTAGATGGATGAAAACGTTATATGAAAACGTATATATATATATATATATATATATATATATATATATATATATATATATAATGGATAAGGATAGATTAAAAACATAATTGTGAGAAGCAGTATAACTGCAAAACTTGGAGTAGGAAGGAAGATAAGTATTTTGAACATTTAATTAACTGTTAACACTTGTTGATCCTGTTTTTGTTTTGTTGAATATTTAACAATTTACTTCTCAAAATCTGTTCGTTTTTAAATGTGTTAAAATACGGTAATTTATTCGCCGAGGTGTTTCGCTAGGCGTTATTACACACACACACACACACACACACACACACACACACACATATATATATATATATATATATATTCAAACTCATTATTATAAATAACATACCGGCGTCAATCTCGTCCGGCTCTGGCGACGAGTTTTGTATTAAACGCCGCGACTAATTTCTGGCTGTCGTAAAAGCTTCTAATTTAAAAGTAAAAGAGAGTGATATAGATAGATAAATAAATAGATAGAAAGTGTGAAAGAGAAAGAGAGAGAGAGAGAAAGAAAGAGATAGACAGAGAGATAAAGAGAGAAATAGAGAGAGAAAGAGAGAGAGAGAGAGGGCGAGAGGGAGACGAAGTGATACAGAGAGAGTGAGAGAGAGAAAGAGAGTGACAGAGGGCGAGAAAGAGTGATATAGACAGAGAGAGAGTGAGAGAAAAAGGAGAAAGAGATAAAAAGATATATATATATATAAACAGAGAGAGAAAGATAGAGAGATTAAGAGTGAGAGACAGAATGAGAGAGCGAAGGAAAGAGAGAGAGAGAGAGAGATACAGAGAGAGATGAAACGATAATTTTCAGTTTGTTTACAGAAACTATTTCAAATTTATTTTGAATAACAACAAGAAGATATTTGAATGTTGAAAAGAATTAAACACTTTATTCGAAAAAATGATTTGGCACTGACAAGGTTGAGTAAGTCAGTAAGTGCTTTTTTCTGTAGCAATCATCAGAACATATGACAGATACAACAATAGTCTAGATACTTTCTTAACCACTTTTCTTCACCCATCTTCTCATGAACTATATATATATATATATATATATATGTGTGTGTGTGTGTGTGTGTGTGTGTGTGTGGATGACTAATATATTAATACAAACTAGCGGAACCCTTTGAATCTCCATGGAAGGATAATTATGATTTCCTGGAAAAAATTTGCTTTGTCATACTACAAATGATAGTAACGTCTTCAAACATAAAGGTATTGGATAATAAAATAACGATAACACAGAGTGTAATTTTGTTAAAATATCGATAAAAGTAATGTTCATCGAAGCTACTTTACTGTAATTTTATCGTATAATAATTCTGCTTGTTCCTTTCTTAGTTTGTTACTTAGTTTCTTAGTTACTTAGTTCCTCTGTCCGTTACACCACTGAAGAAAGATAACACACTTACTCTCTACACGAGCTTTTCCTTCCCTATCTTTTTATAAACGCTACTCTCCCCAGCCTTTCACTCACCTTTGCCAAACGGAGGGGTAGTAAAGAGTGGGAGAGTAGGAGATTACATTAAAGAAGCTTCCACGGATATCGCTAGTATTATATTAAGCGGCGTATGCACAGACCATAACCAAAATACTGTACGCTATTTTGTGACAGATTTTGAAAGAGAAAATGTTTTTTTTTTAATCCTTTTAACTCATGGCTTCTGTGTCGATTGTAAACAGAAAAGACCAACTGAGTAATGGCCAACGGTGTAGAGCCCATAAAAATTTCGTTATTAGTTTGCGGGATACAACAAACCTACATATTTTTACTATATTGTACAGTACACACACATATACACACACACGATTACTGCTACAACCACCAGCTTAAGCTGCTACTGCTACGGTAATGCTGTAGGCTATACCCTCCTACTCTCTCATTCTTTACTAGCCTTCCGTTGGCAAATTGAGAGAAAGGCTGAGGAGAGTATCGTTAGAAAAAGATAAAGGGGAAGGAAAAGGTCGTGTAGAGAGTAAGCGTGCTATTTTTCTTCAGTGGCGTAACAGACGGAGGGACTAAGAAACTAAGTAAGGAAGGAACAAGCAGATATATATATATATATATATATATATATATATATATATATATATATATATATTATCTTAACGGGTAATCGTAAAGTGATGACATTGGTTTTGTTTGTGAGGCCGAGTGGTTACGACAGGTCATAACGATTATCATTAGTGTATGGAGGTTTGAACCCCCCCGAAAGACACAATTTATTTTTTAAAAAAGCATTTCTTAGTGTTTCAGGTCAGTAGATTTTATTTTTAATCATTTCACCCCGAGCAAGGCGGAAACGCCACTGATGTGCAGGGGGTTACATAAATGTAAAAAGATTAATTAGAAAAAAGTGAGGAGTACAAACTAGTTAGAAAGGAACAATAGAAAGCTCAGAAAGCAGGTGAGATGACAGATACATAGGTGGAGAGAAAGGGAAGGTTATACAGGGGAGGGGAGAGAGCTAGAGTCCAGTGGTTAGTAGATGAGTATTGACTTTGCATTTAAATTTCTAGAGGTTGTAGCCGTCAGGAAAGCAAGAATACGGGAGCGAGTTCCACAGGCGGAAAGTGCGAGAGAGGAAGCTGCAGGAGTAGAATTGTCGTCTGCATTTGGCTAACCTGACTGTGAATGTGTGGGACCCAGTTGCCCGTCTGTTTGCACGAGTAAACACCTGTTGAGGAGGCATCAGTGACTTAAGCTCGTCCGAGCAGAAGCCATGAAAGTATTTATAGAACAGACAAAGGGAGGCCACATTTCGACGATGGGGAAGTGGCTGCAGTCGAATCGCCAGATCAGTACCTATCACATTACAGACTCTCCTTTGGAGCTTGTCAAGAACACTGAGGAGAACGGCAGGGGCACCTGACCATAAATGGCAGAAGTACTCCATGCACGGACGGATGGTTGACTTGTATATATACAGGATGGATTCAGGTGGAAAAACATCCTGGATCGACATAGTGACCCAATCTTCTTAGCAGTAGATTTTGCTATGGATTCAATATAGTGGTTCCATTTGAGGTCTGAGGACAGGGTAAGTCAGAGGAGGCGTAGTGTATTACTCTCAGGGAGAATCACTTGGTCCATGCTTATGGGAGGCAGAAGAGGTTGCCTGTAATGGTTGACAGACAACAGCTTGGTCTTAGATGAATTGAAGTTGACAAGCCACTTCTTGCCCCAGTTCACCACAGAGTGTAGATCCCGCAGCGAGATTATGTCTGTCCGCCACGACAGGTTTCTTACTGGAGCGGGAGTATATTGTAGTGTCATCTGCGTAGATGCCTACTTGGGACTTGATCTCATCTGGGAGGTCGTTGATGAAAATAAGGAAGAGCGTCGGGTCCAGGATAGAGCCCTGTGGGACACCAGCATTCGTGCTGTAGGACGAAGAGGCACGCCCATTCAGAACGACCTTTGCGGTTATTTAAGATGTAAATAAATATCCTCTATAATTATAAAAAAAAATAAAAATCTATCTACCCAAATGTGAGTTTCCATAAAACTAATATTTAAGTATGTTGGTGTTAAATCCATTTATATATGTAAAACTTTAATCGTTAACGCCTAAGAAAACACCTCGACTAGGAAATTATCGGCTTAATAGATTTAATGCACTGTAAAATTTTGAAAACAAATAATTCAAAACTGAAAAAAGAAAATTAAAACGAGTTGACCAAAAATTGTTATTAGATAAAATTTTAAAAGACTAATCTTCCTATTGAAAGCTTTGCAGTTATACCGCTCGTCAGAATTACTGTCCATGATGAGCTGTGTATCTCAATCAGTCAGTTAAGTGCCATAGTTGATACACGCTTGGGCGACCATGACTCGAAAGAGACATTACTGACTTGGCCGAGGATTATTCCGCAGTAGGTTGCCATTTCTTTCTGGGGTAGACTGGTTGCCAGCTAAGACTATAGAACCCAATCTGTCTTGTTATTTAACTCATAACTAGAGGGAAGAGACGGATTAATACCTTTCCCAAGGGTATTTGTGCGTAAGTGAATGCAAAGAATTCAACCGGAATTCGAACTCGGCTGTGTATCTACGAACCTTAAATTCGAAAAATAATTTTAAAATTTTATTAATTCATGAACTACACCCACCCCACCCACATATACATATATATATATAAAGAGCGAGAAGCTGTGAACGTTTTTAAATGTTTAGATTTATTTTTGTTTTTATTATTAATATTGCTTTTTGTATGCTGCATAAAATGTACTTAATGGTACTTGTGTCGCTACACGTGTTTCACGACTAAAATTGATTCTTTTCAGGAGAATAAACTTGTGACTTCACATATCGAGATTCGATTGTTTTTTAACTGCCAAAATATTTGTATATGTATGGATGTGCGTTGTGGTGCAATGGATATCGACAAATCAAGAGCCGAGTTCGAATTCCAGTTGAATTCCTTGCATTCACTTGCGTGCAAATATCATTGGGAAAGGTATTAATCCGTCTCTTCCTTCCAGTTATGGGTTAAATAATAGGACAGATTGGGTTCTATAGCCTTGGCTGGCAACCAGTCCACCGCAGAATGCAATGGCAATCTACCGCGGGATAATCTTCTGCCCAGTCAGTCATGTCTCTTCCGAGACATGATCGCCCAAGCGTATATCACGTATGGCACTTAACTTACTGATCGTATATAAAGTGAGCAGGCCAAAAAGTTCATATGCGTGAGTGCATGTTGGGGTGTTTTTTCATACTCGCACGTTAAATCTCTCCCGTCACTTTCGTTGGCTATAACATTTTTTTCACTATATATATATATATATATATATATATATATATATATATATATATATACATGATGGTGTAGATGATAACCATTCAATAAAAAGCTATTGATATTCACTGATGAATTGTCTATCTGTGAAACTTAAAATCGAAAGATAAGTCCGTCGAACATTTACTTTTCAATAAACTACACACACATACATAAACGCACACACAAACATATACACACATTTATATAGACACGCACACACATACACGCACGCACACACTTTCAAGATAAGACTTCTAGTCTTAGTTGTTATGCACTGATGAGCACTCTATCAGTGAAACTTAACTCGAATGATAAGTCTGTTGAACTTTTACTTATCCATGGACTACACCTCCACCACACCCATATATATATATATATATATATATATATATATATATGATTTAGATTATAAGCAGTCTAGATAAGACTTTGAGTTTCAGTCTATTGTTATGCACTGATTACATTTCCCTGGATTTTGTCTCTACCGAGGGTTGTGGCATAGTTGTACGGAGAAAGAGAGAAAAAGAGAAAGACAGAGAGAGAGAGAGAGAACGAGAGAGGGAATGAGAGAGAGAGTGAGATAGAGAGAGAGAGCGCTTTACATTCTTACGACATCGCGCATTTTTTTTTCTTTTTCTGTCACTACGTCTTAAGCAGACGCAAAAAGACAATATAATTTTCTTTAACAAATCCGAAGATTTTTTTTCGTTTTATTTTCTTGCCACACTTTCCGTTTCATTCTCACATCCGATTTTCTCTTTGACTACCCCAGTTTTTCGGATTTGTTTCTCTCCGTTCTTTTACGAAATTTCCAATCTGTCCTTGTTAAATCCGTATTTTATTACATTTCATTGCAGAACAAAAAAAAACAAAAAAAAAACTAACAACTTTGTTCACTACTTTATATGACACTACTTGAAAGTGGTTGTATCAATCTGTTTTTTCCTTTTGTTTGTAATTTTTTCTATAATACGCTTATTTATTTCCTTTCTCTCTATAATGCGCTTGAATTTGCAGATAACTTTGTTACCTACATAGCAGATGATTCACGCCAGTGAAATTCAGAGGCCTGAGTCAAATTCCTTATAAGAACTAAAACTTTGTTCAAAGAGAAATTTATAGGCTCACCGTAAGATATACGAATAAACATATAGTATAAAAGCTAGTAAAAGATACAACCCCCCCCCCAAAATCAAACTTGTTCACTAATTTTATATGACACTACTTATAAGTGGTTGTATTAATCTAGTCTTTTCTTTTTTGTAATTTCTTTTTATAATACGCTTATTTATTTTTCCTTTCCCTATAATGCGCTTGAAATTACAGATGACATTGTTTTTCCATATAGCAAGTGATTCACGGAAATTCAAAGACTTGAGTCATGTCCCCTGTCATACTTCATAGCTAACTGGTGAAGATATCTGCAGCCTTTGGATGTCAATGTTTGACCCTACCTCCTAACCACCACCACATGTAAACAGGCACTCGACGCAGCTGAGGTTAGGACTTATACATGTGCTACGAATAGATGGTTTGAACTTACATTAGTGTTCCATTCGAGAGGAGCGGAGAGAAGTCTCCCATACCTACGCTAGGAAAAGATATATATAAAAAGCAAACAAAAAGTCTCTCATTTAACAATGTCAATCATTGCTGTAAAAGATGTGTGAGTTTTCAGAAGACTCTATCGTTCTCTTCTCTCTTTTTTTCTCCCACGTGTTTTTGTACGGAGAAACACTTCCGCTTTTGTCTCGAGACGCTTCTAGAAAAGACTAGATTTCTCCTGAACCATCCCGAATCGGAAGTATTCTATTTGTTTATTCATCTAGTGGAACAGATACCCGGACTAATTATATCCAGCACTAGTCGATCGCATTCATCCACGAATGTCTGACATGCTTCTGCCAGTTGCGCTGACCTTTCTCACTGAGGGGTCGACTTTAAACGGCTTTTCACAGAATAAGGTCTCTTCTTTGGAAATTGGATGGCCAGTGAGTTCATACTTCTAATGTTGCTAAAATGCATTTTATTCTTCTTATCTTTGCTTTTTTTATTTTTAAAAGAGCCAAATGTAAACTTGCTATGAAATTTCTCACATGCAACCCATTACATAACATCCTCATATTTGTAAAAAGATCCATGCAAGAAGAAAGCCCCTCGGCCACAGACCTTCACACTGTTCTCAATTGACATAGTCCAGAAGTATATCAATCATAATCTTATATTTAAAGAGTTTTTTTCATATTATTCTTTGTGTCAACACCGATGACATTATATATATATATATATATATATATATATATATATATATAAGGGGTCGAAAGATGAATGCCTTAAAATGACATGTTGAAAATGGCTATTTCCCCACTAAGTTTTATCTGAATTTACAGATATATATATATATATATATATATATATATATATATATATATATATATGTCATCATTTAAAAATGATTCTAATTTTTCAGTGTAGACTATTATAGCTGTACTTCCTCTTTTATCAGATTTGGTTATAATGATATTTTTATTCTTAGATAAATTATTTAAAGCCCGTATGTACCTCCTGCGTAATGCAGTTTCAATGTTATTGACGAGGGTTGCTATTAATATGCCATGAACAAAAGCCTTTTCATAATTTGTTTGGTTGTCTTTTTGGTTTAAAGTGATGATGAAGATATATATATATATATATATATATATATATATATATATATATATATATATATATGTCAATCACGTAACGGGAATTTTTGATCGTTCACTTAACGGTTTTTTGAACGCGCAATTTTCAAAATTAGAAGAAATTATATTACATCCATGGTTGTATGAACCTAATAAGTATTTTAAGGTATGGCTACACTTAGTCATAATTTCTGTTCTTTCATTTAGTGATTCATTTTTGTTTGGGAATAACATAATAATAGCTAACTTTTTTTCCTCGCACATTCTACATATTTTGCCACCATTGTAAAGCTTGGCTGTTTTCACTATACTCTACATTATATCTGGGTCTTTTCCATATTTTACTTTCAGTTTCAACACATGGCTAGCCAATTTTGTACAAGAAAATAATTGCAACTTTCAAACCATTAATTTAAAACTACTTAATAACGTTTATTACCATCATTATTAACTGCCTGATGAGACACTGTTCTTTCAAAGTCGAAACAAAATGTACATTTTTGTAGTAGTTTCTAGTTTGCAGATGTTCTAAAGTAATAATTAATAATAATAATGATATACATATATATGTATGTGTGTGTGTATTTGTGTGTGTTTAATTTACTTGTTTCTATGGATACTCATATTTAATTACATGCACTGTTTTTATTATTAAACATTATATTTATTTACATGTCTCAGCCTGAATATTCGAAACATCTCAGGAAAAAGTATTCGATAGCCCACATAATTGTAACCTGCGTCCCGCAGGAGAAACAGTCATTAGAGCTGTTGTGCCGTGACCACTGGGCCACGTAAGATCGCCTGATCATTAAAGCCTGTTTTGTGCTTCTGAACACACATTTATTCACGATTCTCAAAATATATATATATATATATATATATATATATCTGCTCTGCTTCATATCCTATTGTAAACAATGATTTTTTTACGAAATGGTTTAAATTCACTAAATTTTAAATTTATTTGTTAATACAAAGACTTTGTCTCTTTAAATGAGAAGATTCGTGCCGACTTCAAAGTTTCGCGAGGAAACCGTTTTGATATTTCCACTTGTCAGGGAAAACCAGTTAGTTAAATAGACAAACTGTTTGTATTTATCAATGCTCTGTCTCCTCCTCAATATCGAGAAATTTACAAATAAAATAATGCTTTCCAAAATACATTTTATCAGTAAAACTGCTGAAAAACAACAAACTTGGCGTTAAATATTATTAAAATTAAACACAAGTTTATTTGGTTAAACTTTATTATTTATTTACATTTAGCGGGATCATTATTAGAGAATTTTTGTTAGATAAGAAAGGTGTACATTTTTTTAACAAGATTAGAATAATCATTACAAAAATTAATAAACGAACTTTATTTTTCATTTGTCGATTGGCGCATTTCACCATTATTTCACTTCATGATATTAATAATTAACACTTAGGGAAAATTTACGATTTAGTTTTTTTTATTATAATCGTGTGGCACCAAGCAAGGCACTTTACTGCCATTGTTGTGCATGGGGTTACATAAGAGGGATGTTATGAGAAAGTGTGACAGGTTACAGAGGGTGTCAGGAAGAGAGTATGAGAAGGAAGAGAATACTGAGGAGAGTGGAGTAGACGGAAAAAAGGCATGACAGAGAGGATGTAAGTTAGTGAAATAGGAAATTACTATTGACTTTACATTTAAATTCTTGGGGATTATAGCTGCCAGGAAAGCAAGTATGTAGAATGGAATTCAACAGGAGAGAAGTGCGAGAAAAGAAGCTGGTGGAGTAGAATTTGCGTTTACAATTTATCGGTTTCACAGTAAAAAGGTTGGGAACCTAGTTGCTAAACTTGTGGCTCGAGGAAATTCATATATAGGGGGTACCAGTGAGCTAAGTTCATCGGAGCAGAAGCTGTGAAATTATTTGTAGAAGAGACACAGGGAAGACACACTGCGTCGGTGAGAAAGCGACTGCATCCTAGCAATATAGTACTTTACATTCTAAATTGCGCAAATCTGGTTAATAGTAATAGTAATATTAACAGTTTTCTTATAAAGAAATATTCGGCAGTTATTGGTCGAGCTGTTATTGTTATTGGTTGAAATTTATGAATTCTCAGATGCAGTAGCTTTTTATGCTATTTTAAGTAGGTATTTATTCATCTTTCCACGGCTATGTGATGTGACATAATGTTGGGTTTAAGTTGGGACACTAGAACGCGTACCTGCGTGCCAGATTCCCAAATACCCTATTTTGTCTCCCTAGCATTGACATTACTACCGGCCCCTAATGCAATGAGGGTGGTATTACCGCGAGGAACGGTTCACCGGAACTGGACACTTATCAGTATTTTTCCTCACCTGCATTTTTTGCCTGGGGACAGAAATATAACGGAGTGTCACTTTACCCGAAGACAGGGACGCAACTGAGAGATAATAATGCAGAACCTGTATCACTTAATCATTATTGTAAAAGAAAAAATATGGCTCTAAATAACCTACATGGGGTTGATAAACCGTAAAAAATAAACTCCAATCATATATCAAACTTTCGTCGTCTTGGTCTGGCAACTTTCAAAATAAAATTAATGCTCACTTTTCCTCTCGTAGAATGGCGACACCTATTTTGAACTTCTTTGTGACATTTTTCATAAACGCACCACAATATAATTACTTCCTTTTCTGATCGAAAATTATATTTACAAAAACAAAAACAATTTAACTTTAAATGATACAATAAACGGCCTTTAGATATTAATCTATTTAATAAAACAGACTCTATTTCATCGACTGACCGCTAGTCTAGTGCTCTGTTTTTGTAGAATAAAAAATTTTCACATATTTCCAGTGCTGTGTTTTACGCCTATTAGCCCACGAACCACTGTTCGTTTATTCTAAGCTGAAAATATTTGACTACCAGTGTTAGGTCGCCTAGCTGTTGATTCATGGTAAGCAAGGAAAACAAGGAATCTTCGATGTGCATTTCTGCCTAAAGCCCGCTAATCAAGAAACGTAATCAGGAGACCGGGTTAAGGTTGAGAACGCCGGTGTGTGATCAGAGCCTGAAGAAAGTGGAGCCGAAATGAAGTGAGTAGAAAAGAAACTTTCATATAGCAGGGTTAGCTGAACAGGGATAGGTTAAGTGATGTTGGTTGTATTGTTAAAATGGAACACTTTGAGGTAATTAATGAGGTGTAAAGCGTAAGGAAAGGAAACAAAAATGGTAAAGGCTTGGGAGAGCCCGTGTGGCGGGGTTTGGAGACGAAAGGGATATTGATAGAATTTTTTTTTTTTTAGGAAAATAAAGGTTAGTAGAAGTCAGAAGGAAAAGCAAAAATGAATAAATATGCGAAGAAAATAACGCCAAATGATTTATGAAGAAAGCAGAGGAAAAAAATGTGAATTTATATTTTTCTTTAAGCGATTTTGACCTTCTACAACTTTATCTGCTTGCTATACATCCTGGCCCATGTCGAGTTTAAATTCGATCTGAGGGTATTGCGTTAAGTTTCTTACAGATAGCCATGGAAAATTATTTAATGTGTGGTTAAAAAAAAATCCCAGCCTCACCCAGAAGGAATTGAAGAAATAACAAAAATTGTCAGTGTTTCTTGACATCAATAAATTTGGTCGAATAATGCTTAAGTATCACAATCTCATCATGGAAGAAGGTACACCCTTGTTCTCCAAAGACTCCTCCAAGGAACATATGACCTCATCCTTGTTTCCAAAATGGAAAAAAATCAGATGGAGCTTACCGATATATTTCCGACCAATCTGTTTAACTGTGTCTTTTATTCTGTAACACTTTACATCAAATGCCACCCGGGGCTTGTACAGGGTGAACCTAACTGAAAAAAAATATTTAAAAAAGATTAAGTTTTAATTAAGCCCCACAAGACATCACGAACTCTAACTATAATGATTACTCGTGAAAATAGACCAGCTCACGGATAAATGATCTCCGGCGAAACCCGCAATTATTTTTCATCTATGACTCGCTTTAACTAAATGCCTCCATTAAAACAGATTTTTCCGTTAGCCGAAATGGCTAAAATGGAAGAAAGAATTACCATTAATTTATATCGTTAATTGATATTATTAACCAAAATGACTTGATTTCGAAGGACGAGATTCTTAGTCTGCTGAACGACAGCATACATACATAAGATTATCTGGGCAATTATTTATATATACGAAGAGTGTTCAAAAAGTTCCAAGCCTTGCCCGGAAGGAGTTGGAAAAACAAGATAGACTGTCACTATCTTGTTTTTCATTTTGATTAAGACTGGATTAAAACTTTCTGAAGATCAAATTTTGTGCGTGTCTGAAGTTATATCTGAATTATATAAACTTATTAATTATTAAAGACTGATGTTTAGAACGGCTCATGATTAAATATAATAGACATTCATTGTCTTTTATATTTAACAGTATATGTTTAATATATATATATATATATATATATGTGTGTGTGTGTGTGTGTGTGTGTGTGTAAGGTGCGATGGGTAAATTGTCGCAATTTTATATTTTTATTTCACACACACGCGATGCTTGTTTTGGATTTTGTTGATTGCACAGTACAGTAGGGTCAGCTGGACATCGTTTGTGAGATAAAAAGCGCCATAATGCAATTCCGTCTCCAAGAAATTCAAGATAAGCATACTGTACCTCTTGGCACCTGCACCAGAAGAACGTTTCAGAGTATTTTGTGTGTCAATCTGAAGAGAGTGCTGAAGATTCGAAAAGAGTTAGATGAGTCTAATGGTGATTACGTAGGTATGGCAGCTTCGAAAACTCACTCGGATCATTCTGATAAGAAAAGAAATGCTGTATTTGTCTGTGATAAGCAGGGGGGTAGTTTTATTCTTGGTCAAGAGGGTGGCTGCTGGAAGACCCTACATCTTGCAGCAGAACTCTGCACCTTGTCACACAAGTGGAAGAACCCTGTCATTGCAGTCAGACAACTTCTGTGACTAATTTACGATTTACATTTGGCCATCTAACATCCCAAATTACAACCCTCTTGATGATTAGATGTAGGTCGCAGTTTACTGAAAGACCGATCTCCGTCATTCCATATCTATCTATCTATCTATTTATCTATCTATCTATCTATTCTGATCATTATCTATCTGTATCTGAAATCAAGTGGAATGAATATATCCTTCACTGAGTTTCTTTCTCTCTCTCTCTCCCTCTCACTCTCTCTCTCTCTATATATATATCTAGCTGTTAAAAATTTTAGCTATTTTTATCTATCTATCTATCTATCTATCTATCTATCTATCAGTCAGTCAGTCAGTTAAGTGCCATATGTGATACTCGCTTGGGCGATCATGTCTCGAAAGAGACATGACTGACTGGGCAGAAGATTATCCCGCAGTAGTTTGCCAATCTGTCCAATTTTTTAACACATAACTGGAGGGAAGAGACGGATTTCTCAAGCGTATTTGTACGTAAGTAAATACAAGGAATTCAACTGGAATTCGAATTCAGCACCCCGATTTGTCGTTCTGAGTCGATATCCACTGCACCACAACGTACATGCACCGTAATGACAACCTACTGCTTGATAATCTTCTGCCCAGTCAGTCATGTCTCTTTCGAGACATGATCACCCAAGTGTGTATTACGTATTGCACTTAACTGATTTATCTATCTATCTATATCTATCTATCTGTGGGGTATAAGGGTCGAATTGAGGAATAAGACATTTTTACGTCGAACTCCGGTCGAGTTACTTTTACTTAAGTGCAGATCTCAAAACTCGACTCCCATAAGGCGAGTGGAGACGATGGAATCCCGGTGATAGTCCTTAAGAGGTGTGCTCCTGAACTTTCCCCTGTTCTCTAAACTGTTTAACTACTGCCTTTCTGCTTCCTGTTTTCCTGCATGCTGGAAGTTCGCCTCAGTCGTTCCTTTATTTAAGAATTGTGGTGAATCCTCGGACCCATCCAACTATCGTCCTATCAGTCTTCTACCGATATTCGGGAAAGTATTCGAGGCCATAATCAATGCTGAAATAGTCCAACATCTTACTGCCCACAAACTCTTCTCTGACAGTCAATATGGATTCCGCTTTGCCAGGTCCACGGCCGACTTGCTAACAACCGTAACGGAGTACATGCTCCAGGCCCTTGATTAGTCTGAAGAGGCTTGCGCGGTTGCTCTGGACATCTCCAAGGCTTTTGACAGAGTTTGGCACTCTGGCCTCCTATGCAAGCTACGGGGTTACGGTATTAAAGGTCGCCTGCTTGATCTAATCCAATCCTTTTTAAATAACCGCAAAATGAAGGTGGTTTTGAATGGGCATGCCTCTTCATCCTACAGCACGAATGCTGGTGTCCCACAGGGCTCTATCCTGGGCCCGATGCTCTTCTTTATTTTCATCAACGATTCCCAGATGAAATCAGTTCCCAAGTAGGCATCTACGCAGACGAAACCACAATATACTCCCGCACCAGTAAGAAACTTGTCGTGGCGGACAGACATAATCTCGCTGCAGACCTTGAACAGGATCTACACTCCGTGATGAATTGGGGCAAGAAGTGGCTTGTCAACCTCAATGCGTCTAAGACCAAGCTGTTGTCTGTCAACCATCACAGGCAACCTCTCCTGCCTCCCATGAGCATGGACCAAGCGATTCTCTCTGAGAGTAACACACTACACCTCCTCGGCCTTACCCTCTCCTCAGACCTCAAATGGAACCACTATATTGAATCCATAGCTAAATCTACTGCTAAGAAGATTGGGTCACTATGCTGATCCAGGATGTTTTTTCCGCCTGAATACATCCTGCAAGTCAACCATCCGTCCGTGCATGGAGTACTGCTGCCATTTATGTCAGGTGCCCCTGCCGTTCTCCTCAGTGTTCTCGACAGGCTCCAAATACACACACACAAAAATATGTCCGTGCGTGTGTGTAAGAAGGTGTGAGTGTGTGCATTCCTCACGGTCTTGTGCAACTATATTTCATTCATGTGCCAATGCTCAGATCAAAGTGAAAAGAGGGCTTCGATTTTGGATTTATTTTGCTGTACGTATTTATATAAAAAGGCGAGTATTGGTTTATTGGTTTATCAACGTTCTAATATTTCAGGTCAATACATTTGATATTTATAGATATGGGAAGACATAAAATGTATATATATATACAGTCATCCGCAGACAGATCTGTTTCGCTGTATCACAGCTCATCGGTACGGTTAGATATCCGATTGCGTTTTAATCAGGATTGAAACCCGACCGAATTGGCGTCAGTCGGCGATTCTAGCTCTGAGCTATGGGCGCTCGGTAGAAGAAGGCAGACTTTTTAGCGTGTATATTATCATTATACACGCCCAGTAGCTGAGAGCGTTCTAATTCATTGCTGAATGAACGATGCGTAAATATGTGTGTGTGTGTATGAAGTGTGTGTTTGTGAAATCTGTTTCTTTGTGGGTGTGTGTGGGTGTGTTCTTCACCATCTCGTACATTCATTCATTCGAGGATTTGGACGTAGGATTTATTTTATTCCACCTGTTTATCGACAAAGTCGTGGATGCCATTGGTTTATCAAAGTTTTGAATTTTAAAACGTTCATGAATGTTTATCAGGTGTTTGGAAAGTCAGTCAAAACATATAGAGATCACAAAGTTTCTGTTCTAGACCAGGTTAAGTTCCGAAAATAACAATACGACCACAAGAGTAGAAATAACAAATATATATATTTACAAGAAATAACAACACAAAATGTGGGAGGTGTTAGTATGACTGTCAGTCTGGTTTGGAGTGAACTACTACAAACTCGACTCCCTCTCTCTTGAGAGGCGTAGTATTGTCTATGGTGGTTATTAGATAGCAGCTCCAAAACAAAGCTGCTATCTAATAACCTCTTCAGGCAATCGTTCCGCCCGCCCATTAACATGGATCAGGCTTCTCTCCCTGAAAGTAAAACACTGCGTCTCCTCGGATTAACTCTCACATCAGACCTCAAGTGGAATAACTATATAGAATCCATAGCTACATCCGCTGCTAAGATAGTCGGTTCTCTGCGTAGGGCCAGAAAGTCTTTCTCGTCCGAAACAATCCTGCACATATACAAATCTACCATCCGCCCGTGCATTGAATATTGCTGCCATATCTGGTCAGGTGCTCCTGCTATCCACTTAGGTGTCCTCGACCAAATCCAACGGAAAATCTGTAAAGTGATCGATCCCGACATGGCAGCTAGGATACAGTCACATTCTCACCGACGCAATGTGGCTTCCCTGTGTCTCTTCTATAAATAATTTCACAGCTTCTGCTCCGATGAACTTAGCTCACTGGTACCCCCTATATATGAATTTCCTCGAGCCACAAGATTAGCAACTAGATCCCACTCTTTTACTGTGAAACCGATAAATTGTAAACGCAAATTCTACTCCACCAGCTTCTTTTCTCGCACATCCCGCCTGTGGAATCTCCAAGAATTTAAATGTAAAGTCAATAGTCATCTCCTGTCTCACTAACTCACATCCTCTCTCTCATGCATTTTTCTTCGTCCACTCCACTTTTATCAGTATTCTCTTCCTCCTCCTACTCTATTTCCTGACACCTCTGCAACATCTCACTCCTTCTCATAACATTCCTCCTAAGTAACCCCTGCACAACAGTGGCAGTAAAATGTCTAAAATGTCTTGCTTGGGGAGACACGATTATAATATATATATGAATGTATTCTGTTAAGAAGAGTTCATTCTGTTGTTACAGGTAAGAACCCATGACAGTTTCATAATTCGACGTCTAGCAAAAAGCAAATTGAGCGAATAATATTTGATAATATATATATATATATATATATATATATATATATATGTATGTATGTGTGTGTGCGTGTTTATGGCGGTGAGTGTGTACGTGTGTGTTCATATGTGCATTTCTCATTGTCAGATACAATTGCATTACATTCGTGCGGCAATCGTCAGATACAGTTTTAAAACAAACCGTTTTATTATTGAATATTTACAACGTTGCATTTGTCAGGGCAGACATTGAAAACTGGCTCTTTTCTTTCACATTGAAAATTGGAATCCTTCCCCTATCACACCGCTTTCATAGTTGCAATTATCCGGAAATTTATCTTGATGCCTATGTAAAAATTGAACCATAATACTCATCTTAGCGCCTTTTTCAACAAATATCCGCCAATTCCTTGTAGTTTTCGGGCCGGCAATTGACGAAGAAGTTTTTCATCACATCTACAAACGATGTCCAAGAGCGTAATTTTAAGTCATTCATTGAATTAACAAATTCATACATCAATTTTACATTCCCAATCTCCTTCGTTCGTGTGTATGTAAAATTGCAACTACATAACAAATTCAGTCAGATAAAGTCATAAATATATATGCTGGTTAATTCAATTATATATATATATATAAAATGTAATCTGTGAGTCTGTGTGTGACTGTTCCCTATGCACGCCTTACATTTTTTAAGCTACGCCATTCAAACATTCTAGGGACACATATCTAGAAGGAAGCCAGGTTGACATATTTTCCCCGTAATTTTGAAACAAAAGAAATATTTTCTAAAAAAGTGTTTTTTAAACAAAAACAGAATATGTAAAAAAATAGTGCCAATGGTTTATTTAATTATTTAAGCCTTTTTTTTTCAGATTTAATATTTCCAACTTCAGAAAAAAAAAAAAATGCTTTTTTTTCGCTAAATATTTAATGCAGAAAATCAACTGCCTGTAACTCGTGTGGTATTAATGTAACTTTTTCCTCCAAAATTAAGTGTCTACATTTTTAAATATACTTCGAAAATTTCTAAACTGAGAGCGTAATAGTAATATTTCTAATTTCAGTAAAATAAAATAAATAATTTTTATTTATATGTTAAATTCATTTAGTCAACAAAAATGTAACTATTTTCCCACTTAATTTTGAAACAAAAACAAACGCAACGTTGTTTACAATGTCACACAAAACATCAAATTACGTTTACGCAAAACAAAAGAAAATGGATTGTTTAATGGAATTTTTTAATAATTTTTAAACAACAATTTTATTTATTACTAACTTCACTTCCTGCAAATGTTTTCTATTCATTTTCAGATCAAAGAACCACAACCCCCTTAGAAGGAGACAAAAATATGATCGGCACTAAAACTACACTTTATACTCCCTTCGAATACTACAGCAACATGCATTCAATGCCTTCTTCTTAATGCTGAAAATGGTTACTAACAGCCTCAGCTCTCCTTTCCAACTTTCAATAAATGATTTCAATCTACTTCTCCCATTGGCATCTTCTCCTACTACTAAAATGTTCTGAGTTGCACGGGCAACGCCGGGCTTTGATGCTAGTAAAATATATTTGCATGTACATATATATGTAAATATATGTAATCTGCGCCCTGAACATTTTAAAAACTTTTATATTTATCGTTTATCTTTTATATATATATATATATATATATATATATAATTATATATATATACGACACATGTAACAATAGGGTACAAATAGATAATAGATATTCCGCAAAATAGTGTGATGTGTGTAAAGTCTTCAGAGGAATGAATGAGGGGCTAAAAGTTTAACATAATTTAAAGCGGCTCCTATGTCGACATTTGAAAACTAGTTCCCTCCTCAAATTCGGCAGATCAAATTGATTTTTGTGTTTTATAATAGTAATTTTTTCATCAAGGCATAAGTGACAGCAATCTTTAAAGTTGATGGGTGTTAAAGATATATATATATATATATATATATATATATATATATATATATATATATATGTATGTATGTGTGTGTGTGTGTGTGTGTATTGATTCAGTGTTGAGTCGATGTTTTCTAATCTCTCTCTGTCTCTCTGTCTCTCTCTCTCTCTATATATATATATTTAGAGATTGGAAAACTTATATATATATATATATATATATATATATATATATATATAAGGGTAAGATAATATAAAATCTGTTTCTACCAGAACATTTAGCATGTCTTTAAGACATATCTTTCATACAATACAGAATATCTTCTTATACATTATAGTATTCCACTTTTAGCTTCTATCAGATTTTAAATCTCTAAAACATTTAATTTCCTATTTTTCTTTCCTTTCATTTTCTAATTCTTCTTCTTTTTATTCTTCCTTTTCTTTTCATTCATCGTCTTTATCCTATTGTTCAATTTTATTTTCGCTAATTTTCTTCTTCTTCTTTGTCATTGCTTCTATTTCCTCTACAATTATTTTTAATTTCTTTTCTTATTCTTTATTTTTCATTCTTTTTACTTTGCCACTATTTCTTCTTCTCATCATCCTTCATTTCTTTTTATTCTTCATTTCCTCTTTCACTCCACCTTCTTAATTTCTTCAACTTCTTTTCTTATATATCGATCCTCTTTCGTCTTCATTACTTCTTCAGATGTATTTCTTCCTTGTTCGTTCTTCTTCCTCTTTATTTCTTATTACTTCTTCGCCGTTTGTTCTTCTTTTTCTCTTTCTTTTCGTCCTGCTTTTTTTTCTTCCATTATTTCTTCTTTATCTTCTCCAAGTTTCCTTCTTCTTCTTCTTCGACTTAATTTCTTTTCTTCGACTTCGTGATTCCAATATTAGTCTTTGTATTAATTCGCCTCAAAATAAGCATTTTAAACCTGAACCTTGGATTTTATAATCCAATTTCGAAAAATGTTAATGAAAGTCAATTTAAATGCATTTTTTAATTAAATACGCTATTTCTGTCATGCATTTCGAGCCGATTCATCATAATGAGTAAACCCTCTCTCTATTTCTCTTTTTCTCTCTCCCTCTCCCTCTATATATATATTAGTATACCTCTTCATATCATATCATCGTAAACATTATATGTATATATATATATATATATATATATATATAAATCCATATATAATTATCTTTAGCACTTCAAACACACACACACAGACACAGACATATATATGTATCCATAATTAGCAATTATTGCTCGACTCCTCTCTATAAGACATATATATATATATATATATATATATATATATATATACATATGTATCTTCTTTGCATGCCTCTTCTCTCTCTCTCTCTCCCTATATATATATATATATATATATATGTGTGTGTGTGTGTGTGTGTGTGTGTATGTATATATGGTGATTTTCTAAGCTTAGCTTAGATGTAACGTAAGGCCAAAAGTAAGGAACACCCAGTGAGAATCGAAATCACTACTAAATTGTAATGATTCTTACGAGACAAGCTTGCTAACCACAACACCACATTGTGGTGGCCAAATATTTATATAAACATGCGTGTGTGTGTGTGTAATAATTAATTATTACACACACACACATAATATCGCTGTATAAAGATATTTGTACGCATACAGCTGTATAAAAACACACACCTCCTCATAGATGACACAATAGATAATCACCATATATTATTTTTACTCTCGATCATGTGCATTGGTTTTTTTTTTGTGTGTATGTGTGGACTGCAGAGTATAGTCGGGTCATTTGGGCACCAACTGTGACGAAAAAAAGAAAAAGCCCCTTGGCAAAATTTACTGCACAAGAAGCTCTAATAATAATATTTCAGAGTATTTGGGGGTGAATCTGAGGACAGTGAAGAAGATTCAGAAGAGTTGAATATACACCATCGGCCATAATTATTAGGCCACCTCATTTCAAAGAAATGATATATTTCATACTATTTTTAATATTTATTTCCAAATGAAAATAGAATGGTTCTTTTGTTATTATTACTTTGCAAAATTTTACAAGGCAAATAAGCGACAATTTACTCATCGCACCCTGTAGATTATATATTATATATATATAATTATTAGGCCACCCCAGTTCTTTTTAAAAGAAATGATGTATTTCATACTATTTTTAATATTTATTTCCAAATGAAAATAGAATGGTTCTTTTGTTATTATTACTTTGCAAAATTTTACAAGGCAAGGAAGTAAAGATGAGCTCTTCCGAATCACCCTAAATGTTCTTCATTCTTTCATTGATAAAATTGCAATATAGGTATTTATTAAATATTTATAAATTCATTTGATGCACATGTTATAGTGCAGTATTAACAAAAGAACCATTCTATTTTCATTTACAATTATTCCCTTGGCAACAAATACTAAAAAAATAGAATAAAACACTGGGGTTGGCCTAATAATTATGGCCGGTAGTGTATATGTAGGATAATTTATTTTCTGTCTACTGTCACAATTTCTCTATCTCTCTATATGGACATATGAATCTATCTTTCTAAGTATTTATATCACTCAGTATATGTATATATGAAATACCAAGTGAACCAGACAACCTACTAAGGTTTCGCCTAAACAGAACGTCAGGGAAGGCTGACGATCCGTTTACGTAAAACCTTGGTAGGTTGTCTGTATTACTCGGTATTTTTCATTTATTCCGCTCTACCTAGTATTGAGCACTTTTTTGTTAGTTGATTGCTTGACTCGGTTTGAACTTTTTTGACTGATGTTCATGTATTTAGCCCTTTCTTTTTTAAAACCATTTTTCTCTTCTTCGTAGATACGTGGAAGGTTTTTCAACACGAGTATAATTAGTATCTCTTTATATATATATATATATATATATATATGAAATGATTTGTTTGAACATTATTTTTGATCGATACTCATATATTAAGTAGATATTCTTCTTCTAATTAAACAGTATTATATATTTATATCCACTGGCCTGATTATTTACGAAAATTTTTATTACGAAAATGTGTATCATTCGGCATTTGCTTAATAACAATTCATCGTAAATAATCAGGCCAGCAGATATAAATATATAATACTGTTTAATTAAAAACAGAATATTTACCTAATATATGAGTATCGATCAAAAATAATGTTCAAACAAATCATTTCAAATTGTCGGTTTCATCATTTCAAGTTGCGTTAATCTTCGTTAATTTCCGTAATATATATATATATATATATATATATATATATATATATATATATATATATGTGTGTGTGTGTGTGTGTGTGTATGTATATAATTCTTAACAAGTTTTAGATGTACAACGAGAAAGCTTTTTGCATTCATTCTGCAATTATTTATTTTGATAAAATGGGTACTTTAAACTCCCTTGGCATGTTTAAGATATTTTAAAATCATTTTAACCCAAGTAAGGCAATATAGTTACTTATGCACAAGGGGTTACCGAATGTGAAAGAATTAGAAATTAGAAACATTATTAAGGAGGGAAAACAATAGAAGCAGAATCAAAAAGCCAGTAAATAATGATTTATATTACATCCAAATTTTTAAAGAGATCAGTGTTAGCTAAAAACCTTGGAGTCTATGCGGCTAAAGTTTAAGACTGGCTCGATAATCCCAACTACGACCGACTCCTTTAGTGTGTAACCTACCGTTAAATCGGTTGTGTAGGGCCGCGAAGTTATTCCCGTCTGAAACCATCCTGTAGAGATAAAAATCTACCATCCGCCCGTGCATTGAATACTGCTGCCATATCTGTTCCGATGCTCCTGCTATTCACTTAGGTGTCCTTGACAAAATCCAACGGAGAATCTGTAATGTGATCGATCCCGACTTGGCTACTCAGATACAGTCACTTTCTCACCGACGCAATGTGGCTTCCCTGTCACTTCTACAAATAATTTCACGTTTTCTGCTCCGATGAACTTAGCTCACTGGTGCTCCCTATATATAAATTTACTCGGGCAACGAGATTAGCAACTAGGTCCCACCCATTTACTGCGAAACCAGTTAAATTTAAACGCTAATTCTACTCCATCAGCTTCTTTTCTTGCACTTCTCACCTGTGGAACTCCTTCCGTTTAGTTGGTTCCCCGACAGCTACAATCTCCAAGAATTTACATGTAAAGTCAATAGTCATCTCCGTCTTGAAACTCAGGATATCAAAGCCCTTTTTAAGGACTCATTATATGTCAACTCTTCTTAACACTCAGAATATCTCAGTCCTTCTTAAACCACAGGATATGTCAGTCCTTTTTAAAAACTCATTATATACCAGAGTTTAAAAATTAATTATATCTTAGCCATTCTAAAAGAATCGATTATAACTGAGCGCTTTCTAAAAATATGATTTTATTTAGCACATCTTAAAAATTAATTATATTTCTTAAATGCTATTTATATCAAAGCCCTTTCTTATAAAACCTATTTTATCTGGACCATTTTTTAAAAAGGAAACTCCTTATACCTCAGCCTTTTTCTTTAAGAAAATCCAATTTTATAAAACTGTAGGTATGCTTTTTGTTTTTTGTTTTTTTCGAGAAAAAAAAAACTATTAACAACTAAACCAACAGCAACATCACATTTAATTCCGTCATATTTTTCACAATAAAACTGTGTAGAATTGAACGCAACAGACGAGGTCAGAACTTGAACTCACCACGCGGATACCACGTTTCAAGCAGTCACCATTTACACTACTCGAGCCTGAAGAAACCATGTAAATATCAACAAAAATGCTGTCCTTTTATTCTAGAACGATCTGATTGTTTATTTTTATTGCTATTATTACAGATACCTTGCTGTAGGGCAAGAATTAACAAACGTCCATAGCTTTTAGCGAGGTCGATTTTCATTGACTTTCCTAAGCTGGTCGCTTTCAGCTTCGTAGATATCATCACATATTAATTGTCAGTTAGCACCATATTACGACAAGAGGGAATTTAATACTTAATGGATACTTCGTGTCAAGAAAATACTCTGATTAAATTAATAAAGATGATTTGCATTTGAAGCAAGAATAATCCTGAGTACGATTAATTACGCACAGCGATGAACTAAATCCGGTTGGGAGACCTCTGATCGGAAATTTTTGAAAACTGTGGAAACACCTATTAATTGTTGTTTTTCCAAGGTCCACACTGACCCAGGATGGTGTCATCTGTTATGGCCTCAGCTCGGGTCAAAATATATAAAAGTATGAAAATAGATTTTTATATTACAATTAAAAGCAATATATTTTTGTAAAAAACAAAAACAAAAAAAAACAAAGAAACAATTATCAGCAATACATCTGACATCTTACAAAAATCTTCACAAAAATATTTCAATGAAATCTGATTTATAAACCCTATTTGTTACAAAGAATGCATATTTTATTCATACAAATCTATACTAAAATTCCTGTCGGCATTAAAATAATTCACTGAGATTGATATGTGGTGAAACAAAATAGAACCAAACCATACCGATAAAATTAATTTATCCACTAACTGTATATCTGAAAATAACACACCAATGAAATAATCGTTACAAAAATACGTCAATGAAACCTGATCTAGAAACCGATTTCTTACAAAGAATATATATTCTGTTCAAACTTCTGTTGGCATTAAAATAATTTGTTTAATAATAGTTTGATATGCCGTAGAACAAAATAAATCAAACCAAACCAAACAAAATCATTTCCTCATAGTTGTAACGTAATAATGCTTTTGACTTGTATTCCAATTAACAAGGTTTATTAAATAATCATAGCTGTGATTTACTGGTCAGTTAGTATATCTTTATGTCTGTATTGATCGTCTTATATCTGAAAAGCTACGCATTAATTTTGCTTTAAAATGGGGATCAGTTACTAAAAGTTGTCGTGTAGCATATTCTTTTCAATCGTTTCAATCCAAGCAAGTTGGGTACCGCCACTGATGCGCAGGGGGCTACATAAGAGTAAAAGCAGGAGAGTGAAGAGAAAGATGAACTAGTTACAGGGGGTGTCAGAAAAAGCGCAAGAGAAGGATGGTGTGAAGACCGTTGCGAAAGTAGGGAGAAAGGAAAAGAATTAGATATACGGGCTGATGTAGAAAGAACTGGAGTCAAGTGGATAAGAGATGGGTATTGATATTTCATTTAAATTCATGGATGTTGTAAACGTCAATAAACCAAGTATATGGAAGGGAGTTTCACAGGCGGAAAGTGCGAGAAAAGATGCTGACTGAGTAGAATTGTCGGCTGCATTTGGTTGATCTAACTGTAAATGGGTGGGACCTTGTTGCCAGTCTAGTTTTTCCCTGCACATATATAAATCTACCATCCACCCGTGTATTGAATACTTCTGCCAAATCTGGTCGTGTGCCCCTGGTATTCTCCTCGGGGTTCTTGACAAAATACAACGGAGAATCTGTAATATGCTGGATACCGACTTAGCAGCCTAGCTGCAGTCACTCTCTCACCGGTGTGATGTGGCTTCCCTGTGCCTCTTCTATAAATACTTTCATAGCTTCTGGTCTGATGAACTTAGAACAGTGGTGCCCCCTAGGTATGAATTTGCACGAGATACTGGATTAGCAACTAGGTCCCACTCTTTTACAGTGAAACAGATAAAATGTAACCGCAATTTCTACTCTCAGCTTCTTTTCTCGCACTTCCATTCCATATACTTGCTTCCCTGACAGCTACAATATCCAGGAATTTAAATGTAAGGTCAATAGACACCTTCTAACATACTAACTCGCATCCATTCCCTCAAACACTCTTCCCATCTACCCAACCCCCATCCTCGGTAACCTCATTCGTCTATCACCCTCCTTCCGACATTTCCTATAACTAACCACTCTTTCTCATCACTTTCCCCTATGTAACCCCCTGCGCAATAGTGGCAGTGGAATGCCTTGCTTCGGGTGAAATGATTAAAAAAAATTTCACACACTTTTTATGTAGACCCCTGTACACTAGTGGTATTGATGCCTTGCATGGGGTGAAACGATTAAAAAAATTAATAAAGAAGGACTAAACCACATCGTAAAATTGGAGACGAACACAATCGGCCCGCACCCCCCCCCAAACCCTTACGGTAGAATAAATAAAGTATCCACAAAGGTCAAATTATCCAAATCAAATCTACTTTTAAAATTATGGAAGGAATTCTTAAGAAAATGCCGTCATATATCTAAATTTTAAAATTTTAAATTGAGATATTAAACCACTATATATAATCCAAAATTATTTTCCTTTTGACAGTTGCTTTATTTTTTTCTTAAATAATGTAGAATTATATACAACATCTATATATCTTAGCCTTTTTTATTTTATACCCTTTTCGATTCTATCATTTGATAAATGTCTGAGGCCAAATTCTAATTTTAATCTTATTCATCCTTGATTTACTTCGCTTAACATGTTTGAATTTTTTCCTCTTATTTTCAATTAACTACCGAATAATTTATACCTCCAGATTCTTATAGACCCTTAGACTCTAGCCTTCAACTTTCCTGGGCCACGGGGCGTTCGGTGGAAGAAGGCAGTCCTTTTTAGCGCATATCATATTACGCGCCCAATAGCTAGAGTGCTCAAATTCATTTTTACTGAATGAGCGATGCGTTTATATATATATATATATATATATATATATATATATATATATATATATGGATTATGGTTAGGTTTTGAAGACTGTCACAATGCGTTTAGTAAAATCAAGGAAGGTAAAGAAGTTGTTGAGTATTACCTATTTATTGATCATTAATATTTCGAGATTAAAATCTCATCTTCAAAGTGGTAGAAGAGCTTATGTCCGACTCCGTGCCTTTCAACAAATGGTCATTCCTGGCTGATGTTGCTGTCGTTAATTGTAGTGAGTGCGTGTGTGTGTGTGTGTGTGTGTGTGTGTGTGTGTGTGTGTGTGTGTGTGTGCGTTTGTAAGTGTGCTAGAGCATGTATGTATGTGTTTATGGTATACATATGTGTGATTGATAGTTGGAATGATTTTATGGTCTGAAGGTATTAGTCTGCTTTAATATGTAGTTTATCTAAGTATGTGTTGACCTGACGTTAGTTTGACTTTTGCCAAAGTTGAAGAGCGCTTATTATCACTAGTGTGTCATATGTGCGTCTTTATGTGCGTATACTTCTTGTATTTTATTTTACTTTATTTTGTATATATATATATATATATATATAGTGATGATCATCCACGTATACTGTCTTAATATGTATAGGAAAGAATATTAATAAGAAGTTTTGAATTTAAAAATGTACTTTTTTTGAACAGTATTTGTTTATTTTTATTATATTTTATATTTCAGACCGCCCTCGGTCCTTCATCAGAAGCAACTGATTTTTAAAATTTTGAATTTAAAATTTTTTGAATTTAAAATTTTAAAATTTAAAAATCAGTTGTTTCTGATGAAGGACCGAGGGCGGTCTGAAATATAAAATATAATAAAAATAAACAAATACTGTTCAAAAAAAGTACATTTTTAAATTCAAAACTTCTTATTAATATTCTTTCCTATATATATATATATATATATATATTATTTTGTTTTATTTATTTCATTTTATATTATTTTATTTTTTTCTCCCTTTTGTGGTCAACAAATTATTTTTGTAATTATTTTTTTGGATTTGTCTTGTATATAATTTTTTCCAATAAACAGCATGGTGTAAAGAAGAGGGCCACAAACTTACTGAAAGTAAAGTTTCATCGTCAAAACGTTGAAGTTTATATTAAGATGAAAGATTATGCAGAACTCATGCAGGCAGTCCAGCGATTTTTTGTGGCTTGGTAATGCGAGACATGCTGGGAAGTGGACGCTCCCGATGGTGTTGGACACAGTGTCACTTTTGAGACATCGTTTTAGGAAGTTGATTTGGCATTCTATCTTTGCTCGGACAGTTCAAATAGCTCCCTGACGGTTGCAAAGTCGTCCTGGCTCAGGTGTAGAGATAGGAAAGTTTTGTAATTTGCTTGAAGGATTGTGTATATTGGGATTATAGTTAGGTTTTGAAGGCTGTCACAACGCGTTTAGTAAAATAAGGGAAGGATATATATATATATATATATATATATATATATATATGTGTGTGTGTGTGTGTGTGTGTGTGCATGTGTTTGTGTGAATGTGTGTGTGTGTGCGTGTGTGTGTGTGATTGTGAATATGCATGTGTGTGCTTATGCGCACATATATTGCGCACATATATGCATGTACGTTGATATATATGTATTTGATGTGGGTATATATATATATATATATATATATATATATAAATATATGCGTATATATTTCTAGATTAATACATCCGTTAAGTTAAAAACCGTCTTATCAGTTTATTAATTTAATTATGTTTTAATTTTAGGTATTAAATTTAATTTTTCCAAATTAACTTAGTTAAGCACCTTTCCCCTCTTATCAGAAACATAGCTTAAGTTTTTTTTTATTTCTATATTTGCGTGTATCTGTGTGTGAGTGTGGTGTTTATATATATATATATATATATATATATATATAAGTAGGGGATATATATAAATATAAATATATTTTAAAATGTTAAAAAAATGCATACATACTTAAATATATATATATATATATATATATATATATATATATATTTAAGTATGTATGAATTTTTTTAACATTTTATATTTTTTAAGCTTACATCACTCTGAAACAGCCTTTGGTACGCCTGCATTCCAATATACCCTTCCCTCCTTTTTTCACTTCCCCTTATACTTTTCTTTCTGATTTTCATTCCCTTTCTTTCTCTTGCTTTCCCCTTTTCTTTTCTTTTTCTCTTGTTTATTACTACGTATTTCTTTTTCCCCCTCTCCCTAAAGTGGACTTCCGGTGACTTTACCCACTCACACTCTTAAAAAAATTTAGAGTTTTTTCCATACTAAAATAAGTGAAAGGGGGAGACATATGTATGAGTGGTCAGAACTAAAAAAAATTTTAACAGAAAAACAAGCAAGATAAGTTATAGTTGCACTAGTAATTTAGATTGTTTCATAAAAATTAAAACGCCAGAAACTTAAATAGCAGTGTACAAACAAAACCACTAACAAAGGACGCAACTGCAGGGACAAAAATAAATGTCCACTTGAAGGACTTTGCAACAAAAAGAAATCATTTACCAGGCAAAGGTACATGACCCAAATGGCCAAAAAATGTGTATATTTGGGTTCAACTAAAGACACCTTTAAGATTAGGTAGTTCAATCACAGGTCTACATTAAAATATAAAACTTAAAAACTATACAAAATTGGCTAGCCACTGTGGAAATTAAAATCAAAATATGGAAAAGACCCAGAAATAACGTGGAATATAGTAAGAACAGCCAAGCCTAAAAAATATGTAGACTGTGCCAAGAAGAAAAATTAGAGATTATGCTATTCCAAAACAAAAGCGGACTGTTAAATGAAAAAACAAAAATTATGACTAAGTGTAACGATACTAGAAAATACCTCTTAGGTTCATACAACTATGGATAAAAACGCCATAATTCCTTGCAATTAAAAAAAAAACTGCGCTTTAAAAAATTCCCTGCTACGGGAGCGTTCAAAAAACCCCGTTACATGAGCGTTCTTAAAAAAAATACGGTAAACAGTAAAATCAGTTATTGAAAATCACCTGAAGGCACCAATCATGGTAGAAACCTAGGTCGCGTCATTGTACGTTTACAAATGGAAAATATTCAAAGATTCTACAATATAATTGTATTGAATACTTGTTAATACAAATGTACACCGGTCTAACCTTATTATGACAAGAAACTAAGTAATTAAACAATATATTCATGTAGATAGGTGTGAGTTTGTAACCCTGAGTTTCACGCTCTTGTTTGTCTGACGATCGCAACAGCGTGAAACCCAGGGTTACAAACTCACACCTATCTACACGAATATGTCTGCTCTATCACTGATATTGAGCGCTTTTCAATAAGTACAACGCATATATAATATATAAATAATATATATAACAAATTGCATATATATATATATTGATATTTATAATTATATACATACACTTTTCACACACACACACACACACACACACACACACACACACACACACACACACACACACATATATATATATATGAAGTTTGGCACTTAAGGGAGCAGTGTTATGTCGAATTCGTAGTTTCTTGTGATAATATTGTTATGTCTCCTTTTTTTAAAATTTTTAGCTACTATTTCTTTTCCAGGCTTACATTTATGCACGTTAGTATACGCCAGTGTGATATTTATAGTTAATTTTAGAGCTAAAAATATGAAAAACTGCCAAGAGGTGATTTGGGATACTCCTGAACTTCAGCTTGAGAAGTGAACAGAGTGTTTCATCATGTGCGGCCGTCTTTTAACCAATAATGCTAATCTTTCGATTTTTTAGTTATATTTTTACAGGCAATGAAAAATGTGTTTGCAAACTAACAAAAACGGTGGTTATCAGTGACACCAAAACAAAGATTCCCTTCACAGAAGTCCTTGCTTTGTGGTAAGGACATCACTTAAGGCGTTTAAAATACACAACTTGATAGGATAAAGGAAGCGTTATGTTGGTAGTGTCCTGATTTCGTGTATATATAGATGGTGTATCAAAAATACTTACATATAATTTAATGCCGGTTTATCACAGCAAAACAAGATAACGCATGCTGTTTCTCTTCTCACACTTCTCGCTTGTAAAACTCCCTTCTGACTCCGTGTTCTATGCTTTAATCTTCAAAAATATTTTCAAAAATGTAAATATAATGTAAATTGCTTTTTCTTGCTCTCCTGGTTACATTTTTCTTATTGTTACTCTTCAGTAAAGTTTCTGTTTCTTAATTATTTTCTTAATTATTGCGTCTTTGTGGCTTTACTGTATTCCTTGGGGTGAAATTGAGTAAAAAGAAAATTAGATAATAAAATCCGTTGGGCATTCGTTTTTGCCTGTGTGCACAAGTTGTTGGTAAAAGTGGATAGACCATGGAATACAGTTTCTCTGAAACTGCTGGTAGCTTTTTAGTTATTTCTTCTTAGAGCCTCCAAGCACAGGACTTTTGAACAACCAAACAGTTCTCAAAGAAATTAGTTCAGTATAACTTATTTTCAAGTTTACAAAATCGAGAGAGATGTGTGGGTATATACGCTTGTACAATACATTTTTTTTTCTTTTTCAGTTGAGTTTAGACCAACGCAAGACAGTAAAGCCACTGAGACGCAAGGGGGTTGCTGGATGTGGGAGAATTAGAAACAGGAACATTGCTAAGAAGCAAGAACAGAGAAAGTGTAATAAGGTGTGCGATTGACATTGCATTTCAATTCTTGCAGATTAAATTTGGCTGGAAAGCATGAAACCGAAAGGGAGTTCCACAAGAGAATTGCGAGAAGAAAAAACTGTTAGCATAAAATTTGCTGCTACATCAAGTAAACTCAACAGTAAATTGGTCAAAACTCATCGCCAGTTTAGTCAGTCAGTTAAAAGTGCTACACGTGAAACACGCTTTGGGCGATCATGTCTCTAAAGAGACATGACTGACTGGGCAGAAGATTATCCCGCAGTAGGTTGCCATTGCTTTCTGCGGTAGACTGGTTGCCGACCAAGGCTATAGAACACAATCTGTCTTGCCATTTAACTCATAGCTGGAGAGAGAAGAGGTAGGTTATATTTCATTATTATATTAAGTATATTTAGTTGGAGATCAGTTTATTACTTCATAACAATAGAAAACCGATCCCCCATTTTATACCCAGTATTTCCACCTATTATATTCAGTCAGTCAGTCAGTTAAGTGCCATACGTGAAACACGCTTAAGGCGATCATGTCTTGAAAGAGACATGACTGACTGGGCAGAAGATTATCCCGTAGTAGGTTGTCATTGCTTTCTGCGGTAGACTGGTTGCTGACCAAGGCTATAGAACCCAATCTGTCCTATTATTTAACCCATAACTGGAGGGAAGCGACGGATTAAAACCTTTCCCAAGGGTATTTTGTGCCTAAGTGAATACAAGGAATTCAACTGGAATTGGAACTCGGTACGCCGATCTCTCGTTCCGAGTCGATACACACTGCACCACAACGGTCAGTCAGTCAGGTAAGTGCCATACGTGATACACACTTGGGCGATCATGTCTCGAAAGAGACATGACTGACTAGGCAGAAGATTATCCCGCAGTAGGTTGCCATTGCTTTCTGCGGTAGACTGGTTGCCGACCAAGGCTATAGAACCCAATTTGTCCTGCTATTTAACCAATAACTGAAAGGAAGAGACGGATTAATACCTTTCCCAAGGGTATTTGCGCGTAAGTGAATACAATGAATTCAAGTGGAACTCGGCTCCCTGTTTTCTCGTTCCGAGCAGATATCCACTGTACCACAACGCACATAAAAGCGTCTAGGCACCACAGCAAAGAGCTCATGCTAACAATTGCCATAAAATTATGTATAAAAAAGGCAAAGTGGGGCGACCTTAAGAAGGCGGGAATGTGACTGAAGGCGAGATTCTATATCTGAGCAAATAATATCACTGAATCTTCTTTGGATTTTATCAAGAAATTCTTGATAGATGGCAAGAATACAAGACCTTATGCAGCAGCAATATTCAATGTAAGGACGGAACGTGGTTTTATATAAGATAGATTCTGGGGCAAAAGAATGTCTTCCTCCTGGCAGCTGGTGTAAATTTAAGTGAATGATACAACGAAGTTTGCGCAGATTCTTTATTCTCATTCGATATTGTCTTGTGCCAGACTAAATCAAGTTTTGTCAATATCCAGAGAAAAGCTATTTTGAAACTATCCCAGAAGATAAAGCAAACTCTGCGTTGAAATGAGCTGACAGGCATCAGTGACGATTCTTTTACAACAAAAGTTAAAAGTCAACCCTTGTCGCTTATCCCCGACATCCACAACCCGGGGCTTGATCATATAAATAAAGGAGACAGGGGAAGAAAGCTAGAAGGCAGGGGCTTTATCCATGTTGCGTGTCCAGTGAGAAGGTCATGGTAACGACAGTAAATGTCAAGACAGAACGATAAACACTTGAGATGAGTTGAACCCGGGTGAGTCGTCCCATCCAACAGTAGACGGTGCGGAAAAGATGGCAACCCAGTGATTATTTGATGTCATGAAATAAACAACTGCAGTAAATATAGTGTTGAGTACATTTCACAAAGATGTATTAAAATCATCTAGGGTTGAATAATGCCTTTGGATGATTAGTTATAAAATGTATTTCGCATTTATTATAAGACTAGCAGTATAGCCCAGCGTTCCTGAGGTGTAATGAAAGCTTTTATATATCGATTTTCTGCACTATTGTAAGAACTGCAACTTTGAAACATCTGAATATCGTTTCTTATGTCTTTGTCTATGAGTGTATCAAATTTAATTAAAATCGGACCACTCCTTCTATAACCCGATTTTTTCGATTATCGATTTTCGATATTTATCAAGGGTACCTCGACACAAAACCTAGCTAAGAACACTCGCAGACGCTTATAGTACAACTGTGTAAATTTTCAAGAAAATCGGTTCAGCCGTTTCGGAGTCTATAGGTAACGGACACACACGCACACACAGACACACACACACACACACACATAGACACACACAAAAATCCATTTATAAATAAGTTTAGATTTTCTTGATAAGTTAACCATTTGCTCCATGGATCTTTTTTTTTTACTGTAAAATTCATCATGAACGAGAGCTACTTAAGGTAGAAGGTTATATGTATAAGAGGAGATAACAGTTAATTCTATACTTTAACAGGTTAAGATTGTAGTGATCAAGGAAACATCATCTTGGGAGTCTGTTCCATAAGGCAGTGAGTCGCGAAAAAAAATTATTTCAGTAGAACATACTTCTCGCTGATGGAATACGGAAAGAATGTGGCTAGTTTGCTCCTATGTGGCTTCGGGCTGTGTAGAGTCGTGTGTCATTGGACGATCATGTCTGGAAAGTGACATGACTGACTGGGCAGAACATTCTCCCGCAGTAGGTTAAAATAGCTTTCTGCGATAGACTGGTTGCCGACCAAAGCTATAGAACACAATAGCGAAGAGATGGATTAATACCTTTCCCAAGGTTATTGTGTGAAAGTCGTGATATCGACTTAGAACAAGAAATCGGGTAGCCGAGTTCGAATTCCAGTTTATTTATCGGCATTCACTTACGCGCAAATAACCTTGGGAAAGGTATTAATCCATCCCTTCCCTCCAGTTATGGGTTAAATAACAAGACAGAATAGGTTCTATAGCCTTGGCTGGTAACCAGTCTACCGCAGAAAGTAATGGCAACCTATTGCGGGATAATTTTCTGCCTAGTCACTCATGTCTCGAAAGAGACATGATTGCCCAAAGCCTGAATCACGTCTGGCATTTAACTGACAGTCATGTATGTTTCGAAAACGGTAAGCACATTGTTGGTGTGTTCATATTTGATAAAGAAAAACCCCACGCTTAATTATATCAATAATGAATACGGCGACAATGTGTTTACCGTGTTCGGAATATAACATAGACATGATTGTACATATATAAACTTTACATCTATTTCGGTTATATTTTTATAACCGAAAGCGCTCGGAAAAACAAAACATTTGGACAATTCCTACATAATTTGAGTTCTGAAAATTCCTGTTCTTTTCTTCTTCTTTCTCCTTAATTAAGTTTTCTTCACATATTATAAGTTCTATGCTAACAGATTCTTCTCTCTCTTGTGGAATTCTCTTCCGGCTTCTTTCTTCTCGGTTAGCTTTGATCTTAAAGATTTAAATGAAGTATCAATCTTTATCTTTTGCTCTTTGATTGTTTTTTCTCCTTAATATTTTTTCTATTCTCTAACACTCAGTAACGATTTGCGTTTTATTGGCATTATCGCACTGCTGGGGGTGAAATGATCTGAACTTATTTATAAATGGAACTTTGTCTGTGTGTGTGCGTGTGTCTGTGTGTGCGTGTATCCGTTACCTATAGACTCCGAAACGGCTGAACCGATTTTCTTGAAAATTTACACAGTTGTACTATAAGCGACTGCAAGTGTTCTTAGCTGGGTTTTTTGTCGAGGTACCCCCCGATAAAAATCGAAAATCGATAATCGAAAAAATCGCGTTATAGAAGGAGTGGTTCGATTTTAATCGAATTTGATACATTCATAGACAAAGACATAGGAAACGATATTCAGAAGTTTCAAGGTTGTAGTTCTTACAATAGTGCAGAAAATCGATAATATATATATATAAAAGGCAAGATGTTTGTGTGTGTGCCTGTTTATCTGTCTGTATGTCCTTTATACAAATCTACAATTTTTATCCGATTCTCACTAAACTTCACAAATATTCTTTAGGCTGAGTCTGAGCTGCAGGACCATGGATTAGTTTTAGAGTTTTCATTACACCCGAGCAAAGCCGGCCTATACTGCTAGTTAAAATATATATTGATTTATTTGGCCATGTACTAAGAAACTTCTTTGTCTTGTTTGAAAAGTTTAATTTGAATTGATGAGTTTTTTGAAGTTTCATGAAGCTATATTCGATGTTCTTTAAAATGTGCATAATATTAGCTACGAAAAATAAACCGAATTCCTTAGAGATTTCCAATACGGAGTTAATATATACTGAACATTTCAGATATTTCGGAAATAGGATATTTAACAAATTTAATATATCAAGTAAATGAGTTGAGCACATGTTAGGCCACTCTTTGGTTGGATTATTCTAAAACAATAAGATGCTCTAAATCTTAAAGAGTAATCTAATAATTCGATTCATGTTCTTAAATTGCCTCGTTAAATCTCGAATTTGTTATGAATGACATGTATATCGTTAACCATGTTAAGATAGTTCTGAACAATGAATATTTCCTCGATACAACCCAAAATGCCAAATACAGGTGGAGGATAACAGAATCAAACAAGTACAAGAATTTAAGTACCTAGGAAATGTTCTAACAGGAGATGGAAAGTGCGACACGGAGATCCGAAGGCGAATTGGCATGGCAAAGGACGCGTTCCAGAAGATGAGCAAAATACTAACACACGGGAAAATCTCAATAGAAACGAAGAAAAGAGTGCTAGACTGCTACGTGATGTCAGTTCTTCAATACGGCTGTGAATGCTGGACAATATCATCGAAAATGAGGACAAAACTGGAAGCGGCCGAAATGTGGTTCTACAGAAGGATGCTACGGATATCGTGGACTGAGCATGCAAGCAACGATGAGGTGTTGGAAAGAATGGCAACTAAAAGGAAATTAATACTGAGCATCAGGAAGAGACAACTGAAGTTCCTGGGACACGCAATGAGGAAGGAGGGCTTGGAGAACCTGATACTGACTGGACAGATAGAAGGAAGGTGAGACAGAGGAAGGCAGCGGATAACATATTTGCAGGGACTGACCAGGTGGATGACGGAACGGGGGTTGCCAGGAGCAACAGGAGCAAACATACTAAGAGCCACAAGGGATAGGGAGACGTGGAGAGCCATGATCGCCTACGTCCTGAAGGGACAGGGCACATAGAAGAAGAAGAATTACGAAATATGATAAATATTTGTTTAATCGTTTCATCCCAAGCAACAAAGTACTGCCACGCGGGCTCAGGGGCTACATAAATGGAGATTGAAGGTTTACCTATGAGGAGAGCGAAGGGAAAGAGAAACAGGTTATGGTGGGTGTCAGTGAATGGGCAAGAGAAGGATGGAAATACAGGTGTAAAGAGAGATGGGTGAGAATAAAGTTAAAATGGGAGAACAAGATTCAGGGAGTGTTGGGGGAAAGAATAAGAGAAGTATGCAAGTTAAGGAGATAAGAGATGACAATTAACGGTGCATATTAACTCTTGGGGATTGTAGCTATCAGGCAAGCAAGCATAGGGAAGGGAGTTCCACAGGCGGAAAATGCGACAAAAGAAACTATTTGAGTAGATGTGTAGGCTTCATTTAGTTGTTTTGACTGTAAAAGGGTGGGAACTTGATGCCAGTCCGGTTGCTCTAGTAAAGTTTTGTAGAGGGGGAACCAGGGAGCTAAACACATCGGAGAAAAAGTCATAAAATATTTATAGAAGCGAGAGAGAGAGAGAGAGAGAGAGAGAGAGAGAGAGAGTCAGAGTCAGTCATATCCCGTTGGTAAAAAAAAAGTGGCTGGAGTCCAGCTGCCATGTCGGGATCGATTATATTGCAGATTCTTTTCTGGGTCCTGTCGAGAACCCAGTGAGTTGAATAGTTGCGGTGTCTGACCAGATGTGAGAACGGTTTCAATGCATGGGTGGATGGTTGATTTATATATGTGCAAGATGGGACTTACTGGCCCGACACAATGACCCAAATTTCCTAGCAGCAGATTTAGCTATTGATTCAATATAGTCGTTCCACTTGAGATCGGCTTCCAAAGTGAGACCGAAGAGGCACAGTGTACTGCTTTCGGGAAGACTAGCTCGATCCATGCTGATGGGGGGTAGGTGGGGTGTCTATGGTGGTTGAAGGATAGCAAATTCGTTTTGAAAGCATTAAAAATTAAGAGGCCACGTCTTACCCCAGTCCACCACAGATTGGAGGTCTTTCTCGAGATCAGCAGAGAGAATATGTTTGTCTACCTTGTCAGATTTCTTACTGAGGCGGGAGTAAATGGTGATGTCGTCAGCGAAAATGCCTACTTTGGATTTGATCACACCAGCGTGAAATATGAAATATAATAAATATGAAATCTAAACTTATATATAAATGGAACTTTGTCTGTGTGTGTGTGTGTGTGTGTGTGTGTGTGTGTGTGTGTCCGTTACCTATAGACTCCGAAACGGCTGAACCGATTTTCTTGAAAATTTACACAGTTGTACTATAATTGTCTGCGAGTGTTCTTAGCTAGGTTTTGTGTCGAGGTACGCTTGATAAATATCGAAAATCGATAATCGAAAAAATCGGATTATAGAAGGAGTGGTCCGATTTTAATCACATTTGATGCACTCATAGTCAAAGACATAAGAAACGATATTCAAAAGTTTTAAGGTTGCAGTTCTTACAGTAATGCAGAAAGTCGATAATATATATATATATATATATATATATATATATATATATATATATATATATATCAACCTGTTGATATTCATCTATGTTATATTAAAGACTCCCGTTAACGCCTAGCAAAACACTTAAGAATTTAACGCGTCTAAGAGCGAGAAAATCTTTGAAAATAAAGTGTTAAGTATAAAAAGTGAACAGAAAGTAGTTAATATAAAAATTCATAAGATTCATCGATTACCTTCTGCAGATCAACTACGAAACAGCATCTCTCAACAACAACAATATACGTGGATAACATGAAGAGAAAAATAACGATATAATCAGGATGTTGCCTTTCCACACAACATCAAATAAAAGATTAGAACAGAAACCCATTCAATACTGGAATACTGGTAATCATCTCGAGAGATCTATTTTTCTTTAAAAGTTTCATTTTATAGCAATATTTTATTAATTTTTCTAAGTATAACTGTCTGTTCAATGATTAGCGAATGTTAGCGTTAAAGGGGATCTGTTGATCTCACCCTTACCATTACGTTATTATTTCCCTGTACACTGATATATCTGACTTCTTTTTTCTGTTGTATCACATACACACTAGAGTCCATTTGATCAAGAAGCGGTCAGTATTATGACCAAGGAACTGCCTGAAGCAGTATCCTGTCAACTTTTACGTTTCATTCCCGCATCAGATCTGAACTTGAACAGTGCATTCGCATGACTTGCTTGTAGCGTAAAACTTGATTAGTATTCCACAGCGAACGATTGACTAAATATTTCCAGTGACATTTTGCATTATATTTTTTAATCGTATCACCCCGAGCAAGGAGGTAACGCCACTGATGTGCAAGGGGCTACATAAGAGTAAAAAGATTAGGAAGCTACATAAGAGTAAAAAGATAAGGGGGGGCTACATAAGAGTAAAAAGATCGGGGTGGCTACATAAGAGTAAAAAGATTAGGGGGCTACATAAGAGTAAAAAGATTAGGGGGCTACATAAGAGTAAAAGGATTAGGGGGCTACATAAGAGTAAAATGATTAGGGGGACTACATAAAAGTAAAAAGATTAGGGGGGCTACATAAGAGTAAAAAGAGTAGGGGGCTACAAAAGAGTAAAAAGATTAGGGGGCTACATAAGAGTGAAAAGATTAGGGGGCTACATCAGAGTAAAAAGATTAGGGGGCTACATAAGAGTAAAATGATTAGGGGGGCTACATAAGAGTAAAAAGATCGGGGTGGCTACATAAGAGTAAAAAGAGTAGGGGGCTACATAAGAGTAAAAAGATTAGGGGGCTACATAAGAGTGAAAAGATTAGGGGGCTACATAAGAGTAAAATGATTAGGGGGGCTACACAAGAGTAATAACATTAGGGGGCTACATAAGAGTAAAAAGATTAGATAGGAGGAGAGTAAGGAGAAAGACGAACCAGTTAAAAAGGAGCAAAAGAAGGATGGGAATGCAGGTGTGATGACAGTTGCAAAAGTGGAGAGAAAGGAAAGGATATGTAGAGGTGTGTAGAAAGAACTAGAATCAAGTGGTAAGGAGATGAGTATTGACATTGCATTTAAATTTCTGGAAGTTGTAGCCGGCAGGAAAGCAAGAATTGGAAGCGAGTTCCACAGGCGGGAAGTGCGAGAAAATAAGCTGCAGGCGTAGAATTGTTGTCTGCCTTTGGTCGATCTGTGAACGGGGGAGACCCAGTTGCCAGTCTGGTTGCACGAGTAAACACCAGTTGCAGGGGCCCCAGTGACTTAAAGTTCCTTGGAGCAGAAGCCATTAAAGTATTTATAGAACAGACAGAGGGAAGCCACATCCCGTCGGTGGGAAAGTGGCTGGAGTCGAGCCACCAAATCGGTAGCTATCACATTACTGATTCTCCTTGTCAAGAACACTGAGATGAACAGCGGGGGCGTCTGACTATATATGACAGCAGTATTCCATGCACGGACGAATGGTTGATTTGTATATATGCAGGATGAATTCAGGCAGAAAAAGCATCCTGGCCCAACACAGTGACCCTTCCTAGCAGTGGATTTAGCTATTGACTAATAATAATGTAATGGTTTCACTTGAGATCGGAAGAGAGGGTAAGGCCGAGGTGCTGCAGTGTATTGCTCTCAGGGAGAGTTGCTTGGTCCATACTTATGGGAGGCAGGAGAGGTTGCCTGTGATGATTGACAGACAGCAGCTTGATCTTGGATGCATTGAAATTTACAAGCCACTTTTCTTAAAAATACATTTTGTTAGAAGTTAAAATAAAAATAATTATCTAAACTAATGTAATAAATGGAACTTTGTCTGTGTGTGTGTGTGTGTCCGTTACCTATAGACTCCGAAACCGGTGAACGGATTTTCTTGAAAATTTACACAGTTGTACTATAAGCGTCTGCGAGTGTTCTTAGCTAGGTTTTATGTCGAGGTACTCTCGATAAATATCGAAAATTGATAACCGAAAAAATCGGTTTATTGAAGGAGTGGTCCAATTTTATTCAAATTTGATACACCCATAGACAAAGACATAAGGAACGATATTCAGAAATTTCATGGTTGCAGTTCTTACAATAGTGCAGAAAATCGATAATATGTCGGTTTTATGTCGAGGTACTCTCGATAAATATCGAAAATTGATAACCGAAAAAATCGGTTTATTGAAGGAGTGGTCCAATTTTATTCAAATTTGATACACCCATAGACAAAGACATAAGGAACGATATTCAGAAATTTCATGGTTGCAGTTCTTACAATAGTGCAGAAAATCGATAATATATATATATATATATATATATATATATATATATATATATATATATATAAAAGGCAAGATATTTGTGTGTGTGTCTGTTTATCTGCCTGTATGTCTGTATTTTTTCAGCCCTTTTATTTTAGTTTTTGCTTCGGGTTTGACTCTAAGTAGGTATAATTGTAGTTCTTAGTCTCAGCCATGATACCATTTACTCAGAGGACTTATTTAGCTTTCAAAATTCATTTTACGACGAAAAAGCGTATTCAATATTGATACCAGGAAATCAAAATTTGACTTACATGCATTCATTTTTCTTTCAGTCTACGGTTTCGCTTTAACTGGAAACAACTATTGCTTTTTAGTCTTTCGTGCCAACGTCCAAAAAGTCTGAGCTCCAGGACCATGGATTTGTTTTAAAGCTTTTATTACACCCGGGCAACGCCGGGCTATACTGCTAGTTTAAATATAGAGTGTGGTTAAAATTGGGAAATGTGAAAGAAAATAGTATAAAATGAATTTTTGAATAAGATTAAAGAGTATCGATTACATAGATCAGTGGTATTTGAAACGGGAGACTTGTAATCGGGATGGTGAATGTAAGCCTCAATTGGTACAAAGTTTGGCGATTAGATTTTATCAATTACCGAAAAGAACACTTCACCCACCAGAAAAATGTGCTTAGCGCCACGGGAAATAGTTTATTAGGTAACTATCAAAAAGGAAGAAGATTCGCTCTTTATTAATACACTAGCACGATTAAATTTACTATTTCCACTAATCAAAATACTAGGGTGTATTTCAAACAGAAGTTATATTCAGTGGAATCTAAAATTTTGATATTTTTTTAAATTTTCAGTTTTTCGGCCATTTTTGAGCGATCGACACTTTTGTAAACAAAAGTTAATTTTCGGTTTTAAAAATTTTGCAAAAATAAAATATACATCTCTCACTCGTTATTTTTAGAAAATGATCAAACTTAAAATTAAATTCATTTGATTTGTAAATAAAATCTATTTTTAATGAATTAATAACCAAAGACACTGAGTAACTGGAAGAAATTGAAAAAGACGTTTGAAATTTTAATTAACAAAAAATTAGAACAATTCTTATAAAAATTCTTTATTCATCGGATTTCTTTTCTTCTTTAGAATAAGATATTCCAAAATTATATTATCTATAAAAAAAATTAAAACTTTATCTACATTAAAAAAACATATCGTAGTTTTAATGCATTTTTGATTTTACGATTCGAAGCAGATTTTCGGAAAAATGGTCCCGTAATAAAAAAAAATTTACAGTGCGTAATGAATCCTGCATTTAGCTAATAGATAAAACATTGGCATAAATAATGTATTTCAAGAAGTTTTATGCAATTAATTGAAGTGAGGGGTAACAGATGTAAAAGAAATAAATTTACCAAGTTGTTCTAAAAATAATAATAACATAAATAATTTCCTTCATTTGGGAATAAGTCCGAAAAGTTTCAATAAAATCAGACAGTTGATTTTTGCAAGAATTTTTAAGTTAATGAGTCTTTCAACTCCAACAAACGACATGATTAATATTACATTTTGCTTAAAAGTCACATTACGTAAACATAGCGTGAATCGCTGACGTAAAAAAAAAGAAGAAATTTTAGTTCAAGTTGCGAGAATCGATTGGCTGAATAGTTGAATGGAGTCAAATTCTTGTAATGTATGAAGTTGTTTTAATTCCCGTAAATTCTCGCAATGTATAACTCAGTTTTAATTTTTTAATAATTAAAAGTTGTTTTAATTCTCTTAAATACTCATAATGTATAAAGTTGTTTTTAATTCCCGTAAATTCTTGTAACGTATGAAGTGGTTTTAATTCTCGTAATGTATAAAATTGTTTTTTTTTCTTAATGTATAAGCTGGTTCAATTCTTGTAATATATAAATATGTTCTAATTACCGTAAATTATCGTAATATATAAAGTTAATTCTTGTTCCCTGTTTGGGATGTGGTTTCCGGCTTTCTCTCTCCCAACCTTTTCACTCTTTCGTTTTTTTCTTTTGTTTTTCAATTGGAGTAGATAGACTAAACAAACTATCGCCCGGTTCACACTCCACCCTCGTCTATTGAACAGGTGTAGAGGCTCATCCCTTGTTCCCTGTTTAGCATGTGGTTTCCGGCTTTCTCTCTTCCAACCTTTTCACTCTTACGTAGCCCCCTGCACATCAGTGGCGTTACCGCTTTGATCGGGGTGATATGATTAAAAAAAATAATTCTCGTAATCAGAAAATCTGTTTTCAATTCTTGCAATGTATAAAGATGTTTAAGTTCTCGTAAATCCTCGTAATATATAAAGTTGTTTCATTCTCTCACTTGAGAAATTATCAGATTTAATATTTTCTTTGGAAATAAAAAACATATAGAAACAGTTCCCTTAATTTTACTAAAAGGAAATCTCTTTCTTTAATGTTTTTTTTTATTATTTTACATTCATTAATCAAGCAGGTACGGAATTTTAAATATCTAAGAAGTGTTATAACAGAAGACGCAAAGTGCGACACTGAGATCCGAAGGCGAATTGTCATGGCGAAAGAAGCATTCCAGAAGGTGAGTAAAGTATTAAGAAACAGGACAGTTTCACTAGAAACAAAGAAGAGGGTACTGGATTGCTATGTGATGTCGGTTCTTCAATATGGCAGTAAATGTTGGAAAATATCTTCGAAGATGAAGGAAAAACTTGAAGCAGCTGAAATGTGGTTCGACAAAAGGATGCTGCGGATATCATGGACCGAGCATGTTTTGGAAAGGATGGAGAAGAAAAAAAAATTAATACTGAGCATCATGAAGAGACAACTGAAGTTCCTGTGTCATGCAATGAGGAAGGAGGGCTTGGAGAACCTGATACTAACTGGCCAGATAGAGGGAAAAAGAGACAGGAAAAAGCAGCGGATAACGTATTTGAAGGACCTGATCAGGTAGATGACGGATCGCGGGTTGCATGATGTAACTAGTATTTATTTAATCTTAATTTCATCTTTATTTACATTAGTAGTAATAATATCTTGAAGATTTGTTAGAAAAATAACTTCAATCAAGCAAGGCACAAAAACGTAATAATAAAAGAACAAGAATTAAGTAGACACAAGATAATAATTGACATCGCGTTTCAATTTTTGAATATCAAAGATGACTTGGAAGTAAAAAGTTGGAAGAGAGTTCAACAGGCGAGAGAAGAAACTTTTAGTATAGAACATACGGTTTTAACGAAGTAGTTCCACTGCAAATTGATGTAACCTTTCCGCCAATCTAGTAAGTTCAGTGAAGGGACATACGTGATAAACGTTTTGGTGATCATGTCTGTTCCGAAACATAATTGAAAGATTTGTCCGCCATTATTTTCTGTGATAAAGTGGTTACCAACCAAGGCTATAGAACTTTAATCTGTCCTAATATTTAACCCATAGATGGAGGGAGATGAGCCGGATTAGTAACTTCCCCAATAGTATTTGCGCGTTAGTGAATGCAGCAAATTCAACTGGAATTCGATCTAGGCTCTTCGAATTCTCTTTCTGATATTTACTACCCCACAAGACACAATCTAGTGATGCTCTTAAAATCATAAAGCCTAGAGACCATATAAGGAAAGTTCGGTAAAAAATAACGATGAAAGTATTTAAAAAAAGCACAGGGAAGCTAAATTACGAAGGTAGGAAAATGATCAAATCAAAATGTAAGGTCAATAACATTACATATTCTTCTTTAGATTGTTTTGCAAATAATGATTAATTTTAGCAGAATGAGCACATAACCTAAGGTTTTAGTAGTTCATGGAATTCATGGTTGGATGGAGTGAAGAGGATCTAAACTTATTTATAAATGGAACTTTATCTCTGTGTGTGTATGTGTGCAGGTGTGTGTGAGTGTGTGTGTGTGTGTGTGTGTGTGTGTGTTCGTTATCTATAGACTCCGAAACGACTGAACCGATTTTCTTGAAAATTTACACAGTTGCACTATAAGCGTCTGCGAGTGTTCTTAGCTACGTTTTGTGTCGAGCTACCACCCCCCGATAAATATCGGAAATCGATAATTGAAAAAATCGGGTTATAGAAGGCGTGGTCCGATTTTAATCAAATCTGATACACTCATAGACAAAAACATAAGAAAAGATATTCAGAAGTTTCAAGGTTGCAGTTCTTACAATAGTGCAGAAAATCGATATATATATATATATATATATATATATATATATATATATATAAAGGCAGGATGTTTGTGTGTGTGTCTGTTTATCTGTCTGTATGTCCTTTATACAAATCCACAATTTTATCCAATTCTCACCAAACTTCACACAAATATTTTTTAGGCTGAGTCTGAGTTCCAGGACCATGGATTAGTTTTAAAGCTTTCATTACACTCGAGTAACGCCGGGCTATACTGCTAGTATATATATATATATATATATATATATATATATATATATTAAATAAATAAAACTCAGTACTTGGATACAGAAAGATATAAAAAAAGGATTAGGACAAGAACTATTTTATCTTTTATGAGGCATCAAAATAAAGTTGAAAACCACCCTTGTCCTAATACCGGTCGTGTGCAAAAGTATTAGTACAGGAGTGATTTTCCTAAAAATCTCACTGAAATTCAAATAAAGGGTGAAAAGCCAAGTAAATTTCTAATAAATATTGATTATTTAAAACCAGGTGTAAAAGAAATGTGTCAAAAAGAAGTTATAATGAATTTTACTATTTTCTATTAAACAAGTTATTTTGAAACTACTCATTATTCTATTATCCTTGGATATGACTGACTTTTTTCTTATTCTCCAATCTCGAATTGATATATCTCATGTTAATTCGCAAGAGACACTTTGGGAACAAATACAAGCTGCTTAGCAGGAAATACCATTAAATATATTGAAGAAGCTTGTGATGTCAATGCCCGACAGAATGAGGGCTGTGATCAAAGCAAAAGGCTATAATACCAAATATTAAATTTATTTTGTAACAAATATTTTTTCTTGTTAAAGCCTTTGTTGAGTAAATCAAATAAAATTCCTTTACTTAAATTGTTTATTTTCTGTCAATATGCCTCATAAAAGATAAAATAGTTCTTGTCCTAAGACCTTTGTATAGTACTGAATATAAAATAAAAACAAAGAAAAAGTTATGGCTAATGAGAACGTATAAAAACGCTTGGTATAATACAGAGATTGGAATTGGTGACATTCGAACCCATATTTCTAATTTAAAAGTGCGTTTCCATGACAAAATGTTCAAATGACTGGGCGAAGAATAATTCTCCGAATATTTTCCTATTCTTCCAAAATATAGATATTGCTTTTAACTGGAAACTTATTGGTCTTCATGTGTCTCGCCCCTTCAAGACATAAGCAATCATAGCTCTCTACACCTCTTTATTATTTAGCAGTTTTTCTTTGCTCTAAGGCTTTCGCCACCTGATCCGCGATTCATTCACAGAAGTTCAACTATCACTTGAGCCGTGAATATGCCCCGGTGGCGGTTAATTTTTCCAAGCGCTTCTTCTTCACTTCCACCATCTATTCCTGATTCGGAGCATGAGTCCATTTTCTTGACATTTTGGTGCTTACTAGAACAATTAACATGGATGTAGTTTTCGGAAAGGCAGTGGAAAGCTACATTACATTGGTTGGAAAGCAACCCAAGTCGAGATACCAATGAGACTGCAGATTCTTCACTGTATTTTAGGACGTCTAAATATATAGCAAAAGTACGAAATTAGATGTGGCAGTAATTTTCAAAGATTTATAAATATGTAGGATAGATTCTAGCTAGAAAAATTGTCTAACATGACTTTCTTAGCAGCTGACCTAATCTTTCTTAGCAGCTGACCTAATCTTTCTTAGCAGCTGACCCGAGAAGATGCAATGTGTTACTATCCTGGGGGTTAGCATAAGCCATGTTTCTGCAAAAATATATATTACTCATTCGTAATGGTAAAATTATACTCTGTGTTAATTTTATATGAGTCTCTTTTACACTTTAAATTAAAAATATATAACCTTCAATCTGAATATGAAAAATGGGTAATGAAATTTGGAATGAAAGATTGATTTTTGAACAGACAGTACAGCTATGGTTTCTAAAGTCCGCAGTGGAAACACAAGACTTAAAGATCAGAGCATGAGTTTGAGTTTTGTTTAAAAGTATATAAACCTCTGTAGGTTATTTAATGCCAAAAAGGTAGATTTTAAAGATATTTTTCAATGTTCTGTTTTTTTTTTGTTTTTGTTTTTTTTATAAGCGATTCACCCCGAGCAAGGCATGTCACTTCCACTACTGCGGCAGGGGACTACATAGAGTCGAGAAAGGATGATTAAATATAGGAAATGTCAGAGGGTGGGTGATAGGCGGGTAAGGATACAGAGAATGAGGGTTGGGTAGATGAGAGTGAGTGGGAATTAGTATGATAGGAGGTGTCTATTGACCCTACATTTAAACACCTGGAGATTGTAGCTGTCGGGAAAGCAGACTCGTGGAAGGGAGTTCCACAGGCGGGAAGCACGAGAAAAGAAGCTGTTGGAGTAGAATTTACGGTTGCATCTTATTTGTTTAACTGTAAAATGGTGGGACCTAGTTGCTAATCTAGTATCTCGTGTAAATTCATGCTTAGGCGGCACCAGAGATCAAAGCTCATCGGAGCAGAAGCCATGAAAGTACTTGTAGAAGAGGCACAGGGAAGCCACATCACGCCGGTGAGAGAGTGGTTGCAGCCGGTCTGCCAAGTCAGTGAAAAAGATGATTTAGTCGGATTTTGATGATATTTTTCGTTTGTTTTTTTAGAAACTGAAGAAGCTTCCTAGTTTTGTATTAAAAATGTGTTGTGGGATCCCCCATTGTATATGATAATGGACTCGACTAAATGTACATAAACTCCTGCCATCAAGAGAACGGAAGTCCCAGCCGGAATTTGCCGCTGTTACTATGACACTGTCAGCTCTCTGCCTTCGGGTAGAGGGCGCTTTCTGCTTCCGAGCAGAGAGCACTAACCCAGTCGTGGTTTCGCCGAAGGGTAGAATCACGACTCGGTAAAAATAGACAGACATTTTTTGGCCCGGCTATATGGCCGTAAAAATCTACTAGAAAATGACCTTGTGCCACATGTAACCTTGCGTGGGAAGGTTGGTAAATACCGTCGCAGTCGGCAATTGCCTCTGCTACTATAACACTGTCAGCTCTCTGCCTTCGGGTGGATAGTGCTCTCTTCTTTCGGGCAGAGAGCACTAACCCAGTCGTGGTTCCGCCGAGGGGTAGAATCACGACTGGGGAAAGATAGACAGATATTTTTGGCCCGGTTATATGGCCGGGAAGACTCATATTTAAAAGACCGTGTGTCACATCTCGCCTTACGTAGGAAGGTGGGTAAATACCGTCGTAGTCGGCATTTGCCTCTGCTACTATGACACTGTCAGGTCTCTGCCTTCGGGTGGAGAGCGCTTTCTGCCTTCGGGCCGAGAGCACTAACCCAGTCGTGGTTCTGCGGAAGGATAGAATCACGACTGGGGAAAGATAGACAGATATTTATGGCCTGGCAATATGGCCGGGAAGACCCACATTAAAAACACATTTTGTCACATCTCGTCTTAAGTGAGAAGGTGGGTAAATACTGTCGCAGCCGGCATTTGCCTCTGCTACTCTGACACAGCTGTCTGCCTTCGGGTGAAGAGTGCTATCTGCTTTATGGCAGAGAGAACTAACCCAGTCGTGTTTCCCCCGAAGGGTAGAATCACGACTAGGAAAAGATAGACAGATATTTTTGGCCTGGCTATATTGCCGTGAAGACCCACATTGAAAAGACTTTGTGTCACATCTCACCTTAGGTGGGAAGGTGAGTAAATACCGTCGCAGTCGGCATTTGTATCTGCCACAATGACACTGTCAGCTCTCTGCATTCGGGTAGAGAGCGGTCTCTGCTTACGAGACCCACATTAAAAAGATCTTGTGTCACATTTTGCCTTAAGTAGGAAGGTGACTAAATACAGTTGCAGTAGGCAGTTGCCTCTGCTACTATTGACGCTGTCCGCTATCTACCTTCGTGCTGCGAGCGATCTCTACTTTTGGGCAGAGAGTACTAACCCAGTCGTGCTTCTGGCGAAGGGTTGGGAAATATAGACAGATATCTTTGGCCGGGGAAGACCCACTGAAAATAGATCTTGTGTCACATCGCGCCTTAAGTGGGAAAGTCGGTAATTACCGTTGCAGTTGACAATACAGAGTATTCCTAGAGATCCTTTACAATTATCGGAGAGTACCGGAACTGATACATAAGTTCCGAGAGATACCAAAGTTAACCAGAGACCAGAGTAGCTCTGAGCTCTATCCAGCTAGAATAATATACATGGATATACTATTTCCAAAGACTTCACTTCAAGACTTGTATATATATATATATATATATATATATATATATATATTTTCTGACTAATAATATTCCTGGATTTACTAACCTGCATTCAAATTTGCATATTACGTTCAATATAACCTACTTTTTTATCTCCATATCTGCTTTGTTGTCCAGTATTTTGTGTGGTTCCTCATCCGGAATCCACAACAAAATGTTTTGCTGGTAATAATTTTTTTCTTCAAAACTATATTCTTGGTAATACTGTTTCTTTAAAATTGTATGTTTTTCCACAAAAGCTTATTTTAGACATTCATTGAGTTTGGACCTCAGTTCGAGGGTTAAGTATTTGCCTATAGCTGGGACCCTAACAGGTGCTACTACTGTGGGTCAGGGTGGACCTGGGAACAATAGCAATTAAGAGGTGGATCTATGCTCTTCGCAACCTCCCAATCAGAGGTCTTGCTGACGGATGCAGTTTACGGTCATACCCAGGACCATCTTTAAGGTCAAGTTTGGATATGACGGCTATTTGCATGTGATATAATCAACATCTGAAAATACTAGTCGGACAAAACCCGCGTTTAATTGTCAGAGAATTATTTCAGATAATGATTGTCTGCATATTAACAATATCTTACCACCGCAAGAAAATTGGCAAAAAGAAAAAACTCCTAAAATGTGTACCCCATGAACTCAAGTGAAACTAATAGAATTTGACGTTATGAAGTGTGCTTGATGCTGCAACGGTGAGATTTGAATAATCGATTTCTTGATCGAATACCGCCTTTTGACAAGAAAAAAATCATTTAGACCATCGTAAACGATCGATTCGAAGAATTTATCATGACGAAGGACCCAAACACTTTACAAAACCTAAATTTCACCAACAGAAAGCTATGTTCCACCATTGATGTTTTCTATTACAATGTTCTTGAAACTAATCAGAACGTCACTGACGATGTTTCGTTCCGGCAACTAGATGAAATCCACATCGAGTTAAGCAAAAATTTGACCAACGCTGCTTAATCGGCGAGATTCAATTCTTCTGCGGGACAATGCGCCGCCACACTATGCCATGATGACACTACAGAAGCATAGTGAATTGAGATACGAGAATGTCACATCAGCCACATTCCCCTGATCCCTTGTCTCCTTATTACAACTTTTCATGCGTTTTGACAATATTCTTTCAATCAAAAGATATTCTGAAACATCGTGAATATGGCAACAAAGACAAGGCAACTGTCTGAACAGTGTAAATAAAGTAAAGGAATTATATACAGCTGATATACTCTCCGACATTCTTCAGGTGATTGGAATTTCGAACTGAACCCTTGATTTCGTTCTCCAGTATAGATTGTTCTTGTTCCATTAGCCATCCCGTTTTGACATGCCTAGGTTTTTCGTTTCCCTATTCTGTACTCTGGTACTGAACTCACATCACGTTGGGTCAAGTTCTTGGCCCAGTAGATAAAAGTATTGGTTGGATCCAGAGTTGAGTTGAATGGGGATAACTGATCCTGAGATTTCTAGTAGAGGCATGCCTCATAGAACTAGAACAATGTAATCTAATGAACAAATTAAAGTGTTCAGCTCGAAGTTCTAATCACTGAAAGAAGATCAGAACGTAAAACAAACGAAAAGTTGTGAATAGAGCAACAAAGATGAGGACAACAGTCCGAACAATGTATAGAGTGTAAATAATTATAATACGTCATCTCAGAAATATAGACTAAATATATGTAGGAAGTCCCGTTGAGAAGGATCAAAGTTAGCAGTAAATGAAACAATGTTATGGGTAAAAGTTTATTACTTTCAATGTTGGATCATGTTTGTTGACTCATGGCAATTATAGCCTGGATTGAATGCTATGGATGTGGAAAATATTTGGTTTCAACAGAACGGCGTCACTTGCCACACAGCCTGAATTGAATGCTATGGATATCGAAGATTTTTGGCTCCAATTGGACGGCGTTACATGCCACACAGCTTGAATTGAATGCTATGGATGTCGAAGATTTTGGCTCCAATAGGACGGCGTTACATGCCACACAGCTTGAATTGAATGCTATGGATGTCGAAGATTTTTGGCTCCAATAGGACGGCGTTACATGCCACACAGCCTGAATTGAATGCTATGGATATCGAAGATTTTTGGCTCCAATAGGACGGCGTCACATGCCACACAGACTGAATTGAATGCTATGAATGTCGAAGATTTTTGGCTCCAATAGGACGGCGTTACATGCCACACAGCTTGAATTGAATGCTATGGATGTCGAAGATTTTTGGCTCCAATAGGACGACGTTACATGCCACACAGCTTGAATTGAATGCTATGGATGTCGAAGATTTTTGGCTCCAATAGGACGGCGCCACATGTGACACAGCCTGAATTGAATGCTATGGATGTCGAAGATTTTGGCTCCAATAGGACGGCGCCACATGCCACACAGCTTGAATTGAATTCTGTGGATGTCGAATATTTTTGGCTCCAATAGGACGGCGTCATATGCCACACAGCCTGAATTGAATGCTATGGATTTGGAAATTTTTTGGTTCCAACAGAACGGCGTCACTAGCCACACAGCTAATGCAACAATAGCTAAATTCAATGAATTAGTTCCCAGGTCTCGTCATTTCTCGAAATAGTAATGTCAATTTGCCACCACGACTGTGCGACTTGACGCCTCTGAGTTTCTTCCCTCGGGGTCATCTCAAAAGTAAGCTCTATGCTCACAAGCCAACGACAATTCAACAGCTGAAGGATGAGATAATAAGGCGTATTGGTAAGATCAAGGAGCAACTATGCAGACATGTCATTAAAAGGTTTGACCGTCGAGTGGAGGTATGGTGCCAAAGGAATATTATTTTTTCCTCCATAATTGCCATGATTTAAATAACATAATCCAATAATGAAATCAATAAAATTTAAGAAATAACGTATTAATGGGACACTTTGGTTTGGTTTGGTTTAACGACCCATCAACCATTTTGGTCACTTAAGGGTCAGTCTTTAAAAATAATTTGTTGTTAATATATTTTTCATTCAAAAAGTTGGTAACATTTTTCATTCAAAAAAGGTTTTGTTGGCAAATACTTTCATAGCATTTTGACCCCAGTTTGGGGGGGTCAACTATTTACCCATAGCTGGGACCCTAACAGGTGCTACCACTCTGGGTCAGGGTGGACCTGGGAACAACAGCAATTAATAGGTGGTTCCATGATTCTCACAACCTCCAAATCAGAGGCCTTGCTGCCGGATGCAGTTTATTGTCATACCCAGGACCACTTAATGAAACACTCTATATAATTCCATAATCAAAAACATTACTTTCGTCCTAAGATGTACTTCTTAAGGCGAACCGCGTTACGCAGAATAAAAAACGAAATAAATATACGGACTGTCCGAATAAATACGCGATAAAAAGCAAGTAAAAAGAAAGTTGAAAGGGTATTATGATCAAAAATGAAAAGAAAGTAATATGTGATGTCAGTTTTTCAATACGGCAGTGAATGCTGGACAATATCATCGAAAATAAGGACAAAACTGGAAGCAGCGGAAATGTGGTTCTACAGAAGGATGCTGCGGATATCGTGGACTGAGCATGCAAGCAACGATGAGGTGTTGGAAAGAATGGCAACAAAAATTAATAATGAGCATCAGAAAGAGATAACTGAAGTTCGTGGGACACGCAATGAGGAAGGAGTGCTTGGAGAACCTGATACTGACTGGCTAGATAGAAGGAAAGAGAGACAGAGGAAGGCAGCGGATAACATATTTGCAGGGTCTGATCAGGTGGATGACGGAACGGGGGTAGCCAGAAGTAACAGGAGCAAACATACTAAGAGCTACAAGGGATAGGGAGACGTAGAGAACCATGATCGCATACGTCCTGAAGGGACAGGGCACATAGAAGAAGAAGAAGAAGAAGAAGAAGAAGAAGAAGAAGAATCACGAATGATAGAAGCTATTCTTTTTTTTTTTTGTTCATTTGCTATCAAACTTTGTTTATTCGCAATTGGATTCCATATCGAGGACTGACAATTAAAATCTCTCATCCTATGAAACAAATATTAAAACGGATGGACTAATTCAATAATTCATCACACTCTGAAAATAAAAATTTATTTTTCCAAAATTATGAACATTAATTTATGAACAAGGTAATTAATCCTATAAAACAAATTTTATACCAGATTTAACGTAGGAACTGGAACTGAAAAAAATATGTTTCTACGATAATTAGAAATGTTGGCTAATGAATAAAGTTTGAAATTCTATAAAACATGTTGTAAAATAGACAGCATAATGAAAATGGGATTGAAATGAAGTAAATTTATTTTTCTTTAAAATTACAGCATTAGCTGCGTAGTTAAAACGTCTAGGGATGTGATGGTACAATGAATATCGGCTGGAATAGAAAATCGGAATGTCGAGTTCGAATTCCACTTGAGATCATTACATTAATTTGGGAAAGGTTAGAATTCATTTGCTTTCCCTCGGAATACGGGTTAAATAGTAGTAATTGTATTTAAAAAAATGTCATTGTTATCAATATTTACTTTAAAAAAGAGAGACGTATTTATTACGATCCAAACATGTTTCGGCTTGAAATAATCGACAAAAAGTTGATAAGCCGTAAAAAAAAATCAAGTCCTTCAGTAGAAGGTTATCATGAATTCCTAGTTTAAATCTTATCAGAGTCGATTTGTCATGGTGATGATTTATAATAATTTTGATTGACATATATACGTGCGACACTGTTATAAAGTGGTTGAAAACTATGCCACATTAATTGACTGATTTCTTTTTTATGGCTTATCAACCCATCAGGTTATTTATAGACAGAAAATATTTGTAAACTGAAAGTATCTTTTGAAATATTAATGATTTAAATCTTACTAATTAACCCATAACTGGGGAGAGATAATGATGATTCATACTTTTCCGGAAAGCATTTGCGTGTAAGTAAATATAACGAACGGGAATGTATCTCTGCTTTCCGTTTAGCAATTCCAAGCCATCATCCATTATACCTCCTGCACATCCAAGCTTACAACACCTGCTATTCGCGAGCTATCACCCATCTAGATAGTAACCAGGATTGAGGTTTTTAACATTGGTGACCATACGATAATCGGTATTTCAGTGTGATGGGGCCGCAAACATTGAGGTTTTGAAGATATTAACTAATCGAGCAGAAAGTTTATCTGAGGCCTTGTTCAAGAAGAATTAGTTTCCATCACACTCCAAACTCTCTCGCATAGTAGCAAAGCATCCACATTCCTCCCGTATTCCATCAACTAGAAGTACGTTTCACAACATTGCTTCTTCCCGCGAACCACTTCCCTGTGGACGGCTTACGGCCTATCATGTTGTATACACCAGTTCTCACTCGATCACCGAAGTTAAGCAACATTGAGCCTGGTTAGTACTTAGATGGGTGACCGCTTGGAAATACCAGGTGCTGTAAGCGTTTAGTGACGGATGTGCGTGCTTACGGACATATCACGTTGTATACACCGGTTCTCGCTCGATCACCGAATTTAAGCAACGTTGAGCCTGGTCACTACTTAGATGGGTGACCGCTTGGGAATACCAGGTGCTGTAAGCGTATAGTGACCGATGTGCGTTGTGGTGCAGTGGATATCGGCTCGGAAAGAGAAATCGGTAAGCCGAGTTCGAATTCCATTTGAATACCCTGCATTCACTTAAGCACTGGTACCTTTGGGAAAGGTATTAATCTGTCCCTTCCCTCCAGTTATGGGTTAAAAAACAAGGGTAGGACTTGGGGACCCTGCTCTTAAAAACAAATCCCAATGAATCTTGATACTCAAAAAGAAAAATGTTGTAAGAATAAAATAACCTTACCCAAAATCATTAATTATGACCTTAAATGATCCCATAGGATTGATAGGTCGTTAAGTGCCACATGTGATACACGCTTTGATGATCATGTCTCAAAAGAGACATTTCTGACTGGGCAGATGATTATACGCAGTATGTTGCCATTACTTTCTGTGGTAGATTGGTTGACAACCAAGGCTATTGAAACCAATCTGTTCTGATATTTCTTTCTTTCTTTCTACGATAGTTCCTTTTTCTTTCTTTCTTTCTTTTTTATTTCCTTCTTTCTTTTTCCTCTATCTGTTCATTTCTTTCTTTCTTTCTTTCTCCGACTGTTCCTTCTTTCTTTCTTTCTTTCTTTCTTTCTTTCTTCGACTGTTCATCTTTCTTTCTTTCTTTCTTCGACTGTTCATTTTTCTTTCTTTCTTTTTTCTTTCTTTCTTTTTTCCATCTGTTAATTTCTTTCTTTTTTCTTTCCTTCTTTCTTTCTCCATCTGTTCATTTCATTCTTTCTTTTTTCTCCTCTGTTCTTTCTTTCTTTCTTTCTTTGACTGTTCATTTTTCTTTCTTTCTTTCTTTGACTGTTCATTTTACTTTCTTTTTCTTCCTTTCATTTTTCTCCATCTGTTCATATCTTCATTTCATTTTTCTTTCTCATATTTTTTCTTCGTTTTATTTTTTAAGCAATACATTTTTATACCTTAATTTACTTCATTTCTTTCTTTCTGTTCTTCTATTTTTATCTTGTGTGTTTGGTTATTTGTTTAGGACAAAGCTATTCACTAATAGATCGTTATTTCTTGCGTTTATTCTTTTTGGTTTTTCCTTCTCCATTCATTTTCCTCTCTCTATTTCGTTGCCTTTCTACTTTTCCGTCATTATTTCTTCTTCAGACTTTGCCTCAACATTTCTACTTGGATTCTTCCCTAAATCTTTCATCTTTGATGCTTTGTTTGCTTCCAAAATTAAAATTACAATATTTAAACATAATTTCTTACAATCATTCAATTTTTCAGCTTACATGAGACATTTTCAAAGATGTCAACTTACATATTGTTAACACAGAGAAACCATAATGATAATTTTGTTTTTATGTTTATATGGAAGATTTCTAAGCAACAACAAACTCGTACATTTAAGACGCTGTAAGCGAATGTCGCATCACAGCTCGTGACATCACATATGTTATAATTAATAACAGTAGGTACTGGTTTTTTTCCAATGGTTTTCCATACTTAATATTTCTTGTTTTCACTCTCGTTTAGCCATGTGTGACGTCATGAGCTGTGGTGTGACATTCGCTTCCAGCGTCTTAAATGCAGGAGTTTGTTGTTGCTTGGAAATCTTTCATATAAACATAAAAACAAAATTATCATTATGGTTTCTCTGTGTTAACAATATGTAAGTTGACATCTTTGAAAATGGCTCATGTAAGCTGAAAAATTGAATGATTGTAAGAAATTATGTTTAAATATTGTAATTTTAATTTTGGAAGCAAACAAAGCATCAAAGATGAAAGATTTAGGGAAGAATCCAAGTAAATAAAAATAAGAATCCATGTAAATAAAAATAGTTTGTTATTATGGTTTGTCTGTCATTTGTCTGTTCATTTATTGATAATGCTATTAAGCTTATCAGAGAATATGAAAAATATTTACATAAATTAAATATGCAAAACTTGTGTATACTACTTCATAAAAGATGCATTAATATATATATATATATATATATATATATATATATATATATATATATATATATATATAAACTATTGCCCGGTTCACACTCCACCCACGTCTATTGTACAGGTGTAGAGGCTCATCCCTTGTTCCCTGTTCAGGATGTGGTTTCCGGCTTTCTCTTTTTCCGGCGTGATATGATTAAAAAATATATATATACATTTAAACGAAAATTCAAATATCTTCAAACATTTAAAACAACATACCAGGCAATATACACAATTCCACAAAATCCTCGTCGAAAATACAAACATACTTAAACATGGAAGCAATAAAAACTAAAAATACTCGAAACCATATACATAAAACAGTTGAAACCTAATCGGAACAAAATTAACTACTAAATCTCCACAAACATTCACAAATGTCTATAATAAATAACAGATGCGACTGGTTATCCAAATGGCTTTCCACTCTCGCGTGGTCATGTGAGACGCCACAAGCTGTAGTGCGATTTTTGCTTCCAGCACGCTCGCACGTTTTCGTCAATCCTCCATACAAAGAAAATAGACGTCTACTACTATAGCTTTCCGCGAACTGCTTAATACAACCAATACAATTGTCATCTTTTATAATGGCTGATGTAAACAAAAAACTCAGAAAGGATTAAAAAACATGTACCAATATTGTGACTTTCTTTTCTCTTTCAACGATAATATTATTAAGCTTCTCAGACGATATGAAAAAAGCTTACATTAAATAAATCGACAAAACTTGACTATATTATTTAATGAAACATGCCTCATTGAAAAAACGCTGCCTAAATACACACGGTAGATAGATAGATAGATAGATAGATAGATAGATAGATAGATAAAGAACAGACTGAGATATAGATAGATAGATAGATAGATAGATAGATAGATAGATAGATAGATAAAGAACAGACTGAGATATAGATAGATAGATAGATAGATAGATAGATAGATGGATAGATAAAGAACAGACGAATGAGATATAGATAGATAGATAGATAGATAGATAGATAGATAGATAGATAGATAGATAGATAAAGAACAGACTGAGATATAGATAGATAGATAGATAGATAGATAGATAGATAGATAGATAGATAGATAGATAGATAAAGAACAGACTGAGATAGATAGATAGATAGATAGATAGATAGATAGATAGATAGATAGATAGATAATAGATAGATAGATAGATAGATAGATAGATAGATAGATAGATAGATAGATAGATAGATAGATATGAACGGACTTAGATAGATAGATAGATAGATAGATAGATAGATAGATAGATAGATAGATAAAGAACAGACTAGAGATAGATAGATAGATAGATAGATAGATAGATAGATAGATAGATGGATAGATAAAGAACAGACTGAGATATAGATAGATAGATAGATAGATAGATAGATAGATAAAGAACAGACTGAGATATAGATAGATAGATAGATAGATAGATAGATAGATAGATAAAGAACAGACTGAGATATAGATAGATAGATAGATAGATAGATAGATAGATAGATAAAGAACAGACTGAGATATAGATAGATAGATAGATAGATAGATAGATAGATAGATAGATAGATAGATATGAACGGACTTAGATAGATAGATAGATAGATAGATAGATGTCCCAAAAGTTACCGAATAGACTAAAAGGCTAATAACGTTTTTGTTTATTTAATATTTTTTCAGTTATTTTATGAAGAAAAAATTATAAATTAATCATGTAATGGTACACACCTGAAAACAAACACAAGTGGTAAAATCTTTGTCCCAAAATCAAAGAGTAATTATTCAAATTTAACTAGCATATCGTCACCATAACAATATGAGGGATTCTCTAAGTTTTGAGAATAATGGTACACTAGGTGGTCTTCTACGAAGTAGCCTACTACATACAGAATTTAAATGCATCAACCTGTTTACATATAACAAGAAGAAGTCAGTCAAGCGGCATACGTGATATACGCTTTGGGCGATCATGTCTCGAAAGAGAGATGACTGACTGGTCACAACATTATCGCACAGTAAGTTGCTATTGCTTTCCGCGGTAGACTGTTTGCCAGCTAAGGCTATAGAACCCAATCTGTTCTGTTATTTAACCCATAAATGCACCACAACACACATCCAACAAGAAAGAGAGAGCATCGTATACGACAATGTTGAAGTGTTAGGTCGCTCTCCACCATTTTAATAATAAATGAACTATTCCATGCACTACAAATAGTGGAAGTGTCAAGACCTCAGTGTTGTCGGCGGTAATGTCAGTTGGCATTTGCCACTGCAACTGTCAACACTCTACGGGTAGAGGGCGCTCTCTGCTTCCGAGCAGAGAGCAATAACCCAGTCGCGGTTCCGCCGAAGGGGAGAATCACGACTGGGCAAAAATAGACAGACATTTTTTGACCGGGCCATATAGTCCGGAAACCCCACTTATAACTGACTATGTGTCACATGTTGCCCTTAGTGGGAGGGACAACTAAATATAGGTGGCGTTAATGTCACAGTTTGCGATATACCAGTGCTAGAGTGATTGGAACTGTGCTAACAAGTCAGTCGGATACTTCCGGTAATCAACCGGAAGTGATTATAATCGGACTCTACATCGTACGAAGAGACGTACAATTAATACCTTGTTTCCTGTATGATTACTAACCTCACTTTGTAACTACTATTTTCTTCTGTAATACATTTATTTACCGCACAAGTCAACATTAAGTAATTGTCATATATGATACATCAACCTGAAGAATGCAGAATGAGATAAAAAAGATTGATCTTTTAATTATCAAATCAAATGTTAAGTAAAATTAACATTTCTGCACAGATGAAATTCTATTAAAATTGGACATTTCCATTCGTTTACAAAAACGTCGAAGTGTATTTCTGACGTATTCAAGCGATTATCGGACCTGACTTGTCTTCAAAGAATTTCTTTGAATCCTGAAGTCCTTTGAATTTTCGAGTTCTAACTGCATTGTTAATATACCTTAAAGCAATATGAATGCCTTATCCGGCAACCATGTTGCCCAAATCAGTGGTCTACGCTCCCATCACATCGATTGGTTACTTATCCAACAACTATTTATATACACGTGAAGAGTTTAAAGAAATTTACAACAAAAAAAGTGAGTGATGAATGCCCTCTTTTTATGAGGCATTAAATGCTTGATAATCTTTCAACAGATGACGAAAAACTGGAAGAAACAAAAATGTTGTTTTACAGAAGGATACTGATAATTCCATGGACGGTGCGAGTAAGCAACGAGAAAGTTTTAAAGAAAATGACAACAAAAAATTCACTTCTGCTCAGGGTCAGTAAGAGACAGCTGGAATTCTTTGCACACATAAAGAGGAAGACGTGACAGGAAAAATAACACTCACAGGACATTATATGGGTAAGTTAGCGGGAATCGGCGAGCCACTTACCTGACGAGTTTGTGGGAATGAATGACGGGACAGGGAACAGATGTCTAAGCATGAATTAAAACCATTAAGAGAAACAAGAGATTGGAAGATGTGGGAAGCCATGATTGCCCGTGTCCTGAGAGGACGCGGCACAAATTAGTTGTTTCATATATATATATATATATTTTGCAAATACATTCAGAAGAAATGTGAAAAAAAGGATTTCGTGCAACATAAGATATTTTTAATATAATCAACACTTAACATTAACGGATGTGCGTTGTGGTGCAGTGGATATCGAATCGGAATGACAAATCAGGGAGCAAAGTTCGAATTCCAGTTGAATTCCTTGATTTCACTTACGCACAAATACCCTTGGGAAATGTATTAACCCGTCACTTCCCTTCTGCTATGGGTTAAATAACAGGACAGACAGGGTTTTATAGCCTAGGCTAGCAACCAGTCTACCACTGTAAGAAATGGCAATCTACTGCGGAATAATCTTCTGCCCACTCAGTCATGTGTCTTTTGAGACATGATCGCCAAGTGTGTATCCCGTATGGCACTTAACTGACTGAATCAACACTTACCTGATGCGTCATGTGGGGAATACCATCTCTAAATTTGGTCTATGTCTTCGACCAGAGTGCGAATCCATTGTATTTTTGTCTGAGGACAGAGCGCCACCTCATTGCGTCAAAGGGGTGTATCATGAGTTGCCACTGAGGCCAGCGGTTGAGAGAACCGAGCAATTTTTTTGTCCTTGTCCATGTGCATGCGTTCGGACTGCTTGCATCTAACCTCAGCCTTGTGTCACACCTCCTAATGGGGGCGATGAGAAAATATCATACTTCAAACAATGAAAAAAAACCCGGAAGCCACTTGCTGATGACAAACCTACTCAGGATTTAATTTTGGAGACTTCTATGACATTTAACACTTGTTTATTTTACCAGTTTACTACCTACCAAATATGTTATCTATCTTTTCTTTTTTTTTCACAAGAAAGAACTGAACTGTTACGCGATATCTGATACACTGCTGATCAAAAATTTAAGACCACTTAAAAATCTTTAAAAATATTTTTTTTTTTACAGATAGATTTTAAACTCCTACCACTTAAGGTTACCAATACTACAATCTAAAATGTTATGGAAACAAAAAGCTACATTCCAAATACTTTATTTAAAAATTTACATTTTTATAAAATGAGGCGATTTACGCATGATCAAAATTATAAGACCAAGGGTATAAATTGTTAGATCTATGGTAATTCCAATGTTTTTAGTTCAGTTAGAGATTATCAATCACTGCGTAAAGGTGTTACCATGCCTAAAACAAGCAAACTTACCAAAGTTGAGCGTTCTCAAATTCTAGAATTCCATAAGCAAGGTTTGTCACAGCGGGCGATCGCAGATAAGGTAAATCGCAGTAAAACTGTGATTTGCAGCTTTCTGAAGAACAGTGAGAATTATGGAAATGCAAAATCCTCTGGTAGGCCCCCAAAAATTTCTTCTGCATTGAGTAAGAGAATAAGACGGGTTGTTATGAAAGAGGGAGGACTTTCTTCTAGTCAAATTAAGGCAGTCACAGATGCTGATTGCAGTCCCGTAACCATCAGACGACACTTACGACAAAAAGGCATGGTAAATAAAAAGCATAAACATATTCCTCAGCTGCTTCCACGTCACAAGGTGGACTGCTTAAAGTTTGGTTGTGAATACCAAACATGGGACGTTGAGAAGTGGAAGAAAGTCCTGTTTTCTGATGAGAAAAAATTCAATCTAGATGGGTCTGATGGCTTCCAACAATATTGGCATAACAAAAACATGCCTCCTGAAATTTTCTCCACACGTCATAGTGGTGGAGGGTCCCTAATGATATGGGGTGCCTTTTCTTGCAGAGGGACGATGGAGCTCCAGGTGGTGCAGGGTTGTCAAACAGCGGCTGGTTATGTTAGCATGCTACAAAAAGCATCATTGATGATGGAGGGCCTTCATTTGTGTGTGGATGGACAGTTATTTCAACAGAATAATGCTGCAATCCTCGCTGCAAGACGGACCATGACCTTTCTATAAGAAAATGGGGTCCATCTTGGGACATCCTGCATGCTCACCAGACTTGAACCCAATTGAAAATGTTTGAGGATGGATGACAAGAGATGTCTATCGAAATGGCAAACAATATTCAACAAAAAATGAACTTTGTGAAGCCATCTTCAGAAGCTGAAGCAACATCCCCCGCACCTTAATGGAAACGCTTATTTCTACCATCCCGACAGAATTTTTGAAATCATCAAAAGCAGTGGAGGTAGAACTCATTATTAAATTTGGTTGTTGAATGGTTTCATACACTTTTTATACATTTTTGTACAATTTCGTGGAATTTTTGTCTCTGGTCTTATAATTTTGATCATGTGTAAATCGCCTCATTTTATAAAAATGTAAATTTCTAAGTAAAATGTTTGAAATATAGCTTTTTGTTTCCATAACCTTTTAGATTGTAGTATTGGTAACCTTAAGTGGGAGGGGTTTAAAATCTATCCGTAAAAAAATATTTCTTTTTAAAGATTTTTAAGTGGTCTTAAAATTTTGATCAGGAGTGTATGTTAATAAAAGGATGCTGATGGTACCACGGACCGAACATGACGAAGTTTTAGCGAAAATTGAAACAAGAATTTAACCACCAGGATGAGTGATCTGAAATATCTAGGGCACATAATGAGGAAAGAAGGCTTGGAGAATCTGTTGATCATGGGCAGCCTTTGAGGTTTCACTCGCCCGATCGACTCAGTCAATTAAAAAATTAATTGGGCGATTAAAGTTTATTACTTTACTTGCTTGCGATAAGTTAAAAATAAAAGAAAATCTGATTCCTTTTATAGCCTAAAAGTATGCCATTGATGATTCACAAGTTACTTTGAATAGCCTACAATGATATTATTGAACTCTTGGCTTTTATCGTCCTGGTTAGTGTAAACATTCTTTTAATTAATGCTTCCAGAGTGGAGCCAAAATGTCTCTGTTCCCCAGATTAAAGACGCTCGCAGATTTTTAGAAACTGATTTGAAAAAATATTATAAATCGTTAAGAAAATCAGATTTGTTATTTTTTTATCATCTATGAGATGGAGGTTGTAGTTAAACAGAAGAAAGTAACTACGAATTTAGGTACCTCCACTCAACCACCAAAACAACATATCATGATGTTAAAAGGGCTCAAACTTAATAAAAACACATTTTTATCATCAAAATGTTTATGCTATTATAAAAAAGAAGGGTCAAATTTTGTTGTTATTATTTTTTTTTAAGTTTTAAATCCTTTCTATCACGTTCGGAATTTTAATTAGAATTTCATTTTTTGTTTTCCATCAGCAATTCACGCTATGTTTACGTAAGGCGACCATTAAGAAAATGGAATCGATCGAGTAAAATGATTTGGAGGCGAATTTTCCCCTTGCTCTCGACCGTGAGTTGAGTGATTTCTTTTTCAAATCCCAAAGGCTGATCATGGGACAGATTGACAGCAAGAGGGACAGAAGAAAACAATGCATAAGTTAGAACATAGATAGAAAAGGGCCGAGAAATAAGCAAAAGCTATTTTTAGAGCTGCAGGATTAGGAAACTGTGGAGAGCCCTGATTGCTTACGCCCTGTCTGGACACGACACATAAAGAAAAAGAAAAACAATCTTATCTCATCACGCTTTTATTTTTATTTTTTTAGTTTTAAGCAAGTAGTTGCTTCAAGTCGGAGATACTAAAATCAAGCAGGTACAGAAGTTTAAATTCCTGTGAAGTGTCCTGACAGGGGAGGGAAAGTGCGAAACTGAGATCCGAAAGGATATTGGTAAGGGAATTGATGCCTTTCAGAAGCTACATAGGGTCTTGAGAGACAGAAAGGTTTCGTTAGAAACAAAGACGAGAGTACTGGATTGTTATATGGTGCCTGTCCTTCAATATGGCAGCAAATGCTGAATATTCTCATCAAAGATGAAGGACATAAAGTAACCGAAATGTGGTTCTACAGAAGGATGCTGAGAACAATATGAACAGAATATATGAGCTTTTGGAACTGATGGCCTAGAAATAGGAACTGTTACTTCAGTCAGTCAGTTAAATGCCAAATGTGATACACGTTTGGGCGATCATGTCTCGAAAGAGACATGACTGACTGGGCCGATGATTATCCCGTAGTAGGTTGCCATTATTTTCTGCAGTAGACTGGTTGCAAGCCAAGGCTATAGAACCCAATCTGTTCTGTTATTTAACCCATAAATGGAGGGAAGAAACGGATTAATACGTTTCTCAAGGGTATTTGCGCGTAAGTGAATGCAAGGAATCCAACTGGAATCCGAACTCGGCTCCTCGATTTCTCGTTCTGAGCCGATATCCACCGCACCACAACGCAATTAACATCGAGAAAAAACAGCTGAAGTTTCTGGGACAGATAGAGGGATGGAGAGACAAAGGAAATCAACGCGTGGGATATATGATGAATTTGCGCAGATGGATGGTTGAGCGGGGTTTGACGAGGCTAACAGGAAAAGGATTGTTAAGAGCCACAAGAAATAGGGAGACGTGGAGAGCCATGATCGCCCACGTCCTGAATGGATCCGACGCATAGGAGAAAAAGTTGATTCATCTTTTTGTGCCTAATCTGTTCGAGAGGAAGCGGCTTATGGATTGGAGTTAGTAAGGTGGAGGAGGGAGAAAACAAATAATCATTGTGTTATAACTTACTCCGAATACACACACTATGGACATACGTTCTCATCAAGCAAATTGGTATCTAACAAAGAAAACATAATAAAATAGTACTAACTCACTATATTAATACTATCTTAATAAACACATTTTCATTACCGACGTATCTTCCTTATTCTTGCTTTCCTGACGGCTACAACTTCCAGGAATTTAAATGCAAGGTCAATTCTCATCTCTTAACTACTTGGCCCACTGTCCTGTAGGTCCCTTTCCCTTCTCTCACCTTCGCAACTGTCATCACACCTGTATTTCTATCCTTCTCTTGTTCCTTTCTAACTGGTTCGTCCATCTCCACATTTTCCTCTAATCCTTTTACTCTTATGTACCCCCCTGCACATCAGTGGCGTTCCCGCCTTGCTCGGGGGGATATGATTTTAAAAAAAGTATATATATATAGCCATCCGCAGACAGATCTGCTTACGCCGTATTACAGCTCATCAGTACGGCTTAGACTCCGTTCGTTTCCTAACCCAGGATTGAAACCCGCCCAAGGCGGCGTCAGTCGGCGATTCTACCCCTAGGCCACGAGCGTCCGGCATTAAAGCAGGCTTTTTAGCGGGTATAAACACGCCCAATAGCTAGAGTGCTCCAATTCATTATCGAATGAGCGATGCGCGATATATATATATATATATATCGATAAGCGATATATATATATATATATACACTACCGGCCATAATTATTAGGCAAACCCAGTTTTTTTTTTAAATTTTAAATGATGTATTTCATACTATTTTTAGTATTTATTGCCAAGTTAATAATAAGAAATGAAAACAGAATTGTTCTTTTTTAAATACAGCACATCTTCTTTTTGGCTGGTCGAAGCAAGGTCTTACTGACTACCTTGTAAAATTTTGAAAGATAATAATATCAAAAGAACCAGTCTATTTTTATTTGGAATTATCCACTTGGAAATAAATACTAAAAATAGTATGAAATACATCATTTTTTTTAAAAATTGGGGTGGGCTAATAATTATGGTCGTTAGTGTATACGGGAACTTGAATAATTTCTCGCTATTTTTCAACAGATGGTGCACTTAGAACTGCGTGTGTGTAGCTTCAGATAATAAAGCATCTTTAAAGAATTATTATGAACAAGCTTGAAATATAGTCATTTCGGAGGAGTGATTTTCAAAGTGTTAAACATGTTTAATTTCGAGCCAAATAAAATGTATTCGCTGTAATTTTACTACACTACTTTATTAAAGCGAAATCTGCAGTTGAAGCGCTTAAAATTCTTGTTGAGATTTAAGGTGACCATGCTCTGTCGGAATCAACAGGCAGACATTGGTTTAAGCTAGAGGTTTTCAAACTGTGGTCCGTGGGCATACAGGGGCTCCTCAAGGATAAGATAGGGGGTCCGTGGATTAACTCATCGCGTGAAATTCAAAGTAGTTTAAATGTAATTTTGTTACATTTTGCATAAACATGCAGTATTAATTTATTTTATTTGAACACATGTCTAAAGTAAGCTTAAAACCAGTTTTTACTATGTTAATGCAAACCAATAAGCTATTTTTAGTAAAATTTTATGTATAAACTTCATAAGCACTTATAGTGGAAATATAAAGGGGTCCGTGAGTCAAAAAGTTTGAAAACCCCTGGTTTAGACGCTTTAAAAATAATGATTTTGATCTCGAAGATAAAAAACTTTTGAAGATAAAGAATTGGAGGCATTACTTCATGAAGACTCATGTCAGACGCAAGTCGAACCTGCAGAATCATTAAGAGTTGATCACACAGCAGTTTCGAAACGTTTGAAAGCATTAGGAATGATCCAAAAGCAAGAATTTGGGTGCCGTACCTATTGAAGCCGACTGACGTTAAACAGCGTCTTGTCATGTGTGAACAGCTGCTTTAACGACAGAATAGTGAAGGTTTGTTTGCATTTTATCGTTACCGGGGATAAGAAGTGGATAACCCTAATCGTAGAAGATCGTGGAGGTAAGCCCGACCAGGCATCAACATTCAGTGACAATGCCGAATATCCATTATTGGAAATTTCTGCTCTGCGTTTGGTAGGATAAGCTGAGTGTACTTTATAATGAGCTGCTCTAACTGACCGAAACCATCATAGGAGATCGCTATCGACTACAATTGAGGCATTTCAGCCAAGCACTAAAAAAACAAAAACAAAAAAAAAACAGCCGTTATACCAGCAGAGAGACGACGAAATGATTTTGCAAAATGACAACGCTAACCTACAACCCAGCAGCCGTAGCCATCAGACATTGCTTCGTTTAATTATCACTTTTGCGATCGAAGGCACATGGCCTGGCTCAACAGCACTTTCACTTTTTCAGTCTTATGAAGATGCTAAAAATTGAGTCGACTGGTGGTTAGCCTCAAAAGACGTGTCGTTTTTCCGACGTGGAATTCAAATTCTGCCAGAAAGATGGAAAAGAGTAGTCGCTAACGATGACATGTTTGTTAATAATTTTTGTAAATAAAACATTACTTTTCGTGAAAATTCAGTGAGAACTTATTCATGGTCCTATTATATATATATATATATATATATATATATGTGTGTGTGTGTGTGTGTGTGTGGATGACTAATATATTATGCTTTCATTACGATTGAGCTCTCTAAAGACAAAAATGTTAAAAACGGATACCACTTCTGAGATTTACGCGTTACTCTTCGGTAATGAATTTAGTTCTCCCGGTGTATATACTGCATATATATAACACGCTTAAATTTCCCGTTTCTTATTCCATGCGCCTATGGCTTAAACAGTAGCGACTCCGACTGAATAGAGTTCGGTTGAGTTTCGATCCCGGCTGGAAGCAAGTGTAAATCTAGCCATACTAATGAGCTGTGATACAGCAAAACAGGCTTGTATTGGATGACTAATACATACATATGAAAAAATTACATATATATTATTGTCATCCACAGACAGATCTGTTTCGCTATATCACAGCTCATCAAGTACGGTTAGACTCCGATTGCTACACAACCCAGGCTCGAAACCCAACCGAATTGGCGTCAGTCGGCGACTCTACTCTTGGGCCACGGGGTGTTCGGTGGAAGAAGGCAGTCTTTTTAGCGCATATCATATTACGCGCCCAAATAACGATGATACGTTGGAGGACGTTCAATACAAGAAAAATATAAAACCTCGTGAAAACCAACAAAAATATTAGCAAGCGAAGGACCCAAAGAAGATCACATCGCGACCCCGTTAATATGTCGATAAACAATATTATTAAAACTAAATTCGACAGACGTGGAACGATAAAAAATATCACAATAATTATCTATAGTCTCGGACGACGGGACACAGGTGAATAGGAAACAGATGACAAAGGAACACATGAAACCACTACTGGACGAAAAAATGTTAATAGATTCCACAAATGAAAAGGGTCTTTAACTCAGAAATAACTGAAGTGCAACAAAACAGGTTGTATCACTGTTGAGAGCCAACTAGCGACATTATACTGACAAACCAATCATAGATAGGATAGGACGAAATAAGACACCATGTTTGTAAATATTTGGTAACCCGTAAAAACAGGCACGAATAGATCCAGTGAGTCTAATCTCTTTAGAAATATCAGAAAACCATTTTTTACCTACTTTGATAAGTGCCTTTGAAATTTAGCTTCTATTGAAGCAGTGCAATCATGGGTCTCGACTGGACCTAATTTTAGAAACTTCGATAGATCACTAAGAATAACATCAATCTTAGAAATACCTATATATATATATATATATATATATATATATATATATATATATATATATATATGATACTTAAACATGAAAACAATAAACAAAAAACTAGAAATTATTGAAGCTATATACATAAAACAATTGGAACCTAACCTGAACAAGAGAAACTATAAAATCTCCACAAATATCCTTAAATGTCTAATTAATTACAGAAGCCAATGGTTTATTTCAATGGCTTCCCATACTTAATATTTCTTGTTTACATACTCGCTTGGTCATGTGAACCATCACGAGCTGTGATGCAACATTCGCTTCCAGAGTCTTAAATGCACAAATTTGTAGTTGCTTGGAAATCTTCCATGTAAACAAGAATTAGTTAGTCATTATCGTTTGTCCGTGTTTATAATATATAATGTAACTTCATATCTTTGAAAATGGGTTATATAGGCCGAAAGGTTAGATTAGATAATAACAAAAATTATGTATCAATATAATAATTTTCTTTCTTCATTTAATGATAATGATATAAAGCTTATTAGAGAATATAAAAAATTTACATAAAATAAATAGACAAAACTTTTTGATATTATTTAATGAAACATACATTAATATATATATATATATATATATATATATATATATATATATATATATATATACTAGAAGTTGCTCGGGTGTAATGAAAGCGTTAAAACTAATACATGGTCCTGGGGTTCAGACTCTTTGGACACGAAAGACTAAAAAGCAATAGATCTTTCCAGTTAAAGTGAAACTATAGACTGAAAGAAAAATGAATGGATGTAAATCAAATTTTGATTTCCTGGTATCGATTTATATAGATATATTATCGATTTTCTGGAATATTGTAAGAACTGCAACCTTGAAACTTCTGAATATCGTTTCTTATGTCTTTGCCTATGAGTGTATCAAATTTGATTAAAATCAGTCCACTTCTTCTATAACCCGATTTATTTGATTATCGAATGTTGATATTTATCGGGGGTACCTCGACACAAAACATAGCTAAGAACACTCGCAGACACTTATAGTACAACTGTGTAAATATTCAAGAAAATCGGTTCAGAGTCTATGGGTAACGGATGCACACACATTCAAACACACACACACAAAGTTTCATTTATAAATAAGTTTAGGTATATATATATATATATATATATATATATATATATATATATATATATATATATAGCATAATGATAATCCACCTATAATATACAGGTGTGTGAATTAATAAATATACGCATGGATATACACTCAAGTATATGCATCTATATAAAATATTATTCAGGGGTTAATAAACAGTGTGCAATGTATTAAAAACAGACTTATTGATTATATGTTAATAAATATACATACTATCCTACTATCCTAGGATATGCGTGGTGGTCCAGTGGATATCGGCTTGGAACGAGAAATCGGAGAGCCGAGTTCGAATTCCAGTTGAATTCCTTGCATTCACTTACGCGCAAGTGCCCTTGGGAAAGGTATTAATCCGTCTCTTCCTTCCAGTTATGGGGTAAATAACTGGACATATTGGGTTCTATGGCCTTGGCAGGCAACCAGTCTACCACAGAAAGCAATGGCAACCTACTGCGGGATAATCTTCTGCCCAGTCAGTCATGTCTCTTTCGAGACATGATCGCCCAAGCGTGTTTCACGTATGGCACTTAACTGACTGACTATCCTACGTCGGTCGCAGGACTCGAACTTTCATTCAGGCTGTAAATTTCATTCCTTGTTATTAATCAATAAACACTTCCCCCACCCAAAAGAAAATCTCAGAATTAAACCACATTTTCAATAGGAATTCAACAAATTAATTTATAGCTGAAATAGTAATTTAGAAAATTGTATAAAAAAACAAAACGCCAGAAACCTAAATAACAATGGGCAAAATAACATCATTAACAAAGAATGCAACTGTAGGGAGAAAAACAAATGCCCAATTAACAGACTTTGTATTCAAGAAAGGGTTACTTACAAAACAAAGGTACATGACATAAATAGTCAAAGTAAAACATATTTAGGATCAACAAAAGACAGTTTTAAAATCAAATGGAATAATCATAACTCTATGTTTAAACTGGAAAACCTCAAAGATTATACCAAACTCTCTAATCAAGTATGGAAATATGGAAAAGATTCTGGTATAACTTTGTGTATAGAAAGAATAGCCAAACCATACAACGGCGGCAATGTATGCAGATTGTGCCAGGAGGAAATTAAGTATTATGTTGCTCCCAGAAGAAGAAAAAAATTACTAATGAAAGAACTTATGTCCAAATCCAATCATACACATAAGTACCTATTAGGATCTTACAAGCAAGGATGAAAGTGTTCTAAGATCCTTAGGTAACTCCTGCTTAATTTTGAAAATTTTTCAATTGTATGAAAATCCTAGTCTTACATTCGTAAAAAATCCTAGGGATTAATTGATCAATTTTCCTTAGCAGCTTCTAACTAGTTGATCTTGTCTACGAACACACACGAACACACACACACACACACACACACACACACACACACACACACACACACACATATATATATATATATATATATAGTAGTAAGGACTAATGGAATAACACTACAAAGTTCAGACCATTTACATTTTAACAGCGCTCGATACGTTTGTAGTAATATTCTTATTCTTGAAGTATATATATATATATATATATATATATATATAACAAACTTTCTTTTTCGCTACACAAGAGCTGTCGTGTTTCGGTGAATTATATCCAGTACCTCATCAAGAAATACATTACATATATACTCAGGATATGTTTTAGTATTTCATCTTTTCATTATCATCAGTGACATACGTCAGTCAGTCAGTCGCCCATACGTCGGTCAGTCGCCCATACGTGATACACGTTTGGGCATTCATGTTTCGAAAGAGACACGACTGACTGCATGTTGGTATTACTTTCTGCGGTAGACTTGTTGCCATCCAATGCTATAGAATCCAATTTGTCCTGCTATTTAACCCATAGGTGGAGGAAGAGGCGATTAAATAGTACATTTCCCAAGGGAATTTTCGGGTAAGTGAATGCAATGAATTCAACTGGAATTAGAACACATTCTCTCCGTTCCGAGCCGATATCCATTGCACCACAATGTGCATAAACCACCTCTTATAAATCCTGATCATTGCAATTTATACAAATTCTCTTACACTAATATGCAATTCTTATTGACAACGAAAGCATCGTACGTGCGCGTAATAGTAATAGCTTAATGATACAAGTATTGCTAATTAACCCATAGTGAGGGAAGAAGTGGTGGATTCATAACTTTTTCAATGGGATTTGCGCGTAGATAGTTTCGTAAGATAGTTTCGTCAGTAACAACAAAGGCAGAAACACAGGCGACAACCGGCGAAGATGATTGACAGATGTATCTGGTCCAGATGACGTCAATTAAGCGACCACCCAATAAAGAAGAGAGAGAGAGAAAGTGAGAGAGAGAGAGAGATAAATATCCATGCTGCCTGAAGAGACAGAAGCTGACTAATTAACCCATAGCGAGGGAAGAAACGGTGGATTCATACCTTTTCCAATGGGATTTGCGCGTAAGTAATACAACAAACGCACCAGGGATGTCAACACTGCTTCCTGATTAAAAATTCCGAACGATTAACCATTACATCAACTGCGCATCTAAGTATACAGCACCTGATATTCCCACGCGGTCACTCATCTAAATAATGAACAGGCGCGAGTTTGCTTAACTTCGGTGATCATACGGTGTTTCAATTGCCTCCTCCTGATTTATGTTTGTTTCCACTTTCTCTAAAAATTCGTCGTTGCTCACATGTTCGGCCCATGGTATCCTCAGTATCCTTCTGTAGAACCATATTTCTGTCGCTTCGAGTTTCTTCTTCAACTTGTTCAGCTTTCGTTGTCATACAGGAGGATAGATATCACATAACAGTTTCATTTCTTTTTTTCCAATGAAATTTTCTCGTCACTGAATACTCAGCTTAGCTTTTGAAAAACATCTTTGGCCATCCAAATAGGTCTTCAGATATCAGTATCTCACTTTTCGTCCTTTAGAACTAAATCCAGACGTGAAGGGTAAAACGCAATTCGTCTGAAATTTGCTAGCATAAGAGAAAAGTTTAAAATCATGCCAGGATGGACATGGGTAACCAGGAAACACTGGCTGCTGTGCTTTCGTGAAGAATGCATTAAATTTATCAGACAGACCTTGATTTCTAACCTTAGGGGTCCATTAACTGCGTTACATATACCGGTCGACAGGTGATTAAGGATTTCTCCAAGATTAATCGCTTTTACTTTATATGCTGAATCCTACAGTAAAAGACACTCCCTTACGATCTCAAAGAGATAATAAATAAATGGACAGAAATAACACACACACACACACACACACACACACACACACACACACACACACACACGTTTCGAGTCGATTTTTTTTAAATAATGAAATTAATAACTACCCGTGCTGGCGGGGGTGAGACAGATATATATATATATATATATATATATATATATATATATATATATATATATATATATATGTCAGTATGCGGTGTAGATATAGAATAATGTAAAGGAGTATCCTGTACATACAGTGGTATGATAACTCTCTAAGAGAGCTCTAAATATATATGTATATAAATACATATAGAGCAAATATAAGAAATATTAAGGCAGACACGTTATTTCATGGTAAATCGAAAGTGTGGCCTACTCAGGCAAACCATCATCAGCTTCCGTCTTTATTGTACAAAAGACTTTACACGAATAAATCTTTTGTACAATAAAGACGCAAGCTGATGATGGTTCGCCTGAAATAGGCCTATACTGTACATGTTCTAAGCTTTAATTTATTGTATATTTTGACAGAGGTGCAAAAATGCCAAATCATACTATCGGCCAAAGCGTCGTGTCAACGCGTACATATATAAACCATAAATTATAGTAGACAGATATAATCAGATCGTAAAGCAGTGCCCACCATAACTGTAACAAAGAAGCAAAAAAGCCAAATTTTACTATCGGTCAATGCCCACATATATAAATCCTAAACACATATACATACATGCTCAAACACATTACACACACACACACACACACACACACACACACACACACACACACACACACACAAGCACCCCCCCACACACACTACAAATAACGACAGCAATAGCAGAGAAGGATGACTATTCGTTGGAAGTGACGTTCCACGAGCGGACGGACGTAAAATGAAGCTCTCCTAACATTCTGAAAATGGGATTTTGATCTCGAAATATTAATAAATAATAAATACGTAATACCCAACACCGTCTTTACCTTCCTTTATTTTACTAAACTCATTGTGATAGCCTTCAAGACCTACCCATACACACACTCTCTCTCTCTATCTATCTCTATATATACACACACTTATCATATGAATAATACCTAAATATATTTATATATATATATATATATATATATATATATATAGAGAGAGAGAGAGAGAGAGAGAGAGCGAGAGAGAGAGAAGGATGGATAAATTAAATATGTAAAGGTTTTTAGACTGTTTTTCTCAGCCCAGAAAAATAAACATATAAAAGAAAAAAAAAGAAAGATTAAATTAAAAAGATTCAACACAGTATCTTGTTTGTCGTCTTTAACGAAATTTATATAAAATAGGGTTTGCTGCCTAAATACATTTTTGTCTTGGCAGATTCAATAAAAAAACCTAGATCTATCTACTGAAGCTGATGAACGTACTAAATATAACATTTTAAGTTATATATATATATATATATATATATCCGAGTGAATACGGAGCGAAGAATTATTTCAACGACCTAAGCATTAATTTAAAACAGTGTTCGATATATAATATACTATATAGAGCTGTGAATATTTATTATAAAGTCACATCGCCTGATGAGGCATTGGGACTCCACTGCCGAAACGAACGTGCCTTCGTCGCGTCTATATATAGAAAAATTATGTACATGTTCTAAAATATAATATATATATATATATATATATATATATATATATATATATCTACACTAGTGTTAAATTGCATGGGTACTGTATTTTTTCAGTAGTTTACAAGTGGAAAGTCATTTTAGGCAAACAAATTTTTGTCATAATGTGTTCGATATCAAGGGAAGGATAGTGCGTTAATATAATTAATTTGGAGAATCTTGTCAGCTGAGAAACGAAAAATCTCCAAATTTTGAAGGAATTACAATAATGGCCTCATGAAACTTCGAAGTCTTCTATGACTGAAATAACACGGGTCAGCTAAGTAACAAGTTTCTCCGCACTAATTATATCTATACTCCCAGGTATTCTGTACTGAATTTAAGATAAATCCTTATCGTCTTTTCAGAATGGCTCAAAAGCAAAATATTCATATGACCTCTACTTTTGATTTCGAGTTATATATATATATATATATATATATATATATATATATATGAATAAAAGAAAATGGAAAACTTCATTCATATTGTCCTTTTACATATATATCATAGTTATATTTGAAAGATTTTACAGATAAATATATATTTATCATATGATATTATATCACATTTTACAGTAAAATCTGTCTCTTCACCTCCTCCCCCTCTCTCTCTCTCGCTCTCTCTCTCTCTCTCTCTCTCTCTCTCTCTCTCTCTCTCTCTATCTATATATATATATATATGACATATCATATTGTTTAAAGGTGTGATAATATTTAGCACCAAGGTTTTTTTTTCGTGGTTTTACTCATAAAGTTTATTTTAGCAAGCAGGATTTTTATCGTAAAGTGTTCGATATCGAGGTGGAGAGAGAGCGTTAATAAGCATAAAATGTTTGTCACTTTAACAGAGCAGGTGGTGGAGTCTAATATGCATTTTACTTTTTATTTGACGGGTGAAACACCGAAATCATGCATAGGTGATCATGTATACTGGACCGTTAGACGTCTAAAAGAATCAACCCATGTAGTGACATATCATAACCTCATAAGTAGGACTCTCTCTCTCTCGTTCTCTCTCTCTCTCTCTCTCTCTCTCTCTCTATATATATATATATATATATATATATATATATATATAACAAAGACAGCACCACAGGCAGCAACCTCTTTGAAAGGCGATAGCCGAATAATGTATAATTGGCAAAAATATATGGCGGTGGATAGTTTAGTCAGAAACAACAAAGGCAGAAACATAGGCGGCAACTGGCGAAGATGATTGACAGATGTATCTGGCCGTAGATGACGTCAATTAAGCGACAACCCAGTAAACCAAAAATGCGTAGGAAGTTTGAGGTTATATAAGTCTGGGGTTTTTGGCTAAAGAGATAGATAGATAGATAGATAGATAGATAGATAGAGAGAGAGAGAGAGAGAGAGAGAGAGAGAGAGAAAATATCCCAGCTGGCTGAAGAGATATTTATCGGTGAAAATTCATTCATGCGTATTGTGACTTACGGAAGTATACATAGAGGATTCCATTCCTTTCCTAAGTCAAACAACAGTTGATACATTTCACACTGAATGCTCCTCTTGGTAACAAATACGTGTCCGTTGCTTCTGTTACGGGAATACTCCTTTCTGGAGGCTGAATTCATTCCAGGACCTCCTTTGCCCAGTGATGCCATGTCATCAATGCACTGGGTGCAATCATCATTATAGAACCTTCTCTACCACATTACTAGATGACCATTGATGAGACAAGAAGGAACATCTCAAGCTAACATGTTAAATTGAAAAGCCCGTTAGTTGGAACCATTTTCATCGCTGATGACCTGACAATACAGCAGGTAATACTGGCTTGAATTCTCTCTTCTACTTCCTTTAATATATTAAACTTTCCATTGCTTTACAGAAAATTTGTGAAATGTTACTCGTTACTCTTTGCGCGGTTTGGAAGTCGAAACTTTCCTTCTCTTACGGGTCATTACATTCACTTATGGGGAAATAGAGATTGTGAAAACAATACATTCATTTACATTTATCAAGTAATTGTATCATTGCTATTCTAAAAATCTTTAAAATACAATATTCACTCGGTAAAAAAAGAATTATTTTTGCTATCCAATATATTTTTTACAGTTTTTACATATTTCGGTCTGTTGTCCCCATCTTTGATGTCAAAAATAAATTTAGCTTGGACCGGTTGACGCAAAGAAGTGAAGGCCCCATGTCATTCTTCTCTGAATGAAGAATAGATAAATTTATGGGAATTAATGCGAAAGTCAAAGCAATAGTCTAGGTCGGTATTTGAACCCTGCCTCTACGATTCCATTTTTAGATGATAATTTGATTAACATAGCGATTAAAATAAAACCTTATACTCATAATGTTATGAAGCAATATTCTAAATATTATAGTCAATCCTTATGTAAAACGGTTTTGAAGTGACGTATATATTTATATATTTTAATTCTGTTCTTGTAATGTACTTTATTTACTGTTATTTTTTCTTCGTTTTATATAGATTTTTTTATTTCTTTTCTTGTTCTGCTTCTTTTTTTTTTTTTTGCCAAGTTTTCCTGGCTAAATCACCCGCTTGTGAAAATTCCCCGCCATTGTGGTAAGGTACTGAGCATATAAACTGCTAACAAGCGAAGACCTTTTCTAGTCAGCCATGTTTGAGAAACTTTTGAACAATATAAAATGTCCGCCTTAATGAAGGCAATCATTTGCCTAAACAGCCTGCAACGCTAACAAAAAATGCCCGTATGTTGGACAGCAAATATAGACATTTTTTTCTTTCTAAACATAATTTCTTCACTTTTTTTTTCAAAGGAAAGAATCAAGACGACTTGCGTAGCGTTTTCGCATCAATGGCTGTTAAAAAGGTCAAAGGGGACAAACAATGACCAGCAAGTCTCGTGAGTTCGAAATTCGTGCGTTCGAGATTGATGCAGGACTGAATGGGCCGAGGTTGACTGGAAGAGTTGAAAACGTAATTTTTCTTAAATTCGCAGACACACATAGAGACACAAACACACATAGGTGCGAAAGCATAACCGCTATCATTGCCTCTACCAGTATATGAACAGATATGCACAAACACAGCAATCAAATACACTGAACACAAAAACAAACATACGAAACAAATATGTTTATCTATTTATCACACGGCTAGTCTACATGTCAGCATTTCGCTCGACTGTTTTTCACTTTCCGTCGATTAGAGTGTCTGAGTGATATAAAAATGTAATCTATCTATCTATCTATCTATCTATCTATCTATCTATCTATCTATCTATCTATCATCGGTTTTTTCGCATCCTTCTTTGTCTGTTCGTATCTATCTATCTATCTATCTATCTATCTATCTATCTATCTATCTATCTCTGTTCATATGTATGTATGTATGTATGTATGTATGTATGTATGTATCTATCTATCTATCTATCTCACTCTGTTCATATCTATCTATCTATCTATCTATCTATCTATCTATCTATCTATCTATCTACCTATCTATCTATGTTCTGGATCTATAATATAAATAAATCAATAAAAAATGTACCTTGATCTGACCAGTATCTATCTATCTATCTATCTATCTATCTATCTATCTATCTATCTATCTATCTATCTATCATGGTTTTTTTCGTATCCTTCTTTGTCTGTTCGTATCTATCTATCTATCTATCTATCTATCTATCTATCTATCTATCTATCTCTGTTCATATGTATGTATGTATGTATGTATGTATGTATGTATGTATCTATCTATCTATCTATCTATCTATCTATCTATCTATCTATCTATCGATGTGTCTGTCTAAAATGTACTAAAATGAGAAACTAGAGAACCAAGTTTGAAAGTCAGTTTCGTTAGATCAACATACGCGCAAATATCCTTGACTCAATCTCTCTTACTCTCATTCTATGGGCAAAATAGTAAGACTTTTATTTGGAAAATTAACTCTTCTGTTTAAACGCTGTTAACACAATATTCGCTCGCAAAATTAAATTAATTATTCTTACAATCCAAATTATGTTTCAGCTTTAAATAACGCTCTAGTATTTAAAACCCGAATAAAACAAATCAATAACAAATATACCTTGATCTGACCAGTATCTATCTATCTATCTATCTATCTATCTATCTATCGATCTATCTATATATCTATGTTCGTGATCTATAATAAACAACCACAAATGTACCTTGATCTTGATCAGTATCTATCTATCTATCTATCTATCTATCTATCTATCTATCTATCTATCATCTATCTATCTATCTATGTCTAGGATCTACATAATAAACAAATCAATAAAAAATGTACCTATATCTGTATCTATCTATCTATCTATCTATCTATCTATCTATCTATCTATCTATCTATCTATCTATGTCTAGATCTATAATAAAACAAATCAATAAAAATATACCTTGATCTGACCAGTATCTATCTATCTATCATTCTATCTATCTATCTATCTATCTATCTATCTATCTATCTATCTATCTATCTATCTATCTATGTTCAGACCGACAAACAAATCAATAAAATGTACCTTGATCTGACCAGTATCTATCTATCTATCTATCTATCTATCTATCTATCTATCTATCTATCTATCTATCTATCTATGTTCAGGATCTATAAATAAAAACAAACTGACACACACACAAATGTACCTTGATCTGGAATTGTGTATCTATCTATCTATCTATCTATCTATCTATCTATCTATCTATCTATCTATCTATCTATCTATCTATGTCTTCAGGATCTATAATAAAACAAATCAATAAAATACCTTGATCTGACCAGTATCTATCTATCTATCTATCTATCTATCTATCTATCTATCTATGTTCAGGATCTACACAAAACAAATCAATAAAAAATACATTCCTTGATTCATCAGTATCTATCTATCTATCTATCTATCTATCTATCTATCTATCTATCTATCTATCTATGTTCAGGATCTATTATAAAAACAAACACAAAAATAAATTGATTCGACCAGTATCTATCTATCTATCTATCTATCTATCTATCTATCTATCTATCTATCTAACTATGTTCAGGGATCTATAATAAAACAAATCAATAAAAATGTACCTCGATCTGACAGTATCTATCTATCTATCTATCTATCTATCTATCTATCTATCTATCTATCTATCTATCTATCTATCTATCTATGTCTAGACCATTATAAAACAAATCAATAAAAAATGTGTCTTTTGATTCACTCAGTATCTATCTATCTATCTATCTATCTATCTATCTATCTATCTATCTATCTATCTATCTATCTATCTATGTCTAGATCTATTATAAATAAATCAATAAAAATGTAAATTCTTTGATCCGACCAGTATCTATCTATCTATCTATCTATCTATCTATCTATCTATCTATCTATCTATCTATCTATCTATCTATGTTCAGGATCTATAAATAAACAAATCAATAAAAAATGTACCTTGATCTGACCAGTATCTATCTATCTATCTATCTATCTATCTATCTATCTATCTATCTATCTATCTATCTATCTATCTATCTATGTTCAGGATCTATAATAAAACAAATCAATAAAAAGATGGACGGATCTATCTATACCTATCTATCTATCTATCTATCTATCTATCTATCTATCTATCTATCTATCTATCTATCTATCTATCTATCTATGTTCAGGATCTATTATAAAAACAAATCATAAAATGTACCTTGATCTGACCTCAGTATCTATCTATCTATCTATCTATCTATCTATCTATCTATCTATCTATCTATCTATCTATCTACCTATCTATCTATGTTCAGGATCTATAATAAAACAAATCAATAAAAAATGTACCTTGATCTGACTAGTATCTATCATCTATCTATCTATCTATCTATGTATCTATCTATCTATCTATCTATTTAATTTCTTTTCTTTTCGATCTATCTATCTATCTATCTATCTATCTATCTATCTATCTATCTATTTATTTAATTTCTTTTCTTTTCGATCTATCTATCTATCTATCTATCTATCTATCTATCTATCTATCTATCTATCTTTAATTTCTATTTTCTATTTTCTATTTAATTTCTTTTTTTTCATCTATCTATCTATCTATCTATCTATCTATCTATCTATCTATCTATTTAATTTCTTTTCTTTTCGATCTATCTATCTATCTATCTATCTATCTATCTATCTATCTATCTATCTATCTATCCTTTTTTCTCATCTATCTTTCTTTCTATCTATCTATCTATCTATCTATCTATCTATCTATCTATCTATCTATCTATCTATCTATCTATCTCATCCTGTTTCTTTCTATCTATCTATCTATCTATCTATCTATCTATCTATCTCATCCTGTTTCTTTCTATCTATCTATCTATCTATCTATCTATCTATCTATCTATCTATCTATCTCTATCCTGTTTCTTTCTATCTATCTATCTATCTATCTATCTATCTATCTATCTATCTCATCCTGTTTCTTTCTTTCTATCTATCTATCTATCTATCTATCTATCTATCTATCCTGTTTCTTTCTATCTCTATCTATTTCTATCTATCTATCTATCTATCTATCTATCTATCTATCTATCTATCTATTTCTCATCCTGTTTCTTTCTATCTATCTATCTATCTATCTATCTATCTATCTATCTATCTATCTATCTCATCCTGTTTCTTTCTTTCTATCTATCTATCTATCTATCTATCTATCTATCTATCTATCTATCTATCTATCTATTTCTTTCTATCCTGTTTCTTTCTATCTATCTATCTATCTATCTATTTCTATCTATCTATCTATCTATCTATCTATCTATCTATTTCTTTCTATCCTGTTTCTTTCTATCTATCTATCTATCTATCTATCTATCTATCTATCTGTTTCTCTCTATCTATTTCTATCTATCTATCTATCTATCTATCTATCTATCTATCTATCTATCTTCAGGATCTATCTTTTTCCAATCTTTTTTTCTCTTTATATCTCACCCCTAATTACTCATATCTATCTTTGTTTGTCCATAACTCAATATTATTTCTATCTGTCTATCTCTACCAGGTTTTTTTCATATTAGCAAACTAACTTGTTCTGGTAAAATTACCCAGATATATTTATACAATAGTTATACAACATGAAGTACATCTCATAATAAATTATTTTGATTAGAAATATTTTAAATTATTTGTTTGGCGCCATGAAATTTCGTGATTCATGAGTTAATAGAAATAAGGATGAAGTATTAGGTTGTTACAAAAATAACGGCCACTCGAATGGTTGCATTTTTAAAAGCCATTTTAAAAAAGTATTCACGGTATCTATTTATCTATATATAGTCATCCGCAGACAGACATGTTTCGCTGTATCACAGCTCATCAATAGGGTTAGACTCCGATTGCTTTTAACCCAGGATTGGCGTCAGTCGGCGATTCTACCTCTGGGTTATGGGCGCTCGGTAGAAGAAGGCAGACCTTTTAGCGTATACATTATCATTATGCACGCCCAATAGCTAGAGGGCTCTAATTCATTACGGAATGAGCGATATATTCTCTTTAATAATTTAAACCTTTTTCCGGACAGAAATATTTTTAAAGCATAGCAGTTCTTAATTATGAACAAGGCAAATCATGATCTTCGTTTACTTTTCTTGAATGAGTTTAAACTTGGCCACAGTGCCGCCCAAACTTCTGTTAATGTTATCAAAGCATGAGGAGATGGGTTCACGAGTGGTTGAACAGTATGAAGGTGGTTCCAGAAATTCCGTACTGGTGATGAGAGCCTTGAAGATGACGAAAGTAGAGGATGGTCATGCAGTATTGACAACGAATAATTCCAAGCAGTTTGTTGGGCAAAACCCACGTCAAAGTGTCAGATAAATGTCAGGAGACACGCCATTTGCAGAGTATTGGTAAGATGAAAAATCTCGGTGAATGAAAATCTCGGTGAATGAAAATCTTGGTGAATGAAAATCTCGGTGAATGAAAATCTCGGTGAATGAAAATCTTGATGAATGAAAATCTTGGTGAATGAAAATCTCGGTGAATGAAAATCTTGGTGAATGAAAATCTCGGTGAATGAAAATCTCGGTGAATGAAAATCTTGGTGAATGGAAATCTTGGTGAATGAAAATCTCGGTGAATGAAAATCTCGGTGAATGAAAATCTTGGTGAATGAAAATCTCGGTGAATGAAAATCTCGGTGAATGAAAATCTTGGTGAATGAAAATCTTGGTGAATGAAAATCTCGGTGAATGAAAATCTCGGTGAATGAAAATCTCGGTGAATGAAAATCAAAAACTTAGGCATTTTGAATTGTGCTCGATGACATTGCAAAAACTCACAGACTTGAAATACGAGTGTTTGATCTTTCATTCATTCATTATCCTTGTTAAGCACTTAAGCACTTTTTTAAATGGTAAAACTTTTAGGTTCAAACCAGAGGTGAAATCGGCTTTCAAAAATTTCGTTGTATTATTAAGGATGAATACATAATCTCAATTATCTATGGCAGAGATGCAGGTACTCAAGGCTCGTATTTTGACTAATTTCAACATTTCTGCTGTTAATATTTCAAGAATAAAAATATGTTTGTGAAATTATCCATTATTTTTGTAACAACTTAATAAATATCAATGACGATGTACAATAAGATATACGATTACAGGAAGAATCTTGAAAGTGTTCGTTATAAAAAGATATTGTTGGTCATTTTGCTATAAAATGCATTGTTTGGTAACTCAATTTACTATCAAATGTATTCGTCCTTTCGCTATAAAATGTATTGTTGGTCATTTTGCTAAAAAAATATATTGTTGGTCATTTTGCTATAAAATGTATTGTTGGTCATTTTGTTAAAAAATGTATTGTTTGTCATTTTTCTATTAAATGTATTTTTGGATATTTTGCTCTAAAATGCACTGTTTGGTAACTCTTATAAAAATGTAGTTTGTCATTTTGCTAAAATGTATTGATGGTTATTTTGCTTTAAAATTATATTGTTCGTAATTTTCCTAAGACATTCGAATCCTTCAGGACGTAGGCAATTATTGCACTCTTAATAAATTTAGTATTTTTGCAGTTTCTGCTAAACCTTGCTCCGCCATCTTTTAACCAAGCTTGTATGAGTAAGTAATGTGCTATTTTCCTCTATCTCTCTTGCCTTCATTTTTTCCTGAGAGTATCAAATTTTCCAAGCCATATTTTCTCTAGAAACGCCAGGTGTCTTTTCAGTTTTTATTTTCTCTAAAAATTCAAAGTTGTTTACATGTTCGGTCAATTCAATTTCGAATATCTTTCTGTGGAACCACATTTCCGTCACTTCAAGGCTTTCTACATCTGTGTAGTGATTGTCTTGCATTCTGAGTTATATAGGAGGACTTATATTACAAAACAGTACCCATTTGTTTGTTTCTAACGAAATTGTTTCCGTTTCTTTATACAGGAAGACATTTTTCTCTATCCGAATGAGCTTTCGAATTTCAGTGTCGCAATTTCTGTCCTCTATTAAAAATCTTTCCAGGCCGCCAGTGTATTGAATACTGTTGCCACATCTGGTCAGATGCCCCTGCTATTCACTTCGGGGTTCTTGACAAAATCCAATCTGTAATGTGATCGATACCGAATGGCAGCTTGGCTGCTGTTACACTCTTACCGGCGTAATGTGACTTCCTTGTGTCACTTCTACAAATACGTTCACGGCTTCTGCTCCAATGAACTTAGCTCACTGGTGCCCCCTATGTATGAATATACTCGAGCTGCTAAACTAGCAATTAGGTCCCACCCTTTTACAGTGAAACCAATAAAATGTAACCGTAACTTATACTCTACCAGTTTCTTTTCTCGTACTTTCTGCTTGTGGAATTCCCTTCCGTATACTTGCTTCCCCGACAGCTACAATCTCCAAGAATTTAAATGTAAGGTCAATAGTCATCTCTAATCTCATTAACTCGCATCCTTTCTCTAATACTTTTTTCTCCGTCTACTTCACTCTCATCACATCAGTATTCTCATCTTTCTCTTACCCACTTCCTGATACCTCCTATAGCCTGTTCCTTTTTCTAATGACTTTTTCTATGTAACCCCATGCGCACCAGTGGCAGTAAAATGCTTTGCTTGGGGTGAAATGATTAACAAAAAAAATGATATATGAATTGTTGTACTTGTTTGTTTTTGTTTCTTCGACTTGTATTTTGCATATTGGGCTGTTTGATAACAAGCATGCATTCTATCTTCTCGATTTCATTCACTGCCTTCAATAAAGTTCCTGCAGTTTTTTTTTGTATTTAGTATCAACGCTGTGTCAATGGTATATCTTATGTTGTTGAGATTCTGGCCACCAATAAGGTATTATGTTAAAATTCGGTTAAGTTCACTGAGAACATATCATTGTTCTACAACTTTTCTATTTTCGTATATTTACTGAACTCATTTTCTGTCCGTTTACAGGCGTTTTATTGCCAGTATAGTTCATAGATTATTTTAATATCCTTCGAAACTGTGTCTAGGTTACATAGCAGTTCGAATAGTTCTTTGTGGCGTATTTTATCAAACGTTTTTGCATAATCTATAAAGCAGACGTACACTTCGTCGAATTAATAGCTAATAAGGTTGAGTCAATATGTAGGTCCAGAAAGTTTTTCTCGTCAGAATCCATCTTGCACATTTATAAATCTATCATTCGTCCGTGCATTGAATATTTTTGCTATATCTGGTCGGGTACTCTTACTTTATCTTGAGGTTCTCAACAAAATTCAAAGAAGGATCTGCAGTGTAATAGATCCTTACATAAAATCTCGAATTCAGTCACTTTCTCACCGATGTGATGTGGCTTTCCATTGTCTTTTCTACAAATATTTTCATGGCAACTGCTCTAACAACCTTTTTTTCCTTGGTCCCAGACCACGTGAATTTAAGCGTGCTACTAAATTGACATCTCGGTCCTACTATTTTACCGTCGAGATAGTTAAATATAACTGTATTAAATCTATAACGGTATCTACATCTACGAAGGTTGGTTCTCTTTGTCGGACCAGAAAGTTTTCTCACGTCAGTATCCATCTTGCACGTTTATAAATCTACCATTCGTCTGTCCATTGAATATTGTCGCCATATCTGGTCAGGAGCTCCTGCTATTCACCTCAAGGTTCTCGACAAAATCTAAAGAAGGATCTGCAATATAAACGGTCCTGATTTGGCATCCCGACTCAGTCACTTTATCACCAACATGATGTGGCTTCACTTTGTCTTTTCTAGAAATATTTTAATGCAACTGCTCTGACAAGCTTTTTACCCTGGTGCCCTGACCAAGTGAATTTAAGCAAGCTACTAGATTGGTATCTAGGTCCCACCTTTTACTATTGAAATAATGAAATGTAACCGCCATTTCTACTACAATAGTTTCTTTGCTTGCACTTCCTGCCTGTGGAACTTTCTTTTGTTTACTTGCTTACCGTTACTGACTTAACGCACCCTAAATTTTAGGAAGTTGGTAATCTTCCACTAAAAGCTGACTCCTTAGTATTCGGCTAACTGCCGACTAATATCAACTGCCTTAGTTTAACGATGCCCAAACTGGAACTAACTGATAGTTCTATTTAACTCCAATTGAACTCCAATAGAACTCTCTAGAACCCCATAAAAACTTCCCAAGAACGTCAGTTAACTTCCTGTCAACTCTTATTAATATAGGAGAGAGAGAGAGAGTCCCTTATCTGAGGAATAGGAGTGTTTCACCATGACACCGACCTAAAGTGGAACGAATATATCGGATCTATAGCTGCATCTACTGCTAGGAAGATTGGGTCTCTTTGTCGGGCCAGAAAATATTTTCACGTCAGAATCCATCTTGCACATTTATAAATCTACCATTCCTCTGTGCATTGAATACTCTTGCCATATCTGGCCAGGTGTTTTTGCTTTTCAACTTAGGGTTCTCGAAAAAATCCAAAGAAGGATCTGCAATGTAATCAATATCGATTTGGCAGATCGACTGCAGTCACTTTCTCACCCACGGGATGTGGCTTCCCTCTACCTTTTTTATAAATATTATCCCGTCTTCTGCTCTGACGAGCTTTATTTCCGAGGATCCTTCTCACATGAATGTACTCGTGCTACTAGAGTGTCAATTAGGTCCGACGCTTTTACTGTCAAAATAAGTAAATGTAAATACTACTTCTCCTCTAACAGTTTTTCTCTCAATTTCTCCCGGTGGAATTCCCTTCTGCACACTTGCATCGAAGATTTCAAATGATAAGTTGAAATCCCTCACTTCCTCTGTCACATTGTGATTTCTGATCTCAGAGAAAGCTAAGGACCTGTGAAAAAGGGAGGTTCTCTTCGTGCTGCATTCCACGACAACTGAAAATCAAAGAACGGTTGGGTGTTTAATGCAGAAATAAGGGAAACAGACAAAAACAAAAAGATGACAAGACAGTAGCGAAGGCCAGTCTATGTGGATTAATGATTATATTGTATCTCTTTGTACAGCAAAAAGAGTGAGAGAGAGAGAGAGAGAGAGAGAGAGAGAGAGAGAGAGAGAGTACAAAAGAATTTAAAGAACATACAATTCAACTTTTTTCAGAGTCCACAAATTACTTGCTGCTACTATGCCTATTAGTTGTTTGAAGTAATACAGTCTTTATGCTCCCTTTCAGTTGGGTTCTGCTTAAAAGCGGTGTACGTGTCTACCAGCGTAGTAGGAGAAAGAGAGAGAGAGAGAGAGAGAGAGAGAGAGAGAGAGAGAGAGAGAGATTTTCCGCGTCTTTACTCCACGCTTTTCTGGCGATTCTCCCTCCCACTGGTCTCTCTCTCTCTCTTTCTCTCTTTCTCTCTCTCTCTCTCTCATCTCTGCCGTTTCTCTCTCTGACTTGTTTTTTCAAATCCGTCATCACCTTGTTGAAACCGTTTCATTGTGGTCTGGAGTTGTAAGTGTTTGAAATGTTTGTCCATAAATGCCTAATGTCAATTTCATGTATCTGGCTTAAATCACCCGTTTACAGTTTTCGTGCTGATGTCTGCCGGGCTGGAAGTTCGGAGACAAGATTCTGTTGACTTTTTACATTCACCTGTAAGTGCCAATTACAATTCCATCCTTTACGTAGGTGGGCTTTTTCCAGAATTAATCGATAATTTCCATCTCAGCTGCTCTTTATCGCTTCTCTGAGAAAGAAAGGGTGAGAAACGAACAACAAGGAAGAAAGAAGCAGAATTCTCTCCCTTCGCAAGGCCAGATGGTCAGTGTTAAATTGTTAACATATTAGTCGATGTCATTACATGGATGCCTTGTGTTTGACCACTCTTCTATCTCTTGGTCACCCCAGCGCTCATTTATTTCTTCCCCTCCTTCCTAGCTCTTCCTAAGAAGTAGAGAAAAATATACACACAGAGATATTCTCCAAATATCTCTTCCGGGTTTCGAATCCTGGGTCCGTCGATACTTGGTTTAACGTGTGTACATAAGGAACACTTAGAGTGTACCACAATTAACATCTTCTACCTCCTTGTTACACATATTTTTCTCATCCTTTATTCAACATCCACTCTGCTGCTTTTTTTCTTCTTCTCTCACTGTAACTCCCTGCACACCAGTGGTAGTACTGCCTTACTTAGGGGAAATGATTATAAAAAACAATTCTTTCTGCATTTCTTATGCCCTTCCTATGGCGCGTAAACTTTAATGCCTCTGAAGCAAAGACGCTTTCTTTTAACAGTCCTAGAGAAACTTTCTTACCTTAAGAATGGATGACGCTATTCTTCTCGAGAGCAACATTCTACGCCTCCTCGGCCTCACTCTCTCATCTGATCTCAAATGGAAAACTACATCGACTCTATAGCTGCATCTACCACAAGGAAATTTGGGTCACTCTGTCGGTTCAGAATTTTTTCTCATCAGAACCAATCTAGCACATTTAAAAATATACCATTCGTTCTTGCATTAAATACTGTTGTTATATTTGGTCGGTTGCTCCTGTTAAACACCTCGAGGTTCTCTAAAAAATAAAAAGGAGGATCTATAATATAATTGATCGTTACTTGGCAGTCACTTTCTCCCCTACATGATGTACCGTTCAGATTGGCATCTAGGTACCACACTTTTACCGTCGAAATAGTTAGATGCAAGCGTCTCTTCTACTCTAATAGTTTCTTTTCTCGCATTTCCAGACTGTGGAACAGTTTTCTGTTTACTTGCTTCTCTGACGCTACAATATCCAAAATTTTAGTTGCAACGCCAATTGACATCTTCTATCTACCTGAATCTCGCTCATTACTGATCCTTTCTTCGACACACCCTGTATCTTGTTTTTCTCTCACTGTAACCCTATGTGCACTAGTGGTGGTCCTGACTTGCTTGTTGTGAAATGATTGAAAAGAAAAAAAATATCTGAAATATAAGTATCGCATTCCTTGTTCCACTGTCTTTAACGATTGTTGGTTGTTTTTTTGTTTTTATGGCAAATCAAACTCGGCGGGTCATTTATTGCCAACTAAACTTTATTTATTTATTGCTGGTAATACCTTTTTCCTTTCAACAATTTATTGTTGTTTTTTATATTAGTTTTTGTGTCTAGTAATACATTTTTCTTTTCGTGTATCAAGATTCATTGGGATTTGTTTTTAAGGGCAGGGTCCCCAAGTCCTACCCTTGTTATTTAACCCATAACTGGAGGGAAGAGACGGATTAATACTTTTCCCAAGTGAATGCAGGGTATTCAACTGGAATTCGAACTCGGCTCACCGATTTCTCTTTCCGAGCCGATATCCACTGCACCACAACGCACATCCGTCACTAAATGCTCACAGCATCTTGTATTCACAAACGGTCACCCATCTAAGTACTGACCAGGCTCAACGTTTCTTAACTTCGGTGATCGAGCGAGAACCGGTGTATTCAACGTGATAGGCCGTAAGCAACAATAAACGATTACAGCACCTGGTATTCCCAAACGGTCACCCATCTAAGTAATGACCAGGCTTAAAGTTGCTTAACTTCGGTGACCGAGCGAGAACCGATGTATTCAACGTGATAGGCCGTAAGCTGTCTTTAATGAAGTCGCGATTTTCTTGTTCTATTTCTGGTCTGATTCTGCTGCGTGATCTGTTCATCAGAATTCGTACAATATATTTTTGAATGTTTCATGAGGTTGATGTTTCGATGGGTTTCCCATTTGGCTTGGTCATTTTCTCATCGTTCTAACCTAGTTTCCCTGTGCCTTTCTTTATAAATAGTTTCATATTAATTGTTCCAATGAACTTCGTCTTTGATATTTCAACGATTTTTTTTCTTAAAACAAACAAATAAACACTCTAGAACGCAAGTTTTTGACATCTACAATCTTAAAGTTCGAGAGAAGAAATTGTTAGCATAGAACATACGGTTGCATCTTGCCATTTCAAGAGTAGGATGAAGATAACTTTTCGCCATTCATGTATTACGGCTAAATCTATAACGTATAGATGAAAGAAAGCTTGTCGGAAGAGCTACCATGAAAATATTTATAGAAAACACTGACTTACTGTGTGTTAGAAAATATATAAAAGATACTATTAAGGAGAGAGGAGAATCAAAGCACGAGAATTAAAAAGACAACTAATTACTATTGACATTTTAATTTTTGAAAATCAAAGTTTACGGGAAGCAAGAAGCCTGAAGATAGTTCCATGACACAGAAATGCGATAGAAGAAACTGTTAGCATAGAACTTACGGTTAAATCTAGCTATTTCAAGTGTAAAATGATGAGACTTCGCCGCTAATCTAGAACTGCGCTTAAATATATTAAGTGTAGATACCACAGCGGAAAGTTCATCAGAACAATTACCATGAAAGTATTCCTAGGGAAGGTCGCATCTTGCCATTCCAACTGTAAAATGATGAGACCTTGCCAACAATCTAGTACTGTACTTAAATTCATAAAGTCTAGGTACGAAAGCGGAACTTTCATCAGAACAATTACCATGAAAGTATTTATAGAAAAGTTTTTTTTAATGTTTCACCCCAAGCAAGACGGTGCCGCTGATGCGTAGGGGGCTACATTAGAGAGTAAAGGTTTAGGCAGGAGGAGAGAGAAAAGAAAGACGAACCGGTTGCAGGGGGTGTCAAAGAAAGGGCAAGAGAAGTATGTGAACACAGGTGTGAAGACAGTTGGGAAGGTAGAGAGAAAGAAAAAGAACAAGATACACGGGGTAATGTAGAAAAAACTGTAGTCAAGTGAATAAGAGATGGGAATTGACATTGCATTTAAATTCCTGTAGGTTATAGCCGTCAGGAAAGCAAGTATATGGAAGGAAGTTCCACAGGCGGGAAGCGTGAGAAAAGATGCTGATGGAATAGAACTGTCACCGGCATTTGGTTGATTTAACTGTAAAAGGGTAAGACCTTGATGCCAGTCTGGTTGCTCTAGTAAATTCTTGTGCAGGGGTACCAGTGACTTACGAAGACGCTACTTTACGGCGGTGGGAAACAGACTGATACCGAGATGCTAGGTCAGAACAAATAATATTGCAGGTTATACATGAATTTTATAAAGAATCTCTAAATATATAGAGAGAGCACCAGACCAGATTTCATTCAAATTTAAAAGTAGAACTAGATTGGCAGTTAGGTTCCATCTTTTTTTCTCATCTACATATTTTCTCGCACTTCACACTTGTACAAGTTTCTTTTAGTTTCTTACTTTCTTGTTAACTTTGATATTTAAATAATGTTTTTTCTAGTATTATTTCACACTCATTAGTTGCTTCCGTTTTAGTGGCTTTATCACCTTGCGTTTTGGGTGAAATGCTTAAATAAATTACTAGAAGATTTCACGCTATTTACCAAAGCCATTACTGCGAAAGCCAAAGAGAATGAAGACAGAATTTGAACTCTATTAGCTGATTTCAATTTCTGCAGCCTTTATGGTCAATTAGGAAAGTGCCAGGCGTGATACACGCTTGGGCGATCATGTCTCTTTCGAGTCATGACTAACTGGGCAGACAATTTTCCCGCAGTAGGTTGACTTTACTTTCTGCGGTATACTGGCTATAACTAAGGCTATAAAACACAATCTATCCTGCTATTCACTCCTGTTATCCAGATTAGTCACTGAAATATCGCACGTGACTGGGAAGAGAATTTGCGGGCAGTAGGTTGCCATTACTTTCTGAGGTAGACTGGTTGCCAACCAAGGCTATAAAGCTAAATCTGTCCTGCTATTCACTCTTGTTATCCAGATTAGTCACTGAAATATCGCAAATGATATATACTTGGGCGATCATGTCTCTTTCGAGTCATGACTGGCTGGGAAGAGAATTTTCGGGCAGTAGGTTGCCATTACTTTCTGAGGTAGACTGGTTGCCAACCAAGGCTATAAAGCCAAATCTGTCCTGCTATTCACTCCTGTTAACCAGATTAGTCACTGAAATATCGCACGTGATATATACTTGGGCGATCATGTCTCTTTCGAGTTATGACTGACTGGGAAGAGAATGTTCGGGAAGTAGGTTGCCATTACTTTCTGAGGTAGACTGGTTGCCAACCAAGGCTATAAAGCCAAATCTGTCCTGCTAATCACTCCTGTTATCCAGATTAGTCACTGAAATATCGCACGTGATATATACTTGGGCGATCATGTCTCTTTCGAGTCATGACTGACTGGGAAGAGAATGTTCGGGCAGTAGGTTGCCATTACTTTCTGAGGTAGACTGGTTGCCAACCAAGGCTATAAAGCCAAATCTGTCCTGCTATTCAACCCATAGCTAGATGGAGAATAGATGCATTACCTTTCTCAAGGATATCTGCGTGTAAGTGAATGCAACGAATTTAAGTAGAATTCGAGCTGGGCTCTCTTATTCTGGTTCCAAGCCGATATCCACTGCACTACCCATAATTGAAATTAATAAAATTACTTTTCATTCATTAATGAATAAGTTTATGCATCGAACATGTTCTATAGACCAAAGACTAACCGAAATATGTATTCATAAGGAAATTGCTTCTGGCCCTAATAAAAATATTGTATAATACAGCATATTTTTGAATAAGTGTCCAATGTTTTAAAATATATCTTATTTAAATAGCGAAAATTATGTTAATTATTTCGGAAAAAACCCGCTGGGGAGGAATTATTCTTGAGTCAGGAAAATTTTAGAGCAAAAGAAAAAAATAAAATAAAAAAATATTTTTGATAATTATTTTGAAATATTTATGTATATTTATGGTATGCAAAAATACAAAAATATCCACGAGAGCTTCTTCATAAGGCTAAACAAAAAAATAAAAAAAATTACGAACATTTCAATAATGATTAAAAGTCTTTGCTTTCTGCTTCTGAACGCGCTTGAGTTATTTTAAAATAATAGTGTTTCATTAATCGCAAAATCAAAAATTCGCCAGTAACCTTAAAAGATTACTAACAGTATAGCCCGGCGTTGCTCGGGTATAATGAAAGCTTTAAAACTAATCCATGGTCCTGGAGCTCAGGCTCTTTGGACGTTGGCACGAAAGACTAAAAAGCAATAGTTGTTTCCAGTTAAAGCGAAACCGTAGACTGAAATGAATGGATGTAAGTCAAATTTTGATTTCCTGGTATCGATATCAAATAGGTTTTTACGACGTAAACTGAATTTTGAAGGCTAAATAAGTCCTCTGAGTAAATAGTATTATGGCTGAGACTAAGTACTACAATTATACCTACTTAGAGCCAAACTCGAAGCAAAAACTAAAATAAAAGGGCTGAAAAAATACAGACATACTCACAAACATCTTGTCTTTTAAATATATATATATATATATATATATATATATATATATATATATATATATATATATTATCGATATTCTGCACTATTGTAAGAACTGCAATATTGAAGACTTCTGAATATTGTTTCTTATGTTTTTGTCTATAAGTGCATCAAATTTGATTAAAATCGGACCACTCCTTCTATGGCCCTATTTTTTCGATTATCGATTTTCGATATTTATCGGGAGTACCTCGACACAAAACCTAGCTAAGAACACTCGCTAAGAACACTCGCAGACGCTTATAGTACAACTGTAAATTTTCAAGAAAATCGGTTCAGCCGTTTCGGAGTCTATAGGTAACGGACACACACACACACACACACACACAGAGACACACATACACTGACAAAGTTCCATTTATGAATAAGTTTAGATTTAGATATTTTGAAAGCATCAGGATGGGAAATAATCACTTACTTTGCCTCTGGATATTGACGCATACAACTGGCGGGAGACGCTTTCAGTACTTATCTATTGGACAAGCTTATCAATTAAGAGCAGGGATATCCCGTTATGTTGGGAAAAATTAAAAATTTTACCATCACATGAAAATATGTTTTATAATATATAATTACCTCCCCCTCCCCCCCCCCCCAAAAAAAACAACTAAAATCAAAAAAGGGGATTTATACTATTATGGTGATAGAGCTAAACTAATATCAAGTGTTAGATTAAAAGCAGACATATATATCATCAAATCGTAAAACGGCGCCCACTATCAATATAACAAAGAAGCGAAAAAGCCAAATCCTACTATCGCGCACACTTATATAAACCTTAAACACACACATACGCACATACATACACTAACACACTTACAGGTACACACACACATACACACTAGAATTAATGACAGCAGTAGCAGCGAAAAAGGACCATTCGTTTAAAGACACGGTCCACTAGACCTGAAATCAAGCTCTCCTATCATTCTGAAGATGAGATTCTGATCTCAAAATATTAATGAATAATGAAGAGGTAATGCCGAACACCTTCTTTACCTTTCTTTATTTTACTAAACGCATTATGATAGCCTTTAAATACCGACACAACATATTTGAATTTTGTTTTAAACGCAATTTTTTATATTTTTTGAACAGACTATCAAATAGTGTCATTGGGAGCACCGCACTGCGCATTCTTGGCCTCACTCTCCCAAATCATCTCAAATGGAATGATTAGCTTGAATCCATAGCTGCATCTGCTGCTAGGAATTGTGGTTTCTTGTGTCGGGTCAGAATGTTCTTTCTCGTCAGAATCCATTTTTCACATTTATAAATCAACCATACATCATTGAATACTGTTGCCATATTTGATCGGGTGCGCTTGCTATTCATCGTGAGATTCTCGATAAAATCCGAGGAAGGATCTGCAATATAATCGATCCTGACCTGGCAACCTGCCTGCAGTCACTTTCTCATCGACGTGATATAGCTTTCCTCTGTCATTTCTAAAAGAATCTTCATGGAACCTGTTCTGACAAGCTTTTTTTCCAGGTACCAATACCTCGTGTTTTTACTCGTGCTCGACCCTCCAAAGCAATAGATCTTAATCTACTCTACTATTTAAACCGTAGCTAGAAGAAGAGACGGATTAATATCTTGCCCAAGGTATTCGCGTAGATTAAAGCACCGATTTCAACTGGTGCTCGAACTCGGTAGACTGGTTGTGAACCAAGGCAATAGAACTTAATCTACCCTACTATTTAAACCATAGCTGGAAGAAGAAGAAGAAGAAGAAGAAGAAGAAGAAGAAGAAGAAGAAGAAGAAGAAGAAGAAGAATTAATACCTTGCCAAGGTATTCGCGTAAGTGAATGCAACAAATTCAACTGGAATTCGAACTCGACTCTCCGACTTCTCGTGCATTAAATACTGTTGTCGTATCTAGTCGGCAGCTTCTGTTTTTCATCTTAGGGTGCTCGACAGGCTCCAAAGGAGAATCTGCAATATGATCGGTCCAGACATGGCAGCTCGACTCCAGCCACTTTCTCACCCACGGGATCTGGTTTCCCTTTTATAAATATTTTTTGGCTTATGTTCCGACGAGCCAAGCTCATTGTTGCCGCCCCCGCACCCAGTACAAGAATTTACTTGAGCAACCAGACTGGCAACAAGGTCCCACTCTCTTACAGTTAAAACAACCAAATGCAATTGCCACTTCTACTCCATCAGTTTCTTTCTCGCGCTTTCCGTCTGTGAAACTGCCTTCCGTATACATGCTTCCTTGATGACCACGAACTCCAAGAACTTGTTTTAAATGTCATATGCCATCTCTTATCCGCTTGACTGCATTTTTCTCTCCTACTTTCCCTATCACCCTGTCTATCTTGTTCTTTTTATTCTTACTCTACCCTCTCAACTATATTCACACCAGTATTCTCATCCTTCCCTTGCCCTTTCTCTGAGACCGTCTGTAACTGGTTCATTTAAACATACATTCTTCTCTTATGCAGCCCCCTGCGTACCAATAGCACTACCGCCATGCTTGGGGTGTAACGATTAAAAAAAAGATTTTCAGTATTTTTATGGAAAATAATTGAGAATCTTAAATGTTGTGAGATACACGTTTATAATATGGACATTTTTAATTTATCACTCTGTTAATTTCTTTAAAAAAAATTCCCGAAAAAAACATGACTGAATGGGCAGAAGATTTTTCTGCAGTAAGTTGCCAAAAATATATACAATAGACTGGTTGCCAACCAAGGCAATAAATTTTAATCTACCCTACTATTTAAACCATAGGTGCAAGAAGAAAAGATGGATTAATACCTTGCCCAAGGTATCCACGTAAGTAAATCCAACGAATTCAACTGGAATTAGAACTTAGTAGACTGGGTACCAACCAAGGCAATACATCTTAATATACCCTACAATTTAAACCATAGCTGGAAGAAGAAGAAGAGACGGATAAATACATTGCCCAAGGATATTTGGACGTAAGTGAATGCAACGAATTCAAGTGGAATTCGAACTCGGCTCGCCGTTTTCTGGTTTCGAGTCTGTATCACAACATCTAAGAGCATCTAACACATTCCCGTTTGCAGGATGATGACGCATAATGATGGATTCAGTTTGAAGCTGACAGGTGTGCCTTTATTCGTCGTTGATCATTTTTCTTTTTGTTACTATAAAATTAGCGGATGTTCGTTGCGGTGCAGTGGATATCGACTCGGAACGAGAGATCGGAGTGCCGAGTTCGAATTCCAGTTGGGTTCTTTGCATTCACTTACGTACAAGTACCCTTCGGTAAGGTATTAATCAGTTCTTTCCCTCAAGTTATGGGTTAAATAATAGGACAGATTTGGGTTTTATAGCCTTGGTTGGCAAACAGTCTACCGCAGAAAGCAATGGCAACCCACTGCGGGATAATCTTCTGCCCAGTCAGTCATGTCTCTTTCGAGACATGATCGCCCAAAGCGTGTATCACGTATGGCTCTTAACTGACTGACTATAATATTGTAAAGCTATAATAGGAAAACTATTTGGTTGACATTGAGATCTGTTTTTATATGAATTTACATTTTGTCACCCCAAGCAAGGCGGTAATGCCACTGATGCGCTGGAGGCTACGTAAGAATGGAAAGATTGGAAAAGAGAAAGCCGGAAACCACATCCTAAACAGGAAACAAGGGATGAGCCTCTTCACCTATTCAATAGACGTGGGTGGAGTGTGAACCGGGCGATAGTTTAGTCTATCTACTCCAATTGAGGAAAAAATGAAAGAAAAGAGTGAAAAGATGGGAAAATAGAAACAGATGGTGTCTGAGAAAGGAGCAAGAGAAGGATGGGAAGGCAGGTGTGATGACAGTGTCAAAGGTAGAGAGACAGGAAAAGATATATAGGGTGATGTAGAAGGAACTGGAGTCAAGTGGATAAGAGATGGGTATTGACCTTGCATTTAAATTTCTAGAGGTTGTAGGAAAGAAAGAGTATGGAAGGGATTTTTACAGGCAGGAAATGCGAGAAAAGAAGCTGCATGGATAGAATTGTCGGCTTCATTTGTAACTCTGAATGAGTAGGACCAGTTGCCAGTCTGGTTGCAAGAGTAAACTCTTGTGGTAGGGGCACTAGTGACCTAAGTTCGTCGGAGCGGAAGCCATGAAAATATTTATAGAACAGACAGAGGTAAGCCACATCAAGTCGGTGGGGAAGTGGCTAGAGTCGAGCCGCCAAGTCGGTACTAATCACATTACAGTTTCTCCTTTGGAGTCTGTCGAGAACACTGAGATGAACAGCAGCGGCGCCTGACCATATATGACAGCAGTATTCTATGCACGGACGGATGGATAGATTTTAGCAAGTTCGTTGTTAACATTAATAACTCTATAGTGTTACATGTGTTTATTGTTTAATATCAACACACACGCACGTTCTATATATGAGTTATAAAATCAAAAAATATCAATAAAGAAAGAAAGAAAGAAGAAAAACGTCGAAAAGCAGAAATAATCGCAACATTTTACACGTACGCAGATAGACGCGGGCCGTGCCCACGCACGCACGCACACACGCACGCATACCGCACACGCACACGCACGCACCCAAGCACACAAAGAAAGAAAAAGAAGAAAAAAAAATTGCAACAATGAAAAAAATAGAAGTTGTTTCCTAACTCAATGCAAAAATAAAAAATGACTTCCTGACAATACCTGAGAAATGGACAAAGCAATTGCTGGAGGGTCCCTCTATGAAACTCTATAGTCGGGATTCTGATAATAAGATAAATCACTGAATGGAAATATTATATATGTATTCTTGCTCTCTCTTTCTCTCTCTCTCTCTCTCTCTCTCTCTCTCTCTCTCGTTATATATATATATATGTATGTATGTATATATATATATTTATAGACCTCAGAGCAATACACTACGCCTCCTCGGCCTCACCCTCTCCTCAGACCTCAAATGGAACCATTATATTGAATCCATAGCAAAATCTACTGCTAAGAAAGTTGGGTCACTATGTCGATCCAGGATATTTTTTCCGCCTGAATCCATCCTACATATATACAAGTCAACAATCCGTCCGTGCATGGAGTACTGCTGCCATTTATGGTCAGGCGCCCCTGCCGTTCTCCTCAGTGTTCATGACAGGCTCCAAAGGAGAGTATGTAATGTGATAGGTACTGATCTGGCGGCTCGACTGCAGCCACTTCCCCACCGTCGAAATGTGGCCTCCCTTTGTCTGTTCTATAAATACTTTCATGGCTTCTGCTCGGACGAAGTCAAGTCACTGGTGCCTCCTCAACAGGTGTTTACTCATGCAACCAGACTGGCAACTGGGTCCCACCCATTCACAGTCAGGTAAACCAAATTCAGACGACAATTCTACACCTGCAGCTTCTTCTCTCGCACCTCCCGCCTGTGGAACTCGCTCCCATATTGTTACTTTCCTGACGGCTACAACCTCCAGAAATTTAAATGCAAAGTCAATACTCATCTACTAACCACTGGACTCTAGCTCTCTCCCCACCCCCGTATAACCTTCCCTTTCTCTCCACCTATGTATCTGTCATCGCACCTGCTTTCTGAGCTTTCTATTGTTCCTTTCTAACTAGTTTGTACTCCTCACTCTTTTCTAATTAATCTTTATACAGTTATGTAGCCCCCCCCCCGTTCCTCAGTGGCATTTCTGCCTTGCTCGGGTTGAAATGATTAATATATATATATATATATATATATATATATATATATATATATACCAAAAGGAAAAGCAGGTAGGTAAATCTCAAAAATCCGATCCTAATTAATCCCTTTTGCTTTTATTCTTCCCCCTTCCATTTCTTCCGACCAGACAAGGCTAAATTTTAATTTTTAACTCTCGACTCAGTTAAGAAGTAGGGGTTTTCAAAAAATCTAAAAATAAAAATAGACATAGATCTTTGTCTGCTTTCTTATTAATCCCACCCCTTTAATTTTCCGTGAAGAAAATTTTTTTGAACTTCGGCCGGTAAAATATCTTTGTTCATTTTGTTATTTGGCTTTTTGTAATAAATTCGTACTGGTGACACAAGAAATTTCTCGTAGAAATTTCTCGTAGAAATGGCCATTCAGCCAATTTGAACATCGGAATTTTATTTTATATATATATATATATATATATATATATATAGTCATCCGCAGACAGATCTGTTTTGCTGTATCACAGCTCATCATTACGGTTAGACGGCCGATTGTTTCTCGCCAGGATTGAAACCTGGCCGCATTAACATCAGTCGGTGATTCTACCTCTGAGCTATGGGTGCTCAGTCATGGAACGCGGACTTTTAGTGTTTTATATACAATGTTAACACATGCCAGTAGTTGAGAGTGTTCAAATTCATTACTGAATGAACGATGCGTCGATGCGTGAGTAGATACTGTTTTTTCAAAGTTTACCATTTCTCCATAGTGCTCAATCGTAGTGTGAAATCTGTTTCTCTGTATCACAGCTCACCAGTACAATTAGACACCCGATCATATATATAAATGAATATGCCTGTCTGTGTATGTGTGTGTTTGTGAGTTTCCATTCTAAGGAACCTTATTTCTTCGAAACTAACTGTCCGATTTCCACCAAAATTGGGTCATTTGTCGATCTTGATATGAACAGTTCATGTTAGCAAAGAAATTTTCGAATCGATTTACAGGATACGAAAGAAATCACCGAAACTCTTAGGATTTACGAACTCTTCTCCTCCGAGACGCCTTATGCGAATTCACCCCAAATCAAGTAACTTGTAGATTTAGGACTGAACATTTGATAGACACAGAAAAATTTCGAATCAATGTTTAGGGTTCATCAAAAATCAACGAAAAGCATAATTTTTGGTGCTCATTTGCGCACTTTTATGTATTTCTCCAAGAGGCTTCACTCAAACTCAACCAAGATCGAATCATTGGTTGATCAAGTTCTGATGCCTTGATATGCGAACAAAAATTTCAATTGACACACAGAGTGCGGCAATAATTAATGGAAAATATTGCCTTTAGCGATCGTTTATTTGTCCGAAACGCTTAGTATTATTTCAACATAAATCGAGTTTTTTTAACCTCTACCTTATTATATACCATAACAATTTGACGTTTTCTACAAGGTGCCAACCCCTCCGACGTTGCGAGGACAATGCATCCACTTCTTCTGCGTCACAATGTCATCACATCACATTACAGGCTCATGTAAAGCCTGCCCCCGTTCTTCCAATTGTGCATACATCATTTCCGTTTATTGGCAAAATTGACCAAGCATAAATCCTGTTTTACAAATACAAGAAGAAAAAACAAAAAGAAAAACAATACTTACTTCGCATTTTTTTCTTTACGCGTCACGGGAACCTCATATTGGAGATCTTTGAGTGAGCACTTGACCTTACCATTTCAAACACTAAAAAACCCCGAGCAACGCCGGGCTATACAGCTAGTATATATATATATATATATATATATATATATATATATATATACACACATATATATATATACATATATATGTGTGTGTGTGTGTGTGTGTGTATGTGTGTGTGTTTGTGTATGTGTGTGTATTTGTGTATGTCTGTGTGTGTGTTTTTGTGTGTGTGTGTGTTTGCGTGTGTGTGTTTGTGTATGTGCGCGCACGTAATACAGAAAAATACTTGTCAATTTTTTAATTCAATAATATTTGTAAAATGAAATGTAAAGTTTTTACTCTTGTGAAAATTTATATTTTTTCCTCCTAAAAACAAAACATTTTTTCAGCGATTATATTTCTATAGATTCCGATAAATCTTTTTTTTCTTGCCTGTGAATGATAAACAATTGAATTCTCTGTTATTCTGACAATTTAATTAATTATTTGATTAATAAACATAAAATGTATCAATGAACATTTTTTTCCTTTGATATTCCTAAAGTAATTTTTGCACTTTAGTTTTGCGTCATATTTTAATATTTTTGGCATAAACAGTGGATAGGAGAGGAGAGGAGACGGCAAACAGAAAATACATTTACATAGTGAAGTGTTCTTTTCTATAGAGAGGCACAAAATCATTTACGTATATATATATATATATATATATATATATATATATATATATATAGGATATATATATATATAAATATATATATATATAATAATATATAATAATATAATATAATATATTAATATAATATAATATAATATATAATATATAATAATATAATATAATATAATATAGAATAATAATAATAATAATATATATATATATATATATATATATATATATATATATATATATATGATTTTTCTCCAGTTTCTGAAAGGATTTTTCTGTTGCTGAGGTGATATGTTATCCCCCGTGGGCATTTTCATATCGAAATGATCATCCAACATCATTGAATTAATCCTTTTTTCATTTATATTTGCGCTGTAATATTTTATTACATGGAGCTCTCTTCCTGTGTCATTTTTTAATATTCAAATAAAATTTTTAATATTAATTAGGATCGGGTTTTTGGAATTTACCTTCCTGCTTTTTCCGCTTGGATTAAAGTATCTGAATTAAAATATATATATATATATATATATATATATATAAAGACAAAAGGGAAACTTATGTTAGCTGATGTGATTTGTTCTCTGACTTTATCAAGGCAAATGTAAGGGGATTTTCACAGCGTAGCTGAGATGTAGCACAAGGCCGAAAGTATGCCGCACCCAGTGTGGATCGAACTCACTACTCCAAGGCAAATGAAAGGACTTTAGTTTGAAACAAGAGTGCGTTTTAGTGCAATGGATATCGACTCGAAAGGAGAAATCGGAGAGCCGAATTCAAATTCCAGTTGCAACCGTTGCATTCACTTTCGCGCAAATACCCTGGGAACGGTATGAATCTATCTGTTTTGCATTCAGCTGGACAGATTGGTTTCCATAGACTTGGCTAGCAACCAGTCTACCATAGAAAGAGTTCGCAACCTACTTCG